>CM040245.1:42247303-42341623 GCA_022545495.1 Chrysanthemum lavandulifolium | reverse complement strand
TCACATAGAGATCCAATCAAAGGAAGCATAGCAAAGTCATGGGAAACCTTAATAAAAAGGCTCAGAGCAAAGGATAACAGTTCAAAACCAATATCGAAAGATGTAAAAGAATCATGAGAAACCTTAAAAGATAAGGTCAGAATATCTGTACCTCAATCGGAGCAAGCAATGGAAAAGTAAAGTCGCGAGACGAATCAATCGCGCCGTCCGGAACCTATGAATTAGATAACGCTTATTAAGATCAGATCACTCATTTTAGACGGCTTTCCATCTTAGCAGGTCTCCACTTTTAGTAACTTTCCATTTTATGAAGTATTTAATGTCATTTAAGGTTAAGTGATGTAGAAATGAGTGTTATACTAGTTTAAGGAGCATTTAAGCCAATTTTCACAAGTTTAGGGTCTAAGGTGTAATTATTATAAAGTGTAGGGTCTTATTTAAAAATATATCATTGTTTACTTATTTTATTCATATAGTGAAACGTTTATACATGCTTAGTGCAAGCTTATATGATTCCATTTTGTGATTTCCCATCCATTCGAGACTCCCTTCCCCACATCATAATTATATGTCCCATATTACTACTAAAACGAACCCCACCATTTGGTTTTATTCGACACTATTATAAATCATATACACATGTTTTAGATTCCATTTAGGCATGATAAAAAAAAACAACAGAAAAACATGTCATGAGAGTCCAAAAGAAATCAGATTCAAACCGAGTCATAATAACCATGCATGCATTCATGCACTATTCTTTATTTTTCTCAGGTTCATATTCACTTTTAATAGTTTATAAAAGAAACACGCATGACCCATTTGAAATTCATTTACGTGAATATGTTTGGTTGAAAATCACACGCATGACCAGGCTCATACTTTTTGTTTACAGAGTTTAAAACATAAATGAGTTGTGACGACGAAATAGCGAACGAGGATAAGAGGTACTAACATGGGTCGATTCATACAAGACTCAAGGGACGATCGCCACAAAGACAAAACAAGTTTTTTTTTTGTATGTTAATCTCATTATTCCATGTGACATGTATCTATTCGGTTATGGCCAGCATGCATGCGTTAAATTGACTTCTTAACAACACAACCCAAGACCTTGGACGACCCACATAAGGCACAACATCAACCCTACCATCCTATTAACCGTATGCGACCCTCGACCAAAATAAACTCGCATGGTCACATGTACCAGACACAACCCAAGTTCACAGATAAAGCTTTTGAATCCCGATTATACACGTATGGTTATCATGATTAACAATTGACTCGAACCCTCGACAAATCGATACCCGGACATAACACACACAAATGAGACGTAATACATGATCGACTTCCAGACCCACACCAACATATGCGACATGACCTACTATCAAGTTAACGCATGCAAAAATCAAAATCTTCAAAACCAAACATGTTCTAAGCCGTAACCCTTCGCCCCACATTGAATACTCTGGATTAAGGTTTCCAGTTTTTTTTAGTAGTCAATTAATGTGTCATTAGGGTTTTGCTAGGGTCGAAACAACAAAAGTTAACAATTATTTATTTCGGTTTCAGGTGATGCTTATACATGTGCTATAATGTGATAACAGGTTAGCATGTATTATATTCAAATAATACATGATTTAGTTGTGTCGACTGGAACATAGAACCAGAATGAGACTAGGTGTTACCTTTGTTGCATGTGAGAGAGGAAGAAAATACGGACCAAAACCAAACGAATCATGTCTCTTGGCCTAATTATCCCCACGACAGCAGCCTTATGAAGCCTACGAGACCCTTCCTTCGAACCTTCTTTGTATCGACTGGAATAATGGAGAGGAAGGAGGGTTTCTCCGTCACAATGGAATGAGGGAGCAAGGGTTTCTCCTTTATTATTTTAGGTTGACATTGAATGGGATTTGGTGATTTTTAAAAAGAGATTTGAGCGTGCAAATGGGGCCAAGAAATCAGGGATTGTGTTTTATTGGGAGCCGATCATTGGGGATTACAATAACCAATTTACCTATTTAATTTTGCCTTCCAAGAAAAATTTTGTACTCATATTTATTATTTGTCCATAAAAGTATCTTGAACATAGAACATTTTAAAGTATTACATAATTATTAGCAAGTTATATATATAAGTTTTATTTCTTCTATTATTCGTGGTTATCATAAGTACTTAACGTCGTTATCGAGCTGATTTTATTTTACGGATTTTTACTCGAGGGGTATAATAGTCTTTTAACGTATCCTTCCAGTTCTCCAGACTTGAACATGTCTCCTTAAAGAGGCGTGGACGAGACTCTCCACCAGTCCTTCTCTGAAAAGAAAACCAATGTCCCTGCTTGTTCAATGTATAGAAAACCCGGAACAGATTCACGCTGGGCTCAATTTCTAAACTCCGGCAATAGATCTCGAACATAACCAATCTGTTCAGCCCGATGGGCACCAGTTGAGAAATGTGAACCTTGAAGTGTCGGATCACCCTTAAAAGAAATGAAGAAAAGGGAACTCGAACGCCTGAAAACGCAAAATATTGCTCATAAAGTCCGATGGCATTGTTGGGGAGATTATTCATCGTAAATTCCGCCGGAGGTAAACGAGGATGTAAATCAACCGGTATATCGTACTCGCTGACAATATGCTCAAGCTCCCCTTCGGAAAGCAAAGAAGAATATACGTGCATATCAGATTTGGGGGCAGTATCGCCGGTGGGTGCCACAGAGCTGAAAGCCATTGGATATTGACAAGAAGGTGCAACGCAAACGACGAAGGAATAGTGGGTTAGAACTCACCTGTGCTAGCCGAAGGATTTGCCAAGCGGAAGACGAAGGAATCGAGAGTAAAAAGTATAAATTACAAATGGGGGTAAAAACATCTTATATAGGCCAAAGGGGTGGGGACACGAAACGTCCCATCGTGTCAGGAAGCGACGCGAGCGAACCTGAACCGTCAACCACGACACGTCTGCCAAGTGGCAAGATCCCACAGTTTTTGGTAAAGTTATTTTAACCTACTTCTACTCAATGGGCTTGGGCCCATTGTTTGTGGGGAGGCCCGCGAAGCCAGAGCAAGTCCAATCAATCCGAATGGATCCAACGGACGGCCAGACTAAGTATCACGTCACTTGTCAAAAACAAATAACATGATACTGGGGGGACATGACGACGTATATGGTCCATCGGTCCAATGACCGAAGGACTCTATGTGTCACAATTCTCAATTTCCGGTCATTCTCAAACTCCATATTCATCATTTCATATCAAATTATGCATGGTTTTGCACTTCACGTTAAACGCATAATTTCTTATTAAATAAACACTATCGCGTAATTAATTATTTTGAACAATTGATCCGATACTTTCAAAATTTATCACGATATATTTTTATACTCATATTAAGTCTATAAAAATATTATTATTAGTTTACCCGGTGTTTTAAATTTATTTCGTATATAAATTGTTATGTTTATATAAATTACGACGGTTTTCTTAAATTCAAACCGATAAATATTTATTCACTCAAATCTTTCAAGAAATGTGTTTTTATAATTTTTAGGACCTCAATATATTTTATCTTGACCCGTTAAAAGTTATTTTTATCAAACCACCCTAAATATTCAAATGTGTATTTAACTTACCACATGTTCTCAATTTACTTACATCTAATTACTTGTACATGTTTTAAAAAAATAAATAATAATATAAGTAATGACAATACCCCCTTGTCGACACAAGGGGGGTTAGTCATCAAACCTTACAAATATCTCTACTAGAATATGTATATTATACAAAAACTAAATAACATTTCACTACTTTGCAAAATACTAGATCAAATTTCATTTCCTCTCTTTCTCTTCCTCTCCAATATTCGGCAGCCTAGGACCAAGGTGGAGAATCATCTCAAGTTTTCAAGACAATTTTTAATATACACTAGTATCATTTGTTGCTAAGGTTTTGTAATACAAACCTCAAGTGATTAGGAAAAACCTTTTGTCCATAAACCTCATCATATCACTAGTAAGCATTCATAATCATATTTTTATTTCATATTCATTTTTATGGTCATATCATTTTATTTGAGAAACATGCAAGTCTCATGATGTTTATACCATTTTAAAGGTTTTAAGGTTTTTATGTGCTAAATATATATAATCCATCCTATAATTACTCCTTGTTATATTTTAGTTTTGGTGATGTCTAGGAACCCATGACACCCTAAGAAGGTGTATGGTAGGATTAGAATAGCTTCGGAGTTGTTTTGAATGGGTTAGAATAGGTTTGACGCGAGAAAAACTCATTTCGACACGTTTTGAAAAGGGTCTGTCCTTAAAATTAATTTCTGGAAAATCCGACAGTAGGTTAAAATATTTGGCCTAGATATTTAGAAATTATACTTTAAAACAAAACCGTGGCCGCTTGAACGGATAAAAACGGAGTTATAACGAAGAAGTTATGAATTTTTCAATTTGGCGACGAAAAATTTAAATTTCTGGAAAATTCAGCATATAAATGTCACTTTTACGAGTCAAAAATGAGGTTTAAGCGTTATGATATGTGTCGACTTATCGAAAATATATTAGTATACTTTGACACGGTTAAGGGTATAGAAAACGTAGAAAGCGGACTTGTAACGAGTAAATTACGCGATAAACAAAGTTGTCAGTAACTTTTATTCTATTAGCAACATTAATATATTTTCTATTAAACATATACTACGGCAACTAGGGGCCATGTTGAGGGTCGTTTTAACATTGATAGGATACTCTTTATAAAAGATGTCTTCTAATAAAATCAAGTTCGCCAACCATATTTTCCAAAATATCCAACCGTTCGTCAAGCGGAGTTGTAATGAATAAATTATAGTCGCTCAAAGTTTACCGAAACCACTCTTAAACACACAAGTACCATACTTAACCTCTATTTTTCTTTATGTTCGAGACCTCTAGGATGGAAAGTCATGTACTAAAACTTTGAGATAATGATACAAGCTTCCCAAAACTGTTGAGTTTGTTTCCTAACGCACGACGTGCACCATTTTACGACTAGCTTTTAAAGGCCGTTTTAGTCACTTTCATGGAAATTTCAATGACATTATTTTACGACGAAAAGTTATATTCTCTTAATAAATCACTAAATGACTATCGAGGATATTGTTTCGACGTAAATACTTGTAAGGTAATTTACAATTTGTCAAGACGTTAAAAGATTATATTTTCGACGAGAAGTATTGTTTTCAAAAAAATACATAAGTGGTATAAATATCATCCGAATTGCATGCACGACATTGTTTCATGACTTATATTAGAGCATATCATTCATTATAGGTCGCGGTTAGAGTGTTGAGTCTCATTTCTGTGCATCCACTCTGTCATCATAACTATTGCAACAGGTGAGTAATCACATCCCCTTTACCGCTTTTACTATATTTTGAAATTTGAATGCATGAACCATTGAATTAAATTGATTCTTACTTTTGTGAACTCTTTTGACTAGAACTTGTGAACTCGAATCAAATCCTTGAAATTAAATTACAATTTATGACTTGTTGGAATTTATTGAACCGTACATGTTATGACCTTGACCTAAAGTCTCCTATGTTCGAGCATCACTATAAAGTCTCCTATGTTCGGAGTATATCTTTGGGAAGAGGCACCCAAAGATATCTTTGGGAAGAGGCACCCAACATAACTTTGGGTAGTGGCACCCAAGATAATTTGGTTTCATCGGAGCATCCACGAATTATTATATTCGTGGTATTATATTGTGAACTATTATGACCGCTTATACTTGACTATTAGACATACTACTTTTGGCAGTGGGTTGTGAACACACATGTTGCAAGTTTTGTATGGGCGGAACTTGGAACTGAGTGAATTTACAATGTCTTTGCTTTGTGACCTCATTTGGCAACGTGTGCATGAACATTAACTAGACGCTATATTTTGTGCAATGGGTTGTGAACACACGTGTTGCAAGTTTTGTATAAGGCGGAACTTGGGCCGGGTGGATTTACAATGCCTTTGCTTTGTGGACTATTTCAGATAATCGAAACCTTGGACTCTTTCATACGAGTTTTCTTATTTTACTAAACATGTTTACTCACCAACTATTTTCATAGTTGATAGTTTTCTCTCATGCATTTCAATTGATCGTTAGTAAGCTTTTTCTACCAGGTCTTGCATAATGAAGTTTTCACTTGTCAATACAAATCTTTATGTAATAGAACGCAATATTTTGGGAACTAAACTTTGTAATATATTTGCCGATGACTCGCTAAACCGGTATTGTAATGGTGTACTCTTTCTTTAAATATTAACGTTGGTATGTTCTATTATCTTGTGCTTATGTTCCTTCCGTTACACTCGTGTTTCATTCCTCGGTGGGTGTGACACTATGCTCCACCGAAGGATTCAAGGCTCTACCGAAAGGCGTCTCGACAGTTACCATCCGGAAGGGCTCGTTGACCGACAGCACTTTCGCATCTACACGGATACAATTCGCCTCATTCTCCCGAATGTCGGAGGGTACATGAGAGACGATTATCGTGGCGGTGTCACCGACAACACCAACGGTCCCATGAAATCTGCCCTGAGACTAAATCATAATATAATTTAATAAATAATTAATTAAAATTATGTAATTCAAGTTATTCAAATTATTCGTTTCGGTTTAATCCAATTTAAATTCGGTTCAATTCGATTTTCAGCTTTACTAAATCAAAGTTTTTAACCGAAATGATTAAACCGAACAACCTCATAACCAACCTTAGTTCAAGTTGGATATAACCGGACTTAATAATATAGAGGACCATGACTAGTCCATAGCTAATATGAGCCCAACATAACCCATTTAATGGACCAAGTTAAAGACGGCCCATAACGAGTACCATAAGCATCGTCGTCATCAACATACATACATACATGTGTTAGTGTTGAGACGACTTGAGTCAATTGTTCTAGTGCCAAAAAAAAAAAAAAAATGGAAGGTAGATCTGGTTTAATTTTGACACTCATTGTTGTTCTGGTATTAAATTTCGGATCAGGTTATTCATCACCTGACCTTCAGATCCTCACCGCAGATCGCAGAGTAAGATTAATTGATTTTATCAAAATGATTTTTTTATTTTATTATTATTAAGTGTTAGATTTTTATTTTTTAATAAGTGTGTTTGGTGCTGCAGATTGATTTGGCTTCGCACATAATTAGAGTCGCATTGGTATTGAAGGTAATCTTTTTTAACTTTATATATGTGTCTTCAAATTACCTATATATCAAAATTTAAACCAACTTTGAGCTTATTTAGATTTCTTTTAATTCACTTGTCACAAATTTTGGTTATTAAGTTGAAAAGATATGGTGTGTTTAGTTGTAGAAATATTTCCAGAGAACGTGTTTAGATGATATTTTCCTCCTAAGAGAAATGAAAAATGCAAGGGATTTTTTGTAAACAAAGTGCGACGAAATTTTCAAAATTTTATTTAGAATTTGAAAATTGAACTTTTCACTTTCTTAATAAAACTTTGCGCTTAAACGAGTTTGCTACTTTTTCAGTTTTTTATCAATACTTATTTAAGAAAATGCTAACCAACTAAATGCAACCTTAGGTAGCGTTTAGTTGTACAAAAATTTTCTTGTCTTTACGTTTCTAGATTCCTTGACAAGGGAATGATTTTTCTTCTCTAGAGAAGAGTTGAGAAGTTTGAAAACCTGTTTAGATAGAGTTATACTTTTTCCTTTTTCTTCTCTAGACATAAACTATGAATATAGGCGAGAAGGTGGAGATGTTACCATTGGTGATTAGGGTTAGAATGGGATACTCGAATGGTAGATTGAGAAATCCTGTTTAGTTAGATACTTGAATGGTGGATTGAGAAATCTACCATTCAATTAGAGAGGAAAAAAGTGGACAACGGTAGATTTGGGTTTTCATTTTTCTAGTTAAAATTTGGAAAGCGAGAATTTCACATTTTTTTTTTTTTTTTAATTATTGGAAAAAAGTGTGACTAAACGGGTTTTCGGCTTTTTCATTTCATATGAAAAATTTCCCAGAAAAATGGGATGTTTTTCACCAACTAAACACACGTTATTCTAGCTCTACACAGTATATGCTGATAAACAATTCTACTCGAGATATATTGGTACGCAAGTGGCTCCAACGAGGCACTGAGTTCTTATTTTAGATATTTTTTCTGCTGACTTCCACTTGTGATGCTTATTAACCTAGTTCGAATAGGTTGTTATTTTGTTTGAGAAACCACTAGCTAGAGGTTAGTAATTATATAGTTTTGTGCTTACAACTTTGTAAATATCAACTGCTTATTATACATAATTTGCTGAACTTAGATCTAGAAACTATATTGAAGCGCATGTGTTTGATGCTGGACTATTATTACAGGTACAAAATGATGGAGCGTCCCCTGCTTCAAATGTTCTTCTCGCATTTCCACCAGCGCAAGCTAAGCATCTAGCACTGCACCAAGCAGCTGAGGTTACTGGGAAAAAGAAGAAGAAAACTTTACATCCACTTGACGTGAAACCAAGTGATCAAGCTGACGGGCCAAACGGAGCTAAATTCTTCTCTATTTCGTTGAGGAATCCGTTGAGCACCGGTGGATCTGTTTCAATCGAAGTATCATACGTATTGACTCAATCCCTTGAACCTTTCCCTGTAGAAATAAGACAATCCGAACCCCAATTGGTCTTATTCCGTGACAGTTCTTCAATATTATCACCATATCCAATTAAACAACAGACAACGGTTATTAGGACGCCAAGTACCAGAGTGGAATCATTTACAAGAGTGGAACCGTCATCTCAGTTGCGTACTGAGCTGAAGTATGGGCCTTATGAGAACAAGCCTGCATTTTCATACACTCCTATACTTGTTCATTTTGAGAATAACAATCCATTTGCTGTCGTTGAGGAACTTGTGCGAGAAATTGAAATTTCTCACTGGGGTAACCTCCAAATTACTGAGCATTACACGTTGGTGCATAATGGTGCTAGACACAAAGGCGGGTTCTCAAGGTTAGGTCACTCCTGAACTCTATATTTATAAACATGTACATATTTGCTAATATGCATGCAATTCCTATTCTATGATATATGAATTTAGGTCCGAGTTTATGTTATAAAATATAATTGTAGTTGCTGCTTTGGTTCTTCGATAAACTAACTTCCATTGTAATAGTAGTAATGAAGATTATGTCTTTGACTGTTACTTGTGTTCCTTTGATAATTAGCTTTTGACCTTTTCCGCTCTTAATTTTGCAGGGTTGAATATCAATCAAGGCCAGCTCTTAGTGGTGTCTCTTCATTCAAGCATCTTGTTGCAAAATTACCCCCAAGGGTTCACTCTGTCTACTACCGTGATAGCATTGGCAATATCTCAACTTCGCATTTACGGACAAGTTACAGTAAGGTAGATTTTAAACCTCTGTCACTTCTTATGCCAATGTTACTTAGGTTCATAAGCTTACTACTTCAAAATTGTTATTTCGCATTCAGTTATAATCAAGTTTCACATATTCTCCCTTTTCAAAATAAACAGAATAACGCAAGCATGATCAAATTCTCTTTTCATTACAGCTACATAGATCATCTATATAAAAATGGCACTTAACATTTTTCTGTATACAGTCTGAATTGGAAATAGAGCCACGATATCCTTTGCTTGGAGGTTGGAAGGCGACTTTTATTATCGGATACGGGCTGCCACTGCAAGATGTTCTTTTTGAGGCAGATGATGGTAAGCGCTACCTAAACTTCAGCTTTGGATGTCCAATTGCTGAAACGGTAGTAAACAAAATTACAAACAAGGTACACAATATGAAAGTTATAGCTCTTTTTTATTTTTATAATTGTTAACCATTGTTCTTTGCTGCTTTTGTTAATAAGTTGCGAATTGTCTCAGGTTGTGCTACCTGAGGGATCAAAGAACCCATCTGCTGTAGTTCCCTTCTCTGTGGAACGCCGTGCAGAGGTAACTTCTGTCTGCACTATACATAAAACTTCATAATTGGTTAAAAATTGAAATTGCTGTAACATGATTACCTTTTGAGTTCCTTCTGCTGCATGTTGTAGTCAATGCCATCCAGTTCATTTGATCTTGTCACGGTATTCTGACCAATTAGTGTGAATAAATTTACATTTCCAGAAGACCAAGTGACTTTTGTACTACGTTTTTTATTTATCCTAATGCAACACTGTTAACTAATGATTGCTTTTCATATCTACAGACCAAGTATACCTACCTTGATATTGTTGGAAGACCTGTGGTGGTTTTGGAGAAGGAAAATGTGGTTCCTGAGCACAACTCTCTCTTCCAGGTGATTACAAACCGCTAATATGTGATGCTTTCCTTTTATCTTGAAACCTTTTTCTTAGTCTTGCACTTGTTGAGACACTGAAATCTCGTATACATGAACAATTCAGCCATAATATATATAGTTTGCAACTTGCTGACTACGGTGCTATAAAATGCTGTGATGTAATTTTCCATCTTTCTTAACATTCCTGACCTTTTTTTTTGCAGGTTTACTACGAATTCCACCCAATGTTCATGCTTGCAGAGCCATTGATGTTAACATCCGTATTTTTCTTTTTCTTTGTTGCTGCCTTGGCTTACGTTCACATGGACATCTCCATAAGAAAATGAAGAGTAACGCAGGTACATTGCATGTATGCATGTTAATGCCAGGTAGACCGCTTCTCCTAGCCAATCCTCGATATGAGCATGGCTGGATAAATTAGATAATATGTAAAATTGACACCAACACTTGCTTTTTACCCAAGGGAACTATCAATTTTATGTCATATGAGAACGCAGATTAGCTACAAAAGATCGAAAGTTTTCTAGATTTTCTTTGCAGAATCATGACTGTCTAATGCCTGATTAAAGAATTACAGTTTTGGTGCATTTTCAAATGCTATTTGTGAATTGGTCTGTATCTTTCCTTTGTAAATGCATGCGCATTTGTGTCCAGTATTTAGCTAAAGAGGTGCTAGGCAGGCTGTATCTTTCCTTTGTAAATGCATGCGCATTTGTGTCCAGTATTTATGGGCCAAAGTTTATGCCATAAACAGGTCAGTGTGAAACCCATTTGAATCAACAGAACCATGGGTTGAAACATTTAGGCCTCATGTATGTGGCCATCAATGTTTGCGCTGTTGTCGTTCGTGGGCACGTCGATAACTTAGGGGAATTGGGACTCACACCATGATCTCGAAGGCATTCTTTGATAAAACTTGAGTTTTGCTTACTGAAACTTTCGGTTTTATATATTAAACTTCGAAGCTAGATATGATTTTGTCAAATACCCGTGGACTTATGATCCAATATATAATTTCAAAAGCTATTATGCCAAGTACTTGATGCATCAAACTTATAATTATGCTGTGTTTTCCAAGTTTGATCAACTGATAAGCCTTGAAATGTAGTAAAATGAAGCAGCCTTCTACATGAATCTTCAACTAGTAGACCAAAGAAAATACTACGATAGTAAGATAAAGGGTGGCCTAAGGCATATTGATGAATGACAATTCCGATCAAACTGAACCATGTTTCAAACATGAAACTGCTCAAAGATTTATGAAGAGGTAAACAAGTTTTACGCCGAATGGGCATACCCTCCCGAGGACAGAAATGTACCCCTTCGAAAGAAGACCATGCCGCTACAGTTCCCTATATCGTTTTACCATTCGATTTCTCTTAAAAACAAGACCCATGAAAGTTATATCAATCCGCGCTTTACCTTCATATGATATATCCATACAACTTTCTGTGTATGATGTTCAAGTTACCAAATTGAAATTAAATCTTTAGATAGACATAGTTACCCTAATGTGGGACTTTTTGTCACTTGAAAATTTTGCAATAAATTGATGTGATTGTAAGCAAATGTCTTGTTTTTTTGGTATGTATGGTTGTGGCTAGGTTGGCCAGCATGGGCTCATATTCATTAGACTCATGGTCCACTTCTTCTTGACATTTAGCATCATCAATTATTAGAGTTCAATGAACCATGGTCCAGCCCTTGGTTGGGTTAGGTACTACCCTTTCATTTCCTTTCTCTCTCAACCCTACCAAAGTTTGTTGGTTTCTCACCATTTTCTTTCACACTTATGAAACTTTGATATCTACTAGTGTTAACATCAATTGATGATTTTAATTTAGATGTGACAATATTTGCTTTATTGCAATAATTTATGTGTTCATCTTGAAGACAACAAGACAACAAAATAAGGATACAATATGCTTGCAAAATTACTTTTCAATTATGATAATGTTACTAACACTTTAAATGTATTTGTTGGATGTTTTGTGCATTATAGTAAAAAGCTATTTATTGAGTTCAATCATTTTACTAAATAAAAACGGTTTCTTTAAGTGTCGTAACAATCATAAAGTTCAAATTTCACACTTACATACAATCACTTATGCATGCATGGCCAAGATCTATACACAAAAACTCTGTTTCGACAGATTTTTATGTAATGAGGGCCCTTTAAGAATCATATTGGAGAAAATGAAACTTTAGTCGACGCATACTGGACATATATGTCGGATTCACTAGACAAAAACATGTTACATGTCATCCCAAAAAATCTTAATCACTTGGACCAACCCAGCTAGACAAGACGAAAGCAGTATTTGATACGTGTGCATAAATTACCACGCGCACTATATGCAGTGGCGGAGAAGTGATCACGGGGGGCGTTGGTTCAAAAATAAAAACTTCGTTAGACAGCATGTCGATAAATGTTTTTTTGAGTGTAATTTGGAACAAGACGGGTCGGGTCATTAAAGGCGAAATTTTTTAGCACATACTTCCTCACTTTTCCCACTCTCTCATTATTTCTGACCAGACAAAACGACATAAAACAATTTCAACCACTGATTTGACTCTCATACCGTGTTTTATCAAGAAGTGAAGAGGGCACTTCTGCTGCTATGTCGAAGGCACTTAGTCTCTTTTCTATTATTTTGATCTTTATTTACATAAATTTTGTGTCCGCAAAAGTTACGTTAAGGGCATGATCCCCCACTAGTCACCACATAGCTCCGTCCCTGACTATATGTACATCCTTAAAAAAAAGGAAAACCCATAATTAATCACTATACGATGCATTACATGAACCCGTTATGTAAATGTGTGTGTACTAGACTATTAGACTATGTCTAAGAAGAAGTGGTTGGACGCGTTGCCTCAACCCTTCTCACGCGTTGTTGTTCTTTTGTTTTTGTTTTGAAGGTTGTGGATACGTGCGATTATATTGTGAGGTATATTTGTTTAAGTAGATTATATTTTGATAAAAAAAGTTCATCGTGTTATATTATACTAAATTGATGATGAAAAAAAAAATGATATAACATTAAATTAACGGTAATGATGTTAGTCACCATACTACGAGTGATATCGTTAGAGCCTTTGATACGTTGCGTGTTCAAGCATTATTTTCGCCTAAACGCGACACCCACACCAAATATGGTGTTTTCGAGGTTGGCGCCATCGTTAGAAGCCAAAATGGTCCTTTTTTTTAGTGGGTTATGTGTGGGACATAAGATGTCCCATGTCACCAGATTCTGATGTTATATGATGGAGGAGTGTTTTTTATTTTTTGATAAATTCTGATATCATGAAAAAAAAAATGCTAATAAAAAAATGAAATGTTATATACAGTTTGAAATCTTTCTATTTACATAAAAGTGTAAGACAAACGAGTAACAAGTTGTACTGCTATCCCTTTTTAAAGTGTTAGTATAGCAACATGTTACTCACGACACCAGCGGAACGACACCATGCTACCCATGCTCCTAGTGTGGACATATATATGTTTGTCACCATATGTCTTTTGAAGCATGTTGAAAAGTAAAAGATGCAATTACATAATATTTGACTTTTATAAAAAAAAAAAGAGAGGGCATGAGACATGTAAGAAGAGATGCATTAAATAAGTAACGTTGACCAATGCCTACCATGGAGTGAGTGAGGTAATTCATAGCATTCATTAAAGAAGCAAACACATACATAGGCGATGCCGCCGTGCACGGCCATCGGTGACGCCTACATCGCCGGAGGAACCATCATCACGTGAACACAATCAATGACATACAACCCATAAATTATTGTGCTTTCTACATAAGACATGTCGCATGTTTTCCTTTTTATTAAAAAATAGCTACTAACAATTATACACCATATTTTAGGTTAAGGATATATAATAGGAGTAATAACATAACATAATTTACTAGTAACAAAACACCTACTTTTAACACAAATCTCGAGTGTACGATAAGATAGCTAGCATGGTATCTCGCGCGTTGAAACGAGGGGTGCCACGTAGTTAATATTTATAAGAGCTAATAACCTTTTAAAGCATTATACTTGTCAAGAATGACAGTTCTGCGTAGTGAACTAAAAAAATAATATAATGTCTAATGCTTTAAAAGATTATTAACCCTATTTATAAAGAATAATATTTTTCCCCTCGATAACAAATGGATGAACATATTATGATAATTTAGTTACCAACTATATAATTTATTAACGTTTAATGTACTGTTAATCTTGAAATTAGCAAGTACAATTTAAGGTATAAAATGTGATAGTTATTGACCATTTTCATTAATTAAAAGGTTGCTTCAATCCATAGAAACTATAACATGGTGTGATCATGAGTAGGAACCTTAGAGTAGCAACCTCACCAAAAGTCCATAACCAAAACCAACACCAACTTATTCAATAAGAAATGAATCAGATCTGTCATATAAAATGAATAATCATAAATTGAGTAGGATGAGAAGTAAATTAAAATAAAAGTGATAAGGAGTGATCAAAATCACGCATTTGAGATGCAACGACTTGCATTAGATGCATTTCTATTCATATAGATGAAACATCTTGAGTTTCGAAAGTTAATTTGATGTATAGATGATGCAAATTGATTTTCATGATTTCGGCGTGCGCGGAGGAACAAAAACAAGAGAAATCGTGAAATCGATCTAATATAACGATACGCATCTAATTAAAAGCTAGAAAACAAGATATCTTTGCGTTATAACGATCTAAGATTATAGGGATGCATCTAATTTATGTCGGTGATTTTCGGTTCGCGGTTATAGTTCTTCTTACTCCTTCTTATTTTAAGTAATCTTTTTATTTGATCCTAACTCATCATAAATTAGCCTTAAGTTGTTTAGCGATTCATGTTTTATACACATTTTCAGTTCAAATTATTACCGAAAGGGTTAATCTTTATTCCTTCGTGAACATGGACGAAACTTGAGCAACGCTATTGAGGGCGCCGTAATGTGATCGTAATATTTTTATGAAATAGTATACAAATTTATTAAAAAAAATAAAGCTTAGTGATTCTAGATTTTAGGGAGCCACAACCCCCTTTTTTGCCCTTAATAAGCTTCGTCCGTGTTCGCGAATGATGTGTTTTATACTGCTTATGGAGACTAGAAAATAAGATGTGCATTTTTATTGTACATATGAAGCATAAATCAATTTTTTCTATCTATATTAAGTAAGTTTATGCTCTGTTCGTTTTAAAATAATTGTCTTGTTTTAATTAATTAAAAAAAATCTTTTAAAACTTTGACTTTAAATATTTTTGTTTGTATTATATACTTCGTAATATTTGATAAAAATTATATCAATTGAAATATATTTAAAACTCAATCCATTCATATATTTTACATCAAAAATTCTATAACAAAAAAGAATAGTTAAGGTCAAAATCATAAAAATAAAACTTTAAAAAGATAAACCATGACAATTATTTTAAAACAGATATAGTAGTTTTATGAATTCGAGTATAGCTTCTGCAAGTTACACGTTACCATGACGTTACTTTTATGGATTTATATCTTGTTACTTTGTAAATTTCATTTAATTTTTTAATAAACTGAAAATAAAATCTAGTAATATATGCTACTATTTTCATCTTAAAATTATTGTTCTTAAACAAAAAGACATGCTTTAAGTTAAAAGTGAGGCCATTACACTCTTCAACCAATCAAATATTATTCAGATCAACTATTTTTTTTCATGTTGTTTGTTGAAGAAGAAGATTATTATTTTAAGATATTTTAAAATAAAAAGTGATGCTTATAATTTTAGAAAAGAAGAGTAATTTTAAAATTTAAAACCAAATTTTGGTTAGGTGAAGTTGGTACTTTGTTGTGAAATGGGTTTATTGTCTCTCAAGTGTGTGTATGTTTGTGTCATGTCAATATATCAATTGTTTTTCTTTTATATAATCGGATAGTTGAATGTTGGCCGATTGTATTTATATTTAGAGTAGTGATTGGCGTGGTAATTCACGCGCTTAATTTTATGTCTAACAAGGATCTCAGAACATATTACTAAATCAATGGTAAATAAGAGGGTGAGAATAAGTGGAATCTGAGTGTCACAAAACGAATAGATTAGGCGTAAAATTACCACATGAATTAGTCATCTCAACCATTTTCCTTATATTTATAGTTATTATATACTTGACATGACGTAGGGCATGATTTAGAAACACCCAACAAATCGATGCCATTTTATCAATATTTTTGTTGAAGAGTCCCTTTCTACCTTATTTTTATTAGTCTTTTTATTCATTAATCATGTCTTGTAAACCTAAAACACATGTATATGAATACATGATACGATAAGATTTGGGTGTTTGCATTTTATTTTATTGTAACATGAAGTTCATGCCTACATAAACTAAGTAGGTATTATTATAAAATCATTTCTTTTTCTTTCTAAAAACAAATTTTCGCTTTGAGACAATAATAATTGTATTGGTAGACTTCTCCGTGTAGACTAATGGTATTACTCATGTTATGTGAGAATGCTCTCCAACCAAATAATTGTTTGCCCGTATGTGAATTGTATGACAGTTGTGTGGCATACGTAAAAGATAAACTTTTTCTATTGAGAAAAATATCACAAAACATCATTTAGCAATAAAAAATAATGAAATTGTTGAAACCATATGATAATTGACCTTTTCAACTAACAATTGTCTAATGGCAATTCCACCAATAGAAAAGTTAAGAACTTTGTGTTATGCTCATCAATGGTGTCACATATGGGTATAGTTTAGTGAGATTAAATGGCCATTATAAACCAACTTACAAAACATAATATCAACTTTTTTTAATTCAAAACTCATAATGCCAAACTGTCAATCCAACTATCATTTATGTTATGGATCGGATCAAATTAAACTGGTTGATACATCAAATCATTATTCATAAATTAGCTATTTAAGCAGCTAGCCCATTTGCTCTAAAATCATTAAGTTTAAATTTATTTGGTTGGTTATAACTACTATTATCTTTCCTTGTCTTAGACAATATATTAAAAGAAAATTGATTACAAACTTTCAATTCTTTTTATTTATCATATAATAAATGTATAATTATTTATTACAAACAGCGGTGTATGCAAATAAAAATTAGAGTGTGTAAATCACCTCTCATATTAAAACTCTGTATTAATCACTAAAAAATGTATACTCCTCTAGTACGTGTTAGATAATATATATTTTCACTTTTTGATAGAAAGCTCATAAATGTAAACTGACAATATGTATATATAAAATAAATGAATTATTTAGAACACAAACATATTGGGGTTACAACTTATGTGTGTTGATTGTTACTTTATGATGCTTTAAGTTTCATATTAATCCAACTCCTAAAAGAATAAATAAATGTATCATATAAACATTGTGAATTATTAAAGTAAAAAAAACATGATGATAAAAGCAACAATGAAAACCACTTATACCAATTATAATATTCATAAACCGGGACAAAAATTATTTGTTTATTAAAAGAGTATCATTGGACAATAATTTTGTTCACATATTTAAGGTTAATCGGCAGCCTCCTGTTTTGGATTATCGTTTGATCTCATGCCTTTGTAATTTTCTTTTATTTTATAAAACAATATACGATCAAAAAGGTAGTTTGAAGTTTTGTTATTAATTAAATAGATATATTATATCTTAGTCTTGAATAATACGGAGGTGATCACAAAGTTGGGGACATAAGTTTGCTCCAAACTCAAATTTAATTATTAAGTCATATATTGCTTGCTACAATTAGGGACGGAACCAGGATAAATATGACCGGGTGCAGAAATTTTTTAGAACTGTAATAAGAAAACACATTTCGATGAATCATGTGCATTTAAGAAAAATCGATGTTTTTTCCAATTATTAACACTATATCGAAAAAATTCATAAAAGTCTCGGGCACCCACAAAAAACCCCTAACTTCGTCCCTGGCTACAATTAAATAATATAAAACGTTCATGTGTAAACAAATGTGTGGTGTTGCTAGAACGGCAAATACAATTGTAAATTGAGTTCCAAAGTCTAAAATAAGATGATGTAAAAAAGAAAAAGTAAACCATGGGGTTGAGGTAGTTGGCTTGCTTGTCAAAAAAGAATTTTACATGACATCATAATGGCGACCTTTTAACTTTACAACTTCAAACATACTCTATCCATATAATAGAGCTTTAAATTTATAGAACAATGAGTACCATCATATCTTCATTCATCTTCGTTAAGTTGTTGTTCATTTATTACTTGACCCTTTACTGGAATTATTTTGTTTCCTAGTACATATGTATTTGTTTTTCTTATCCGCAAAAAATATAAAGAACATCTATAAATAGTAGATTTCTTTTATAGTTTTAAAACTTTGTCTATTACTAACACTTTTGAGTTTTGATATAACCTATTTTAAAACACAATTCATTAAAAGCTCAAAAACTTAAAAATGAGTAATAGTGTAATACTATCTACTTAAAATGTCCTTAGTTATAAAAGTCAACACAAATAATTAATTATTTAAATATTTAACTACAATTTAAATTCACAAACTTTTTCCTGATTCACTTATTTCACACATATATGTAAGCAAAAGATAAAAAATAAATAAATACACAAATTGACGCTACAATACACAATCGTCGCTATCCGTGACTAATCAAACCATTTATAACTGTATAAACTCTTCAAAATAAGACATGCATTATATCATGAGCAAGTTAAGGACTATTGACATTTTTATACCACTTAAATGTAAAATAAAATACTACATTAGTCAAAATAAAAGATAAATTTTTAATGGCAAGATAAAATTTTCAGTGAGTTATAATTCTTTTTTAACAGCAATTGGATTAAGACATCTAGCAAGATATTAAAAAGAACAATTACAAAGATACAGAAAGAACGTTACATGTATTAATTAATATATAAATTTTTATTGAGTTCTAAACTAATTTAATTTCCGGACCTCTAATTGTTTACGCCCAAAAAATCTTTATCGAATTATTTTTTGAGACATATTTAATAGTAGTATAAGTATTACAATGGTTTGAGCTAAAAATAGCGAATAAAGTGGGAGGGTTAGTCAACAACCAGGCGCAAGATTCGGGTCTTTAGACACACACACACAACCTCTTCAAAGTCAAATAATCCCAAATCTCGCGTCTAACGTGACCTCATTTTTTAATCTTCATTAAATTCCCTGTTTTTCCACTCTTCCAATTTAATATTTTACTTTTCGACAATGATCCATGTCCACACGCCAACCTACTCCGTGTGCTTGTGTCGTATAGCTAGGCCAACTCAATCAAAGAGCTTAAGTCAACACTACATGTTCAATTAGATATAAGGATGTGTTATTCGGACCTTACCTATGGTTAATCATACAATATCGATGCATATCATACACTCTTTCAATGCATTTAATGATTGAAAACCCTCCATATCTGGGGTCCAAATATCACGCCCCTTTCATATATGTTAGTAATTTTTTACTAGAAATTATTAGACCGGATGTGTTTTTAACCTAAGACTAGTTATCATTTTTCTCATCGTCACATTATCATTGAAGACATCATTAATTCTCTCATATTTCACCCACAATGATCATTACTTCTTTCACAACCATTAAAAACTCATGTAATAGTAAGGAGTGAAAGATGAACTTACTTTCCCAAGTATACACCGCCCATGGGAGGTTTGGTTGGTCCTCATTTCAGTG
The DNA here is from genome assembly GCA_022545495.1 of Chrysanthemum lavandulifolium. NCBI lineage: Eukaryota > Viridiplantae > Streptophyta > Magnoliopsida > Asterales > Asteraceae > Chrysanthemum > Chrysanthemum lavandulifolium. The sequence continues at coordinate 42,321,551 of CM040245.1, read as the reverse complement.
TGTGTTCCTCGATGGCTAAAGCCATTTTAAGAGATGGAAATGTAGATCATCGTATAGCCCTTGTCTTGGAGGAAATGGGTTCTAATGTTGCTTTCTACCTATCCTACCTTGATCATTGTGGTGGAACGTTGAATGGTCTTGGTGGGAAGGTGTGAGTGAAATGTAGTTAGATGATATGGTACTCTTATAAAAGGTCAATACTCAATGACTGATGATTGGTTGCTGTTTGTTGAAGATGCTTTGTTATTGTCATGTTGCCAGACTTTAGAGTTGTCTCAGATAGTTTGAAGCTTCATCAGATATCGGATGGATGTGTTTTCTTTGATTTTGTATCTGATCTGGGTTATGTCCAATCAGTTGTTGTTATTCTTATAAGTTGTACAAAAGTTCCTTTGCACAAAAAAAACCTCACTTTATACAAACATATCTCTCAAAAATGCATTGCACACACTCACAAATCAAATATAATAATAAAAACACCATGAGAGCCCTACAAAATACCTGATACCCAAGTGGTGAGCACCCTCACCACTTCTCTTCTTTTTTTGCTTGCTGGCGCGTGAGAATGGAGCTCCACAATGGGTGTCACAAGTGCGTAGGGATGACAACGAGGCAAGGAATGTCAAATATCGCATTTCTCATCTCAATCCCCATTTCCTACTCTTCATCCCCAACCCCGATCCCATCCTTGTCGGAGATCCCCAACGAGGATTGGGGATCCCTGCGGGATTCGGGGAATTTTCATACTTAATGAAATAAACATGAAATTTGAACAAACGCATCAAAAATATAAATTTTTTGACGCATATGATGTCTCAAAAAACGTACATTGTACATCGTTAAATTACTTACAATGTCAATTCAACTTTAAAGCGTCGTAAATATTGAAATATCACATATAATATAGAAAACAATGTGCATTGTGTGTGTCTATCGGACAAAACGTTATTTGAGTAATAAGTAGTTATAACGATATTTGATTCTTTAAATATCACATATAAATATAAATGTACATGTCAATACTTAAAAACATATACAAGTAAATCTAGTATGGTATACATATAAATTTATATACTTATGCATTCAAATGTTTGGGGTCGGGGATTTATGTTATCCTCATCCCCGCCCCATCCCTGGTTTCATAATTATGGGATTCTTTATTTCCGTCCCCATCTTCGGTCAACTTGGGGATTCCTCAGTCAAATCGGGTCTGAGGATCGGGTCCTTATTAGGTATGGATTTTTTTGCCATCTCTACGAGTGAGGGGGTGTAGTGATGGTGAAACATCACCTCTCACTGTAAGTAGCCTGACAAAAACTATTATCTCAGTGTCACATCGTTATCTTCCATTCTTATTTACTTATCATTCACACCCGTACCATTACTCACAATTTACTTATACTCGATATTTATAAACATAAAAAACACACATATCGCTCACATACATACATTTTCACTATTTTGTTTGTTAAGTCAGAATGGTGCGCACACACCATTCTTTTTTTCCTGCTCACACGTGACTATTGGTGGTGTGTAATGGTAATGATGTGTGAGCTTTTGTTTGACACGTGAGGAAAAAGTAGCACTATGAACATCTTTATACATGAATTAATTGAAACTTAAACCATACTTTTTTTATTGTTATATATTTTTTGAACGGCATATTATAATAAAAATCAAAAAGAACTAGCAAGGAGCTAGAAATTACATAGGAGATTTCAACCAATCAGTCCAAGTACTAATCTTACGAAGCTAGTAGAGTAAATTGATTGTCACCTTTAACATTATCTTTGTACTTAATCGGATAAATGGAGAAAAATCACTAAGCTAGTCTCGAGAAAGTTGAACAATTTTTTTGCTATGATGTACGTTACCTAACGGGTATTCCAGTGGCCATTTTTCCAGTGTTTTCTAGACATCAGAAAATGATCACATACGAAGATTTGGTTTTGATCTATTTTGAAACTTTATAGACACCCTACCCCCTCTTTCCACGCGTTTAATTAGAACAAATGGATATACATAAATCCAAGAAATCAATATTCACAAGTTAAATTGAACAACTTCTTACAAACAACGCAAATGGAGCCACACACTGAAATACCTCATAAAAGAACCTTTAATCAAATCCTAAGGTTACTAATCACAATGGTTACTTATATCCTCACATTCATGTTAACGCCACATCACTATTCAGCACATCATTACTATCACCACTTTTCAGCTTTAATGGTCATCACCATTAAGAGGACACGGTGTCGATGGTTGGCGCAGACTGGAAAACGCCAACCTATGACGTAAGGACGACACCGAGAGTAGCACCGTAGGTCCTGGCGCCATACTGGCCAGCCCACGCGATCGGTATTTTATTCATTTATTTATTATTATTATTTTGGAACGGTAATTCATTAATATAGGAAAACTATCAAGGAGCTAGCAATTACATGGGGTATTTTAACCATCAATCAAACTAAAATCATACGACCTCTATACTTAAGCCAAGAAAAATAATACAAATGAATATTATCAAAGATGTCACTTTTCCTAATATAGTGAGAGTTAAAAGTGACATTATTACGGAACCGCTATATCCACCATAAAGAAGTCGCGATGATGATATACATACGCTGAATCTTCTCTTTAAAGTCGTGCCAATAACTCAACCAATCTCTCCAATGGATGTTAGAAACGAATAAAGGCATGGAAGCGTCACATCAAGTATGAACGAGCCTCCAAATATCTTTGGCAATTTCACACTTGAAAAAATTATGGAGGTTAGACCCCACATTACCATTACAAGAAGGGCAAAAGATCTCTGGGATTTCGATACCTTGAGACAAGATATTTATGCGATGCAGAAGTTTGTCAAGCAACAAACGTCACATGAAGATATTTAATTTGTCAGGATGAGATTGTCCCATGTAGTTGAAGCATCTAAAGAAGGCAAAAGGTGAGCACCAGTATGCCTACGGGTCGCACCTACAAAGAAGACGTCATCATTAGCAATAGACAAAACACAAGTGTCCGAATCAAAGTGAATATCAACTTGGCTTATCTCGTTCAACATGTCTCTAAGATAAGTTGCATCACGAATACCCAAATCTTATCTAGACCAATTCCAACACCATGACCATTAGAAAAACGATCTACAATCAAACAATCCTTATCCTTCTCCAACGGAAAAAGTCTATTGAACCGGAGAAATAACGGGGAGTTACCAAGTCACATGTCTTTCCAGAAACGAAAGAGCGTACCACAACTCACCTGTAAGCGTAATGAATCATCAGGTTGAATGTCACTCGAATACAAATAAGTAGAAGTCCTCATAATTTTATCCCAAACACCGTTTATTTTACACCCATGTTGATCGAAGCCACTCTCATGCCCATGCAAGGCCTTAATAACTTTCACCCAAAGAAGATTCAGATTAGAATGCAATCTTCAACGCCACTTTTGGAGAAGAGTAAGGTTGAATGACTTTAAAGTGCCTTTACCCAAGTCGCCTTTGTCGAACGAGGATAAGACATTAGACCATTTATTTATTTTTGTCGGGCTTAACTATTTGTGTGTGAGAGATGTATTTGTGTTTGTGTGTTTTTAAATGTTATGTTTGTGTGTTTTTTTATGCAGGTTATGAAATAGAGTAAGGAAGAAGATGATGCATCTTCTTCCCTTTTTCGCTTTTAGTGCATCATTAGTCCTTTGATATTTTTTCCTTACATAACTAGTCGCTAAAATATATAAATTTGGTAAGTTAATTTACTTAAATTTTGTAATGTTTTAATTTTAATGTGTTATTTTATTTGAATAAATAAAAAAAAAAAACTAAAAACTGTGGGATTAATGGGTGTCCTATAACGTCAGTTTTGAAAGGAGGATGTGTTTGTGTTATGGAAAAAAGTGCTAAAGTGACACCTGGTGCTATAAAAATACCCACTTTATACAAGCATATTTTACAAAATACCATACAAAAAAGAAAAAAGTGAGCCTTCATCGCGCGTGAAAGGGTTGATGGTAAGGTGAAATCACACAAACTTTGTTGGAAAATTTAGTGCACTTGTGGGATTAGTTCACACCTGATAATGGGTTAGGAGGTACGGAGTGTACACCTATAAGGTCCCTGAACATCCTGACTCTATAGTGGAGATATTCAGAAGTTAGTATTGGTAGGCAAGTTTCTAATGGTAGTGCTAAGTTAGTACTGGTAGACAAGTTTCTACTGGTAGTGCTAAGTTAGTACTGGTAGTGCTAAGTTAGTACTGGTAGGCATGTTTCTACTGCTAGTACTGGAATCAACTTGTAACAACCATTGACCTATTCAAGTGGCAGTTACAACTGCATAATGACCACGTTTAATTGGTCATATAACCACTATATAATTATGAGGCGATTAATGGGCCGATTAATCCTCATAATTCTATTTGACTAGCTAAGAGTAATTTCGTATAAATAGGATATCTGATCATGCATGATAGATACAGAAAAACATAAACGCTTATAAGCAAAAGGGTTATTGATTTGTGCCTAAATCACTAACACACATTTGGTCTTATCCCAAGTAGATATTCGTGATGCCCAGGCATTAGGGTCAAATAGTTTACTTTGGAAAGTGATAACACGATTCCAAGTGATATCCGGTAACCTGTATTGGTATTTGGTTTGCTATTGATTATCTTCACCCTGTTCTGGGAAATAATCCCCAACAATCAAAGTAAACTATTTTGTGATAATCAATGGCTGTTGCTGCTATGAAACACATGGCTTCAAACTTTGCCAAGCTTGACAAGTTCGAAGGAGTGGACTTCGAAGATGGCAAAGAAGATGCACTTTCTTCTTTCAAGCACGAGTGTGGTCTATGTTCGACTACACCTATTCACGATGATGGGGATGATACTACGTGGAACCGATCGGGAAGAGGAGCAAATGGGAGAATGGTGATTACATTTGCGAGGTTTAATCCTCAATGGTATGTCAGATTCTCTTTAATATTTATCAAAATTTTGAATCTTCCAAAGAACTATGAAATTCCTTGGATGCCAAATATATGGTTGATGATGCATCAAGTAAAAAGTTCCTTGTAAGTAATTTCACAAATTACAAAATGACCGAATCAAAACCAGTTACGGAACAATACAATGAACTTATTGGTATACTTGGAAGGTTTACACAACACAAAATGCACATGGATGAGGCTATTTCAGTCTCTTGTGTCATTGATAAACTTCCTCCTTCTTGGAAAGATTTCAAGCATACTGTTAATACAAATAAGCCGTAAAAACGTTTAGAGTAAAGTCCAAAATATATCCCTGTGGTTTGCCCATTGTCTCGCTTTACATCCCAAAACTTTTTTTTAGCACAAAACCATCCCTCCGTTAGTAAAGTTGGCACAAATACATCCCTCTTTTAGTAAATTCAGTTAATAAGGACTAACTGTGCAAATATTTCTCCGTTATCTCCAAACGGAAGAGAAAATATTTGCACCGTTAGTCCTTAGGACTAACGATGCAATAAAATAAATTGCATCGTTAGTCCTAAGGACTAACGGTGCACTCCACCGCCGCCTACCACCCAACGCTACCACCCACCGCCATCTACCACCTCCACCGCCACCTCTACCCACCACCACCCAACGCCACCACCCCACATCCACCGACGCCACCCACCGCCACCACTGCCACCACTACACTACCACCTCCACCCACCACCACCCAACGCCACCACCCCCCACCTCCACCGCCGCCGCTACACCACCACCTCCACCCACCACCACCCAACGCACCACCCCCATCTTCACCGCCGCCACCCCAACGCCACCTTCACCCACCACCGCCCAACGCCACCTTCACCCACCACGCCACGCGCCACCTCCCCACCGCCACCCACCGCCACCACCCCCGCTCCACCGCCACCACCCACCGCCACTCAACCACCACCATCAATGCCACTTCACCACCACCACCAACGCCACCCATCCTCACCTCACCAGCCGCCACCACCACCACGCGCCACCTCCACCCAACCACCATCTCAACCATCACCATCTACCGCCACCATCGCCACCACCTCCACTCAACGCCACCACCATCACGCCACCCACCTCCACCGCCACCGCCAACAAAAATAGGTGGTGGTTGGTGGTGGTGTAGTGCGGCGATGTGGTGGTGGAAGGTGGTGGCAGTGGCGGCGATGGTGGCCGCAAGCGCGAGGTATCGTTAGGTGGTGGTGGGAGGTATCGCAGCGGTGGTGAAAGTGGCGTTGCGTGATGCGCGGCGGCGCGAGGTGGGGGTGGTGGCGCAGTGGAGGTGGAGGTGGCGTTGAGCGCGCGGTGGTAAATGATTAAAGGTGGTGGGTGGCGGCGGTGAGCGGGGGTGGTGGCGCGGTGGTGGTGGGTGGCGATGGCGGTGGTGGTAATGTGGCATTAGGTGGTGGTGGTGGCGCGGTGGAGGTGGTAGGCGGTGGTGGTGGCGTAGGTGGTAGGTGGCGGAAGTGCACCGTTAGTATTTAGGACTAACGATGCAATTTATTTTATTGCATCGTTAGTCCTAATGACTAACGGTGCAAATATTTTCTCTTTCGTTAGGAGATAACGGAGAATATTTGCATCGTTAGTCCTGATTAACTGAATTTACTAACAGAGGGATGTATTTGTGCCAACTTTACTAACGGATGGATGGTTTTGTGCCAAAAAAAAGTTTAAGGATGTAAAGCGAGACAAGGGCAAACCACAGGGATGTATTTTGGACTTTACTCAAACGTTTATTTATATTTCACGATCTTCTAATGTTTTGTCGATAACAAACATAAAATCATTTTAACGAAACAAATAAAATACGTAATTGGTTTGAGCTAATAGTTTACTAACACACTTACGTTTTCACATAAAACACTAAACAAGTAATAGTGATTTTATGATTTAGGAATAAATATGTACAACAAATAGTGTTTACATATTGGGTAGATATATACATAATTAGTATGTGTTAGAATGGGTAATATAATGGGTATAAGTTTAAATATTTGACCCATTAACTAAATACATGGAATGTAGTTGGGTAAAACCCAAAGTCCATGACCCATACCCATGGAGCATAACCCATAACCCATTGCATGACATCATGCATAAATCATAATGGGTATTGTCCATGACCTATGGAGCTAACCCATGACCCATGGACTAGATGCATTGCATCTAGTAGATACATTGTATCTACTTGGATACTCATGGTCCAAAGTCTAGGACCCATGACCATAACCCATGACCCATGACCCAAAACCCATGGGAAAGAGGAGCGTCCCACGGTTCCCCCAGTTTACACTGGACGGATCCCTCAAGTAAGGGATCCGTGGGACAGTAGCACATTTTCATCTATAAATAGTGAGCCATTTCTTCATTGTAACTCACCCCTTTCACATATATTTTCTCTTTGAGTCGTAAAACCACAGATCCAAGTGATCTTGGTATGTAGTTTTGTGTTTGTGTGATTTTCTAGGTTCCTCTTAAAGACAAGATCACCACCTCCTGAAGTCGAGCAAGCTCAAGTCCATGGGTTGCCTAGCTTCGTCATCATCAAGACTACTAATGGTATCTTGTTGATAGTTCTTCCTTCCTCATTAGAAGTGTAGTGTCAAAGACATAGGTGAAAGATGTCTAAAGGATCAATACGAAGACATTAGTGAAAAGTGTCAAAGAGTCATATTGAAGGCATTAGTGAAAGATGCCAAAGATCCGAGTTAAAAGGCATTAGTGAAGGGTGCCTAGAAGTCAAGTCACAAGGCATTAGTGAAGGGTGCCTAGAAGTCGAGTCAAAGGCATTAGTGAAAGGTGCCTAAGGTGTACATTTGATATGGTGTGTCGATGTACAAGATAGATTTATATTGAGTCAAAGGATATTGATATCCTTGTTGATGTTGTCATAAGGAGTGGATCTCTTTAGGGATAGGACTTGTGTAGTGTTGGGTAGTAGTTTCTCCTTTGTAATGGAACTCGGTATCTAGCCTTGTACCGGATAAAAAGTAGGCGACGTTGTGATAGGTTTGGTTCTACCTCGTGGAAGAACTCGGTATCTAGCCTTGTACCGGATAAAGAGTATGCAACGTTGTGAAGGATTCTCCGCCATAAGGAGTTGGTGTTGTGTAGTGATTACGAACTCTCGAATAGGTAACTCGGGGAGTGGAGTAGGGAAAGGAAGGTGTCCTTGTAGCTGAACCACTATAAATACTCGCTTTGTGGTTTTGTGCTTCTTACTCTTTATCTTAGCTTTTATTTATCTATATACTTGTCTATCAACATCCAACACACACGTTCAAATAAGATTGACATAAGTCGATCTAAATAGTTTAAAACCAAGTTTTAATCGGTAAACCTATTCAACCCCCTTCTAGTTTTCCACATATACCTTAAAACCTAAGAAGGAAGAGTTAACTCTTGTTGAGTTGGGCAGTCATCTGCGCATTGAGGAATCTCTCAAGGTGCAGGATAATGACAAGCCAAAGAGTAGCAATGCTACTGGTGCATCTGTTGTCAATATGGTAGAGCATAACAACTCTACCAGGTACAATGACAACAAGGGTAAACGTAAACATCAGGATACACAAGGACATACCCTAACAAGAAGGCAACGCCTACTTGTTGGAAATGTGGCAAATCTGGTCACATTAAAAGGGATTGCAAAGGTGTTAAGATTGGTGGTAAAACCAATGGATCAGGGAATGGTAATGGTTCAGTTCCTCTGAAAGGTCGGAATATGTTTAATAAATCTCATCAGGTTTATTATGTTACATATGTATCTGAATCAAACTATGTGCAGGATGATGATGTTGCGTGGTGGGTTGACTCTGGAGCAACTGTTCATGTGTGTAAAGATAGAATCGGTTCAAGACTTATGATTCAACAATGATGGTTCTATTCTTCACATGGAAATGAGTCAACGACCACAGTGCATGGACGTGGTTGTGTAGATCTTAAGTTTAGTTCTGGAAAGATTGTAACTTTGTTTAATGTTATTCATGTTCATGATATAAGGAAAAACTTGGTTTCAAGTAGTGTTTTGAATAATCATTGTTTTAAACAAGTTATTGAATCTGATAAATTTGTTTTGTCTAAAAGTGGTGTATTTATTGGTTTTGGCTATTTATGTAATCAAATGTTCAAGTTGAACATTGTTAATGTTTGTGATAATTCAGCCTTTTTGACCACCTCTGGCCTGACTGACTCTACCCTCTGGCTTGCTAGACTTGGCCATGTACACTATAAAAGGATGCAAGATATGTCTAAGGATAGGTTAATCCCAACATTTGACATGGACACTGAAAAGTGTAAAACTTGCATGTTGACCAAATTAACTAAGAAACCTTTTCAGGGTGTTAATCGTGAATCTAAGCTCTTGGAGCTAATACACAGTGACCTGTGTGATTTGCATGCCACTCCCTCATTGGGGAATAATAAGTACTTTGTGACATTTATTGATGATGCTTCTAGGTTTATTATGTATATCTGTTACATACTAAGGATGAAGCATTAGATAAATTCAAAGTATTTAAAACTGAAGTTGAATTGCAATTTGGGTCCTTAATCAAAATATTAAGGACTAATAGGGGAGGTCAGTATATGGATACTTTGTATTTTCAGTCTGTTGGTATAATCCATGAAACGGCTGCTCCCCATACTCCTCAGCAAAATGGTATTTTTGAAAGGAAAAACAGGGTACTGAATCCATGTTGTCCTATTCAGGACTGAGTCAAGGGTTCTAGGGTGAAGCTATGTCAACATCTTGCTATTTATTAAATAGAGTTCCCAACAAAAGTAACAAGGTTACCCTTTATGAACTCTAGACTAAAAGGAAACCCAACCTAAACTATCTCAGGGTTTGGGGTTGTAAGGCTGTTGTAAGACTCCCTGATCCAAAGTTGAAAACTTTGGGTGAAAAAGGCATTGAATGCATCTTTGTTGGATATGCTGAGCATTCTAAGGCTTTTAGGTTCTATGTTATTGAACCTAATGAATGTGTTTCAATTAACTCCATAATTGAATCAAGGGATGCAAACTTTGATGAGAATAGATTCTCATCAGTCCCTAGACCAAGTTAGAGGATTCCTAATGGAACTCATGACATTAGTGTATCAGAGGTCCCTGATGAAGAATCATCAGTGGTCCCTGATGAGGTTGTGGTTCAACAACCTGAACCTATGCTCAGAAAGAGCAAAAGGGTCAAGAATCAAAAGTCATCTGGACACGAGTTTCAATTATACTTAATTGAATGAACAAGGGATGAGGTCTCTGACCAATACTCCTATTGCTTCATTGTTAAGGATGATCCCAAAACATTTGAAGAAGCAATGAAGTCTCAGGATATCGCTTTCTGGAAAGAAGCAATCAATGATGAGATGGATTCCATCATGGGCAACAACACTTGGGTGTTGGTTGATCTACCATCTGGTTGCAAACCTTTGGGTTGCAAATGGATTTTCAAAAGGAAAATGAAGGTTGATGGAACTATTGAAAAGTTCAAGGCTAGACTAGTCATTCAAGGCTTTAAACAAAAGTCAGGGATAGACTATTTTGTTACTTATGCCCTTGTGGCTCGTATCAGCACCATAAGACTGTTGATTGCTTTACCATCAATTCACAATCTAATTATTCATCAGATGGATGTGAAAACAGCTTTCTTGAATGGTGAATTAGAAGAGGAGGTTTGTATGAACCAACCTTAGGGCTTCATCATGCATGGCAATGAAAACAAGGTGTGTAAACTGATTAAGTCTCTTTATGGACTAAAGCAGTCACCTAAGCAATGGCATCAAAAATTTGATGAAGTGGTTTTGTCTAATGGTTATTTACTTAACCAGTCTGACAAATGTGTATATAGCAAATTTGATGAATCTGGTAAAGGAGTCATCATTTGTCTATATGTTGATGACATGTTGATCTTTGGTACTGACCAAAATCAGGTTAACTTGACAAAGGAATTGTTGTCATCAAGGTTCTCCATGAATGACATGGGGGAGGCTGATGTTATCCTTGGTATATGGATTAAACATGAAAGTAAAAGAATTTATATTTCTCAGTCTCATTATATTGAGAAGGTGTTGAGGAAATTCAATTACTTTGATTGTACTCCAGTGAGTACACCTATGGATACTGTGAGCAGTGATGCCTAATAATGGCAAGGTTGTATCTCAACTTGAGTATTCTAGGTAATTGGTCGCCGATGTATGCCATGACTTGTACAAGACCCGATATTGCTTTTGCAGTGGGTAAGTTGAGAAGGTATACTAACAATCCTAGTGCTCATCACTGCAAGCGCTCAGAGGGTATCAAGTATCTCAAGAGAACTATGGATTATAGTCTCTCATATCTTGGTTATCCTTCAATGTTAGAAGGATACACTAATGCAAGTTGGATCGAGAACATCAAGACAATTCATCTACCGGTGGTTGGGTATTCCTACTTGGTGGAGGTGCAATTTCTTGGGCATCCAAAAGCAAATTTGCATCACCAGCTCAACAATGGAATATGAATTTGTTGCCTTAGCATTTCTTTGGTAAAGAAGTCGAATGGTTGAAAACTTGCTTCGAGATTCCATTGTGGCCTAAACCTATAGCACCTATTTCTATCCATTGTGATAGTGCATCTACAATAGGAAGTCTAGACACTTAGGTGTCAGACATAGCATGATTCGTGAGCTTATCATGAATAGGGTGTGATCTATAGAGTTTGTTAGATCTCAACAAAATTTAGCTGATCACTTGATGAAGGGATTAGCTAGAGACTTGGTTTTAAAGTCTGCTAAAGGGATGGGTTTAAGTCCAACTTGGTCACTGAATGCTAAGACACCCAACTCCCTCCTGAGGAAACTTGGGAGCTGAGTTCAATGTGGAAAGCTGAACATTCAGTGGACAGGAGTACATGTTTATTTTACATCCCAAGGTTTATGGATGGCAATGGGCGAGAAAAAACCTATAACCCGCGGGTACCCGCACATAAATGGGTGGGTAAAATCGTCAATTTTCACCCACGGGTGGGTCGTGGGTGAAAATCTGTACCCATCAGTGGGTGGTGGGTGGGTGACGGGTGAGGCATACCCATCGCGGGTAAACCCATGACACCCATTTAAAATACCCACGGGTATACCCTTCAAAATACATGAGTGCACCCATAAACCCATGTTAAAATTAATTATACTAATTAAAATATTTATGATATTGCATGATATACATTTAATAGTTACCAAGTCTTATGAAAACACATTAACCTAAAAATTTGTTTGAGTTTCAAGACTAAAAAGAGAATATGAAAGATCAGATAATCAAAGTTGTATACATGTAATTAACTGAATATTAAAAGAGAATTGATTGATATCTTGTTATGCAATTTCATAGTTAGTTTTCATATCATGGTTTTTGTAGTTTTGTTGCATTACACTAACCCATGGGCAAAAAATACCCGCGGGCATGGGCATGGGTAGAAAATAGTACCCATTTGCGGGTGACGGGTGAGAAAAAAACTACGTGGGCGGGTGACGGGTTAGAGGTACCCGTGCCCATTACCCACGGGTGCCATTCTGACCAAGGTTGTGCTCAGAACCTAATGAAAAGGAGGATGCAGTCTTTACTTCTTAATGGTTAATTTCTTTGAAAAGGTGCTTGGCATGAGCATGAATAAAGAGGAACTGCCTATGTGAATGTTGAAGTTTTGCCGCTTAAGGGAGCTTTGGACTTTTGGCTCTTGCAACATTTATGAATTTGGATATGGACACATGGCTTGTATAGTGTCAGGAGCTTTTAAGTGTTTGAGAACTTGTGTGTATTTTATCTTCAGGTATTCAAATGGGTTGAAGGGTTCAATTCTTAGAACACCCCGATTCTCGAATATTTGAACGTGTAATGTACTAAGATGGAAATTCAATCCTCAGGATATTTTTGTTTATGCACATGTTTTGTTTGATGTTTGACATTCATGCAAAGGAAGTGAACTAAATTTGGAGAGAATTGTTGGAAAATTTAATGCACTTGTGAGATTAGTTCACACCTGGTAATGGGTCGAGAGTGCGGAGATGTACACCCATAAGGTCCCCGAACATCCCGACTCTATAGTGGAGAGATTCGGTTATTCTTGGTAGTGCTAAGTTAGTCTTGGTAGGCAAGTTTCTACTAGTAGTACTAAGTTAGTCTTGGTGAGACAAGTTTCTAATGGTAGTGCTAAGTTAGTCTTGGTAGGCATGTTTCTCCGCTAGTATCTTGAATCAACTTAAATGCATTGACTATTCGAGTGGCGATTACAACCGCATAATGACCACGTTTAATTGGTCATGTAACCAATATTAGCTATAATGGGGATAATTATGAGGCGATTAATGGGCCGATTAATCCTCATAATTTCATTTGACTAGCTAGAGGCCTTTGCAACCTCATTTCATGCACCACAACTCGAGAGATCTTCTCTCACACCTCTCCTACCACCACCACTCCTCTCAGGTGGAATTCAAGCCTCCACCCTTAAGGACCTAATTTCCACCTGAGAGCAAACCATAACTCGAGAGAACACAACCACTCTCAATACCTTCACCAAAGGTGTGAAACTCAAGCCTCCACCCTAAGGATTTAGTTTCCACCGAGAACACAACCACTCAATATCTTCACCCCAAAGGTGTGAAATTCAAGCCTCCACCCTTAAGGACGAATTTCCACCAATTACACCAACTTATCTTCCCAAAAGACCACAAACCTCTTCCAAATTGTAGTGTGCTCAAAGGTTGTCAAGGCGTTTGGACATCATGTTCCTTGGTAGAACTATTGTAGTTGATTGAGGCTCAAGGAGTGCTATAATCCTTCATCTTTACCTATTGTAATTCATACTTTGGGTAAACCTTGTTACTTTTCTATTTAAAGATGTTTGTTATTGATATGATTATTGAGATTTTGTGTTTGATTGGAATAACGATGAATGTCTTGATACTTGCTTGTTCTTATATTGCTTTTCTTGTTGGTTTGATCCGTGACAATCATAACCATCAACTTGTTACTTGTTACTTGCTTAAACAAACAAACGACACTTGTAGTGCAACCAAGTCTCTTGGGACGACCTTGATTTACCATATACTATACTACAACTTGACTAGGGTATACTTGCCCGAATGTGTTCCTAGTTAACCGGTAATTCTTGTTACAAATTTAAAACCTCGTGGAACCCATCAACTAGCTAAGAGTAATTTCCTAAAATAGGATATCCGATCACGCATGATGATATATAAAAACATAAACGCTTGTTAAAAGGGTTCTTGATTTGTCGCCTAAATCACTAACACATATTTGGCCTTATCCCAAGAGATATTCGTGATACCTGCAGATTAGGTCGAATAGTTCTTTGAAAAGTGATAACACGATTTCAAGTGATATCCGATAACCTGTATTGATATTTGGTTTGCTATTGATTATCTTCACCATGTTCTGAGAAATAACCCCCAACAAACTTAAATTAAGAACCATACAAACATAATAGAAACATTGTGGGGGAAGGTGAGGGTCGGAAATGAAGTGCGACCACGATATGTGACAAGAAGGCGGCTTTCAGTTGGATTTTGATTGATTTAATCGCAAAAACTATTTATTGTTAACAACAAACAAGTTTTGTGGTGCAAGTAAATCAGATACACATATTCAGTTTCTTAATAACGGATAAACAAAGCAAGTTTTGTAGTGAAATGACGACTAGTCGGTTTCTCAATTATGAACAAACAAACAATTTTTCAAGTGAAGTGACACAACTTTGTTTGACAATTTCAACTTGGAAAAAAAAACGAAAAACAGTTTAAAGAGTCATAATCACTCAAATAACACCATACCTACATTCTTCTCTTGAGTAGAATTTTTAAAAGTAAGTGTCATATCTTATACGAGCATTTTTCTTTTGGTGCAACAACATGTATCTTTTAATTTCAAGGTGCAACTAATCACACTTTCACACAAAGTCAATTTCATATTATTTTGTTTTGACATATACTTTATAAAAGTGGACAAGTCATGTAGTTTCACTCTCATCTTTTCGTACATTAAAGTGAAGCGAGTGGTTAACACGAGGCAGACAATGTGAGTGGGAGAAGGTTACATGAATCCGAAGCTTCAGATCTGATCAAAGTAAGAGTAAAAAAGTAAAAATGTCTACAAGATATGCTAAAAACATCCCCTTAACTTTGGACTTAGATTCACTTTCACTTGTTTAGTTTCGTCCATAACTTTCTTGACCACTTTTCATTTGCAAACATGAGCCCCTTTTCAATATCAAGTCATCAAGTATATTCTTTTTTAAATCACTCATCTATAGTTATTGCTTGAAATATCATTATACTTCATAAACTTTTTAGTTTCGAGTACTTTATGGTACAATTTTTGTGATACTCAAAGGACACAAAGATATAGAAAGACATTGATTCTTTAAACATCGGTACAAGACGGAGAACTTGATGTATTATCTATGTACTTGTTTTCGGAAAGAATAGATGCTGGTGCGAGACTACGATCATGATCGAATTGAAAATGACAAGTACGACAAGTATGTCATCTTAGTTCAAAGTAAACATGTCGATCGACACTACACTAACTCTGTCGTGAAACTCTTACTCCCTCCGTCTCTTATTTATTGTCCATATTTCTATTTTTAAGATGTCCTAAATTAGTTGTCAACTTTACAAAATAAATAAAAAATTTAGTTCAAGTTTGACATATTATCATCGTTTGAGGTTAGTATTACAAACATTAAAACAATTTTAAATTAATTACTTACTGGTGAAAATATCATTTTGAAAAAAATAAGAAAAATAAAATTGTAATGATGATATTTTTCTATGTTCTTTTTATCTGTGAATAATAATTTTAAAACATAAAGAGTAACATTAAAGTAACATTTTATTGAACCATAATTGAATTTTTCACTATGACCACAACACGTCAAACAAAACAAACTATGATGAGGCTTAAACATATTTCATCAAGTGTTTTCAACTTTTTAAATACAACCAATAAGTCTTAAACTAAAATATCACAATATAATGATAACATACGTTTTGTAATTTCGGTTTACCTTATGCAAAGCGTATAATCTGTCTACATTTCACTTTTCTCATACCTCGTTTTGGCGAGATTGGGTATGAAGTTATTGTTGTACTACGTTTTGTAAAATCAAGTTAAAAGCACAATCAATAAAAACTGAATGATTTTACAATTACTCTTTTGTCGCAAATAAAATATTTATATTGCTATTTACGGTTGTCCTAAAATAAATATACACTTTTAGTTATCAATCAAATTGTCTCTAAATAGATAAATATTGAATTCTATCGGTGTTCAAGGTAATGGTTTCACGTTCGTCAAATCTTTTTTAATTTAGTAAATGAACATTTAATTTGATACTAAAAGAGAATTGTCGTTGTCGCAACTCACAAGTTGCAACATATGAAGATGTATGAAAATAATCTAAGCTAAAACATGGGTGTTTACATATGAGATATTTATCTATATACTAATTAAAAGGCATGCTTTGTTACTGTTCAAAGCCCTGTAGCTATAACGCTTTACTCACAAACTAAATAAAATAGTTTTTAAGATTTAACTGTTTTTGTAAACTTGGTTCTTCAGGGACTAACAATGTAATATAATTGAACTTTTAAGGACCGATACATAAATATATATACATTTATCACAAAATATATCAGAATAGTGCTCACAAAGACTCATGAACAACGTGAGATCACCCACTCGTTTGCTTCCTAAACACAATGTCAAGACCTCAAAATTTTAAAAAACAACAAAATGTAAATATTCCTAGTAAAAAGACTTGTTATTTGGAGTGATAAGGGGATCGTACGGAACAGTAATTTTCGGGATAAATGGTTTTAGTAAAGGACTAAAACAGTAAATAGAAAGATAAAAAGGACTAGTAGTAAAGTATGTCGTACATATTTAGTCAAGTATAGATAGAGTCTCTACCGAAATACTTGGGGCTCTAGTAATTTCATTTGCTGGAATCTATCAACAAACACATACACTCTCTCTTTCTAAACTACCAGTTTCTCTCTCTAGAGTTCACATTTGTCTTTTCTGTTGTTGTATGCCATCCATCGTTGGTCGGCAAACACTCAGGTCAGTCAGTCAGTCACTGTTCCCCCTGTATTGTCACTGTTTCTTCACCTTTTTGTCTCAACAAGTTAACTAATTTTTGCTGTTTTCTACATGGGTTTTGCTAAATATTAATGGGTCTTGTTTCTTTTTAGGTTTTTTCCATTTTTTGTGTCAACAGTTTGAAATCTTGAAATTTAAGCTAAAAAAAACAAGATTTTGTCACAAGGTGGTTATATACTTATATAGTTATATACATGGGTATGCTAAAATATTAAAGGGTTTTGTTCCTGACTGTGTTTTTGTGTTTATGTGTGTTTTTTTACAGGTTTTAGCTAAAGGGTTTTTGGTATAAAGATGATTAATGTAATGGATCATCATATGAATAAACCAACGTTGGATAGTCAGTTATGGCACGCATGTGCGGGTGGTATGGTTCAAATGCCGGAACTAAGTTCAAAAATCTTTTATTTTCCACAAGGGCATGCAGAACATGCCGGCGGCGCTGGTACTGTTGTGACCTGCGCCGCGGGTTTTCCTAGGGTCCCACCGTACATTCTATGTGGAGTGTCCGCTGTCAACTTTATGGCGGACACTCACACAGATGAAGTGTACGCTAAAATAGGACTAGTCCCTTTGAAAATTAATAGTAATGAAAATGATTATGATAATACTAATGATGGGTTCTTAGGATTTGATCGTAATAAAAATGATAACCAAGATAAACCTACGTCTTTTGCTAAGACTTTGACTCAATCTGATGCAAATAACGGCGGTGGTTTTTCGGTTCCTAGATATTGTGCTGAAACAATATTTCCTAGGTTAGATTATACGGCTGAACCACCTGTGCAAACTGTTGTTGCTAAGGATGTTCATGGTAAGTTATGGAAGTTTAGGCATATTTACCGTGGGACCCCTCGTAGGCATCTTTTGACAACTGGTTGGAGTAACTTTGTTAACCAGAAGAAGCTTGTTGCTGGTGATTCTATTGTCTTTTTAAGGGCGGATAATGGCGATTTGTGTGTTGGGATTAGGAGGGCGAAAAGGGGTATTGGGAGGGGGTTTCTTGATTCAAATTGTTCGGGTTGGAATACTGCGGTTGCAGGGGTTGGGGATTCAGGGAAAGTGAGTGTGGATTCGGTGGTTGAAGCTGCCAATTTGGCTGCTTCCGGGAGGCCGTTTGAGGTGGTTTTTTACCCTCGGGCAAGTACACCGGAGTTTTGTGTGAAAGCTTCCACGGTTAAGGCTGCAATGCGGATTCAGTGGTGTCCTGGGATGAGATTTAAGATGGCTTTTGAGACAGAAGATTCGTCACGAATAAGTTGGTTTATGGGGACGATTTCTTCGGTTGATGTTGATGATCAAGTTCGTTGGCCTAATTCGCCTTGGAGGCTACTTCAGGTATAATCTTGGTACCCTTTTCATAAATCTTGAAATTTTTTGCAATTAGATGTATCGTAGATAAGCAGTTTTGAATGTTTGGGTAAAACTGCTTATCCAATTATTTTTTAGTGCTAATAAGCACTTTAAATTGAGCACACACACATAAGAAAATAATCAGATTTAAATAAGCAATCCCAAACATCCACTTTTGTTGATATTTTTGTTATAAGTTAAACTAAAATGATTTTCGGCTGTAGGTAGCGTGGGATGAACCCGATCTGTTACAAAATGTGAAGCGGGTCAGCCCGTGGTTAGTTGAATTGGTGTCAAATATGCCAGCAATTCATCTTTCACCATTTTCGCCTCCAAGAAAGAAGCTTCGGGTTCCACAACCACCTGATTTCCCTCTTTTTACGATGCCATCGATGATCCCCAATCATATTCCCAATAGCATTCAGGGAGCCAGGCATAATCCGCAATTCGGATTTGATCATCATTTGCATCAACATCACCAATACTTGAGCAAGATCCAATCTTTTCCATTTGGATCGCCAAGATTTCCCCCAAGATTCATTGAAACAACTCAAAAAACCGAAGAAAAGGAAAATGTTTCTTGTTTGCTAACAATAGGGAACAAATGCAACTCCAAATCAAGTTCTAAAGATGAGAAGAAACCAACCTTTTCGTTGTTTGGTCAACCAATTTTCACTGAACAACAGCTCTCTGATAGCAGCTCTGGTGAGACAGGGTCAGTTGTGGTTCAGAATGGTCCAGGCTCGAGCTCATCCGATGAAGCTAGTCCTTGGTCCAAGGACCGAAGGTCTGAATTTGGACTTGAGACCGGCCATTGCAAGATATTTATGGAGTCTGAAGACGTGGGTCGGACTCTTGACTTGACTGCTTTTCGTTCATATGAAGAGTTGCATAGAAAACTCTCTGATATGTTCAGCGTTGAGAAATCTGTAATGATGAACAACTTGATTTACCGGACCTCAACTGGTGCGGTAAAACACACTGGAGACGAACCATTCAGGTATTTTGTATGATCGTGTTGTACAATGCTCATAAAACCTTGCTGCCTTTCGTGTATCTAAAAGACTTTTGTTGTTGCAGTGAGTTTTTAAAGACGGCACAAAGGCTAACAATTGTGATGGATTCAGGGAGCGACAATGTAGGACTTTAGCGGCGGGTTAGGAGGTTCTTGTATCATGTATAGTCCCCGCTAGTTCAAATCTTTTGATTTTTAGTTTCTTAGTTTCTGGGAGGTGTGGTAAAGTCCACATCGACTAATTTTTAGACGGGATTAGTTTATGTTTTCTGTAGTAATCCTTTGTTTAGCTTTGCAATTCAATCAATTTTCTTTAGTTTTTTTCGTTAGAATTCTGTACTTTATTGAAATGTTTTCCCCCACAATTGCGCGTCACTAATTGTTCAACATGGTATAAGTTTATTTGATGGTATAGTTACAAAAATTGGAGATGTCAAGGTGACATGGTAACATCAATTTGGTGTGAAGAAACAATCAAATTAGTGTTTACACAAAAACATGAATAAAAACATCCAGAAAGTATGTCCAAAAAATGCAAATGTTATGCAATAGCCATTCAAAGTGCATGTTCCATGTTTGAAAACATGTCACCAACCATTGTAATTAGTTAGTGTCATCAAATATAATTAAGTGGTTACTTCTGAAAAGTTAGATTAATGGTTGGTAAGTTGGTATAATATAAGGGGTGGCAGTGGACTCGACTTGCAGACGCCGCAAATGAACACCACTGGTCACCATTGCACATCGGCACCATCATGGCATGAGAGAGACGAGCTTTCCGGCAATTTACGCCACAAGCGTGGAGGAGAAAGAATGGTTGGGTATAATGAAATATAAAAATTAAAAATAAAATTAGGTGAGTCATTTGGCTACTAAAAAAATATGAAGATAAGAGAAGCAGCGTTAAATGAAGTGGCGTGATATTATCGATGAGTGTTGAAATACGAGAGATACTGGAATCATGACTGCTACCCCTAAGTTGTTACTAAAATCTTCATCATCAACTTGTATTGGTGACATGTACGTATCATCCATTTTCAAAAGAGGTTTGAAGTCAACAACATGGATCATGACATTTTATATTACGACAAAGAACAAGCACCAATTACATATTTGACTATCAAATATCAATAGTCAAGACCTAATACGGAGTAATAAATACTTTGAATTCATACTTTCAGAAAAAGCATCTTTATAAACCATCGTCAAGTCATGAGAAAGATGCATCTAAGTCAATGTTTCGTTTTTTTCTGATAATTTTAATAGAGTGTTTTAATATATTGCAACGATTGAGGGAATTACAAATGAGCAGAAACAGACTTAATAAGTTTTATTATCAAATCTTTAGAATAGTACTTAACCATTTGTAATATTTTTGGTTTTATATTTCTAAAATCAACGTTAAACCAATCTCGTTTTTCACGAAATACGAAAGAGGTGAGATGTAGACAGCCTTACCCTAAAACTTAAAGATAAAGAAACTGCTTTCGAATGACCTTTGGCCTTTTTATTGAAAGTGAGAATCGAAACCTCAACCTCTATGTGAAAACGGGTTTTCCAACTGATCAACTAACTATTTTCCGGTTTTATATTTCATTAGTTAATTTTTCAAACTTGAGAACAAAAATAAAAGGGTTACCAATTACCATAACTTTTGTTTAGAAAAGTCGAATATAAAGGTTTGAAAAGCAAGAGAGCATTGATTATTGAAGTTAACAATGGCCATAAATTGTAGGCATTAAAGAAGGGACACAAAAATGTGTGTTGCTAATCCCAATTAAGCAAAATGAAGGGCGCAAAAGATGGAAAGCCAAATTTATAGGGATTTGAGAGGCAAAATTAAAAACATTTATTTGGGTCCTGAAGTTAAGGATTTTTGGTCAAAGAAGTTGCCTCTTTCTCACAAAAACCATATCGGATTGTGGGAGATATGTCACCCATACAAACCAACCTTTTTTGTGTGTCAAAACACCATACCTACTCAATGCAATCATCCATTTAAAAAAAACACCTTAATTCTTATACCTGAAAACAAAGCTGTAAATAAATGAGTTAACATTTAGCTGTATATGTGTTGTAAGTCATTTCCAAACATTAAAGTTATGGGAAAATAATCTTGGCTGCAAACAGCAAGGATTTTTCTCTACTGCTGTGTACATCAAAGATGTTATTAGGGACCATTTGTGTAGAATCAGGGACCATTTTGCATTGCAAGTTGCAACAGCAGATAACTCCCTGTTGTTTGCAACAGGGATGTTATCCCCTAAAGTTTATGAGTTTATCTAACTTGAAGGTATAAAAAAACTATACCAACTACAACATGAATAATGATGGTGTACGCGTATATAATTTGTATGATCGCTTAGACAAATGCTATGAAAATGAGCTCGATATATCAGATCTTATTTTGCAAGAGACAAATATGTTATATCAAGAAATATATTTTTTTTGAAAACATATAACAAAACATCTAATTATAACTTCTAAATAAACCTTAAATAACAAAATACTTGTATAACTTAGTGAAGAATACTTCCTAGCTTGATGAGACAAACCATTTAAAAACTACTGTAACATTACAACAAAGTCATAATATTACGATGTTAATGATGTCACAATTAAAATGTTATTCTAATGCTTCCGTTTTTTATGACTTAGACCAGCTTTGGTGTGCATGTCGGTCCAAATATAATTATCAAATTCTGAGCTGGTGGATAAAACCGATCAGGGACTAAAATGTATTAGTGTCAAACTTCGGGGTCATAATTTGAAAGTTGACATTGGTTTCATGAAATAGACAGCTTGCACACGTGTGGTCAAAAATAGACACAAAGATTAAACTATTAGTTAGAATTTTAGAAAGTTACATTTGTTCACTTAACTATACTTTAGAAAAATCAAACATCTTATAATTACAATTTTAACCAATATAATATATTTAGTTAGGGTGGTGGCAATGGAATCGGTGTGGAGTTAGGCGCCCATACCGACGCAGATGCTGTTTCGCCTTTAACTCCGCTTCACACTAAGCGTGAAGGAAGATAACACCAACCCAAACATCACCGATTTGGCATGGAACTAAATGTGGACAAATGGATCCTTTGGACATTAAATGAGATGTTAATATTGATGAGGTATGTTACAGCATTGCTACTACTAAAAATCTATCACAGTATTTTAGACGGTATGAGGTGAGATGGATGATATTATTGGTGTGTGATTAGGCGTGAAAAAATCTTACCTGCACGACCGCCACCAATTATGACTAAAGTTACTTAATATCATATGTTTACATAATTTTGAACAAGTAAATAAACACATTGAGACCATGTTGTAAAACACCATTTGACTTATTATAGAGTAAATATTTTTTAGTAAAGATTCTATAACAATAATGTAAGTATGATTATATAACAAGTATCTTGACTTTTTAGGATATAAAGAGATCAAGTAAAAAGGTATCCAATAGATTACAAATCCATAGGCTCAAGATCCCAAGCAAAATGTTTTGATCGATCACCAACTCTCTGTTACAAAGTCAGAGAGTCAACCCTAGAAACTCTCCATCCATGTTTTCCTCATTTCTTGTTTTTTTTTTACATATTTCATCAAAATTTTTATTTCTCCAACAATACATGATACATCTATGGATTTTTTATTTTATTGTTTCATCAAAAAAATTTATTTAGTTTGAACTGATTTTTTGTAATAACACATTTTTATTTTCTTTTCTATATAAATGTTTTTTCTTTCCTATGTAAATGCATGTACTAAATATCACAAGTTCTTTCGCTAAGGAAAAGTAAGTATCAAAATTTTTAAACAACGTTAACTCTAAAATTAAGTTCAATGTTTATGCTTCTATAATTTTTAGCGTTAATTTTTGTAGTTAATTTACGTGTCTTCTGTTTTTCTAGAAATTATTGCATTTTTCTTTGTATAAATAAAAATATATTATTTTGAGCTATAAATAGTACTTCGATTACATAGAAGATGAGATCGTTGGGGGTAAAAACTAAAAACACAAAAAATTCTGTGTAAAATGACAAGCATCCAATGCTTTGTTTTGGATACCAAGGTAATTACCATAAATAACTCCTAGGCTTAACCCAAAATTGTTCATGTACATGTCTTTCATATAAAGATTAATGTTATTTTCTAATAAATATAAAGGAATTATACACAAAGAGGGACCCAAGAGTTTTGAGAGAGTGTTGCACAATCTTTTATGATTATGAGTATTAAAGTTGGCCGATAAAAAAATTTTAGGGAAAATTGAGGGTTACACGTGTTCAGATTAGACATATTTTATTAAAATTTACATTTCGTGACCTAAAATCAGGTGTGGTTCGTGTCACACTGAGCTCTTAGTTCTGTCCCTGATTATATACCTAATACTTTTCAAATTGTGTTGCCATAAAATATATAAAATAGACTTAGCTATAGTTATACTGACATTATCATTTACATCAGATCCAGCTGAATATTCTGAAATAACAAGTGTTTGTGATTTATTTTGCTATATATTCTAAAAATAGAAAAGTAAACTTAATGTATTTTGATTAGAGTTTTTAACTGTTAGCATGGGTAGGCTGGTCCGATGTGTTGATATCTGGGGAGAGGAGATGGGCATGCATGGGGTTGCCATGACAGAAGGGCTGACAAAGGTGTCATTTGTGTTAATGATGGGGATGGGATGGTAAGAAAGGTAAAACAACACAACAATGCATTTACTTATGGTGAAAAAGTTGATAATGTATAAGCTGCAAAACCAAAGTCTGAAGTAAAACTTTAACTACGTTTTGTAGATATAAATAGAGCTAGTTTTATCACCATCTCATTGTTAAGACCTAAGATATGATCAATTTACCGTGTTCGGTGTTAACTTAGCAACATTCGTGAATGACACCGATTAGTAGTTGGATCACATACTTTCATGTTAAAATGGACAATCTTGGTATATCTTACACAAATAAAAATGTTCTCTTCAATTCAAAAATCTCATGGTACTTTAAAGAAGTATCCACTTCGGTGATCATTATATCTGGTCGACTAAAGCCTTCTGGTTTAACTTCACTACAGTATACACTTATACTGAGATTCAGCATCTTTCTTTTATGCACAATTGACAATACTAACAATAACACTAGGGATGTTAGTCACAACGTCAAGTGAACGACACAGCTTAAGGTTGGCCTCGTGCAAAACTATATCCAGGTTTTATTACATAAAAGGTTTCATAAGAGACACATTTAAGAAGTGACATCCGGTCAATAGGATCAAGTGACTCAATACTGCCTAACCGATAAGGAAATTAACAAGCATACATCTTTGTGCTAATAAAGTAATAAGTACTAGTAATCCTTGAGCAAAGTGTTATTATCGTCAGTAAATTCAGTGTGTTTAACAGTTAAAAACTAAGATTAAGCATATCATACAAACTCATCAGATAACTGAATGACTACATATCATGATGACATCAAACTGTAACTCATTAGACATTATTATCCTATTTTTTTGTATTGATATTATGGGTCAACTATACAATGAGATGTGCACAACGAACATGCAAAGTTAAGACCGAAAACATGAAATTGAATGGGATATATACGACCATATACAAGCTCACAATTATGCAGTCATACTCTGCCAAAGAAGTCAACTAGTCCATATCGCATTGGCATTTTCAGAATAGATCTGAACTGCACAATATGATGTCTAGATAAATATGAAAGTATCCACTAATTCATAATAGGTGTGATAAACAGAGAATCGAACAAGTCTCTTAGACTGAACAAGATTAATTACGCCAGAACGAGACTGAAAGTAAGGGGTCCGTGTTTGTTTTGGCTATAGCGGGATTTTGGCATATTGGTTTCGGTTTATGTGTCATAAACTCGTTTTTGTGGCTTATTTTGAGGCTTTTGATATGTTCATCACGCTATGTTTTATATGTTGACGAAAAGCCTCAAAATAAAGTCTATAAAAGTAGCTTTACGAAACATAAACCGAAACCAACAATGTCTATGCTCGCTATATAAGCCAAAACAAACACCCCATGGATGTGAGAGGAACAGGATAAGTTGAGTTTACATTTGTTAATCGACGTGGTCATAAGATGAAACATAATATTTGCTCTAAACAAAAGATTGATAGCACACACAATTCAACTGAAGCAATTATTAAGTCAGACCAATAATTGATGCCCTGTTCTCCGTATATCCTCCAATTAACACTAACAATTTGTTACATGTACTCAGAAAGAGGAACAAGTCAAAACTGCGGGACCTAGAAGATACCTAGCGCTTTATCATTTGTAGTCAGCATGAATCAATACCAATAACACAGAGTTTATATGTAACACCCCGACCCAATGGCGGAGCTAGAAAATTTTTCGTGGGAGGGACGAAACAAATTTTTTTCGAGAAATACATTAAATGGGAGGGCCGAAATAATTTTTTTTCCGAAAATACACATGAAATCGCGAAAAAATACACTAACGAAGCTTGGCGCAGGGGTAGGACCATTCCTGGCCCCTTATCACTCCGCCATGCCCCGACCCGATAAGCATCAAACGTCACATCACACAATCATAACATAATAAACGCAAGCGAAAGTCTTAAATTAATAAAATACAAGTAATGAAACCATTAACTTATAGAAATACAAAACTGCTCAAATTTTAAATGAAAGAAAATAAACAAAACATAAATCTCAATCTAATTCCGGATGACAAGGAAAACTAAGGTTGGGTCGGTCCATTAAAAGCTCCTACTCATCACTCAATCTCAAGATCCCGCTAATACCGCCGCAGAGAAAGAATGCGGTGAGCTAACTTCGGTGAACATATATTAATAACGAAAAGCAATTAATCAAAATGAACAAGCGAAACGAATCCAACGAAAACCCGCGATCAAGATGGTAAATGAAATAAGGACTGAATATGGTATAAAGGAATAATCAAAGGGGTTATTAAGGAATAATAACGGAACTGTCAAAGAGTTTGCCCAAGTGCCTAAACATGATACATGAATAGACTAAAACAATCAAACATATCATATCATATCATATTATAACAAATCATATCATATGGAGTAGCGATCTCCCAAAAGTGTATGGCACACACATATATCTGAACTGAGTACCTAGGATGGATCCATACGCTCCCTGCAAAATAAACATCATACCTAATCGTACACCTGCTTTTGGCAAATATACTTACGTATGGAATTATAGTCGTAATAAAATGCTAGCACAAAAGGGAACTCTGTGGACAAAAACACACCTCCATATCATGCCATTGGTGCCTCAATGACATGGCCATGGTTACCTCCATGGCATGTTAGTACATTGGGCAATGGATTTGGTCAAACAATGTAAATAACATAGGGTATTGATCAAGGGTTGTTCATCAAATATAATATATATAAAGGGAATAAAATGGATAAGCATCAAATGGCATAATCAAATGAATAGTGTATCAAGGAATCATATCAAATGGGATCACAAACAAATATCATAACAAATGAAACAAAATCAAAGATAAAGAGTCATGAGAAACCCCTACCGATAAAGGGCAAAATATTTATACCTTAGCAAATGAAATGAAAGCAAACATAAAAGTGAGCACAAGGAAACAACGCCACGCCTTCTTCAACGAATCTACATGGTTTAGGGTTCATATAATACTTATTAGCTCATTTAATGTCATAACGGATTTATTGCTTATTATTAATCACGTTCTCAACTTAGGGTTTACTGATTAGGTCGATTCATAATTATTTCAAGTTCTTACGGTTAATAATGATAATTAATTAGAATAAGTTTTATATGTGTTTCAAATCATTAGTTAACTTAACTAGGGTTAAATGTGCCAAAATAAATTTTTAGGTTTGAAAAGCAAATATGACTCCGCTTTCTTACTTAATTTTAGACCTATCAAATGAGCTCCAATAAATCTGAGAAAATTCCGAGAGGTTCCCATATCAGTGAAGTAAGTTCACAAATTTTTACAGATTTTATTTCAAAACATGAGTATGGTTTAAAAATTCATCTTTCCAGACCTGTACAGAAAATGACCTGCTGTTACACCTTTACGCTCAGTTCTCGAGTTTTTAGGGAAGGAAAATGAAAAAGAATAGGAAAGGGAAAAGAAATGGAAGAGGAAAGTAAGTGTTGGTTGTTATGTTCTTGAGATAGAGAAAAGGAAAATGAAAGTAATCATAATCATGTTCTTGAGTGAGAGGAAAAGGAAAATAACTTGGTCAAATTACATATATACCCTTTAATTATTAATGTCAAATGTTTTAAAAAGGGTATATTAGTCTTTACACAACATATGGTTCCGTTTCCTTTCCCTTTTCTCCCAAAAGTGGGAGGAAGATTTACTTATCAAATCTTCCTCTCTATTTCCTTTCCGTTTCCCTTTCCTCCTTTAAAAAAGACTCAAGAACACAAAAAACTTTCCGTTTCCTTTAATTTCCTCTTCATTTTCAACTCGAGAACTGAGCGTTAAAGTAAGGGTCTCTTAGACCAATTTAGAAAATTAACACAAATCCCCAAAATTCTAGAAGTAAATTAACATGCCAAATATTTACCATACCAATTTATAGCCCTTAAAACCTTATGGTCCGAAAATGAAAAAATCGACCATTCTAATCGATTTATAGACTTAGTTTAATGACTTTGATCACCCAACTTGAAAATTCAAAACGCACCTTCCCGACCTCTATTTGCTCTGAACCTTATATTTTCAGAAATTACATGGATTGAAATTTTGTTTAGACTCAAGAATCACCCAAAAACACGTTGGTATCATTTATTTACACCTCCTTGAACCCGACCCAATTTCTGGACAGCCTACCCACATGAAATCATAACAAATCCCTAAACCTTTTAACCGTAATTGACCCACGTTAATTCCTAGGGTTTTCCAGATTTTATTACCCATATTAATGTGTCTTTAATGTTCATATTAGGACTTGTATCAACTGATTTGAATGGAGAAAAATAAACTACAAGTCGACACACATATTATTAGGTTTTCATGATTTTATGTAGTGTATAGTATTGTTATTTGGGTTACATATTAACGAGACATATATTAGCATAACAACATGATTCATTGATTAGTATACCATGATTAAATCTGATTGTATATCATCTGTATGTGTCGAATAGATGAGAGAAAACAAAGGAACATACGAATACCTTCATGTCGGGACCTGTTAGGAATTAGAAAATTCAGTCGTTAAAGAGTCGGTCACCTCAAGTATATGTATTTGTTAGAAAGATCGTGAGTCGTAGTCAAGTTATGTTAGCAAGTAGTTTGTTATGTAACACCGTGGAGGACTGACGGGTCTTTACCATCAGATGCCCGATCCACGACCCATAGGTGGCGTTTATTTGTAAGACATTATAAATACCCTCTACCTCCCAAGGTAGAGGGTTGAGCTTCAATATCATTTTTCTTTGTTTCAAATAGTTCCCAACTCTCTTCTTTTTCTATCTCTAGAATTTTCTCTCTCTAAACATACTTGAACGCCCCATGTGATTATGGTTTAGTGTGTTTGTGAAATCCTATAACTTACAATTGGTATCAAGAGCCATGGTTTGATCACTCATCTTTCATGCTCTTTGTTTTGGTGGATTTCATAAGGTTTTTGGGGTATTAAGTGTTTAGGAGAGTTTGAATCATTTGGACAAATTCTAGTATTAAAGTTTGAATTTTGCTTGTACTTTTGTGTTTAGGATCATCATATGTGGTTATGTTTTGTATTGGAAGGCTTAAATCATTGTGGTTTGGTTGTTTTGATTGATTAAGTGGTTATTTGTAACTTTGTACAAAGCGTGTTGCGCCGGATTTTGGTTTCTTCGAGCGAGTTGCTTCGCATCGGATGCGAGTTGGTATATGCGAATTAGCTATTTAGCGAGTTGACTTTTATGCGACTGGGTTCTAAGCGAGTTGTTTCTTTGCGACTTGAGTTCTAAAGCGACTTGGCTATTAAGCGGGTTGTATTGCTAGCGAGTTGGCTTAAGCGACTTGGTGGTTAAGCGAGTTGTGTTTGTTTACGACTTGCTATTTAGCGAGTTGTCTCTATATGCGACTTGGCTATTAAGCGAGTTGATGTCGTAGTTTACTTGTTTCTTTAAGCGAGTTAGTTGTTTAGCGAGTTGATAATTGCCGAGTCGAGTGTGTAGCTACTTGTCTATCGAGACTTGTTACTTCTTCGTGCTACATTCTTACGGTTGTTCTTTTGGTTTAGTAAAATCCCGTGAAAGAATCAATTTCCGGTTGAATCAAAGAATAGTAAAACCGTAGAACTTGTAATCATGGCAAACATCGCTCCAACTATTGTTTCTTCCGTTGTCGAGGATGTTCAAGCAACGGCTCGATACTCGTCCACCCATGCTCGATGTAACCGACTATGACT
This sequence comes from Chrysanthemum lavandulifolium, assembly GCA_022545495.1. Lineage (NCBI taxonomy): Eukaryota > Viridiplantae > Streptophyta > Magnoliopsida > Asterales > Asteraceae > Chrysanthemum > Chrysanthemum lavandulifolium. Next base: position 42,291,578 of record CM040245.1, on the reverse strand, counting down.
CTTGGGCACAACGAATCGACTGCATCTGCCTTGGAAAGGAAAATGGGGTCAACATTCTCAAATCCATTGATGAAGGACCTTATCATATTGAGACTACTAGAGACTTAATTGATACAATTGCAGATGGAACAATGATCTATGGAATAGATGCACTAAAGACGTATGATGAACTCAATGATAAGGAGAAAAGAGATTCGATGTCGATATCGTGGCTTCTAACACTATACTTCAAGGTCTTCCAAAAGATATCTACAAGCTTATCAATCACAACACCGGCCAAGGCAAGATGGGATAATGTCAAGATGCTCCTCTCGTGTTCAATTAACTATCAAGACCGAGAATCACAATCGTATGATGAATTTGAACACTTCAAGATGAAACCCGATGAGAGTGTTCATGAGTACTACGCGAGATTCCATAAGCTTGTGAATGACATGAGGAACATCAAATGACCATGCCAAACATTCAAATTGAACTCAAAATTTGTGAACAACATGAATCTCGAATGGCACAAGTTTGTCACCTCTGTGAAACTAACCAAAGGATTGAAGAATACAAACTATGAACAACTCTATGCATTCCTTCTTCGTAATGAGAGACATGCTATGTTTGAAAAAGGATTCTTGATCGCCTAAACCAACCAGGAGAGACGAGCTCATCAAATGATTCAACCGCTTTCTACACAAATGTTGGAATTACCACCAAAGCTTCTCAAGTTATACCTATGGGTAATGGTAATCACAAACTCATTCCCGATCCAATGTTCAAACAAGTCGATGTCGATGCACGCGCTGGACACTTCATTAATCAACGGCTCTCATGATTAGTCATAACATGAACTCTCTCCCACACACCAAAAATAACCTCAAAACATCATCCAATCCACACAATCAAGCTACCGTCGAGATGGGAAGGTTGTGGTGCAACCGCTCAAGAAAGACAAGATAAACAGGGAAGAGGTGGAGTTGGTAGAGGATATGTAGCAAATCGTAATCGTGGAAGGAACGGAAATCGTGACAAGCAAAGCCGATCAAGTGCTACAACCGTGGAGGTGAGGACATATTGCAAGGAACTGCGACATCACCAAAACGCCTCGTAATGCCGAGTACTTCGTGGATAAGATGTTGTTCGTGCAAGCTCGTGATAATGGAGCAGCTTTGGATGAAGAGGAGTTATTGTTTCTTCTCGGGCGGAATGCAAAGACATATGACCGATGTTGATGAATGTACCAATTCAGAGATAGGTCACAATCATCGAATGCCTTTCAAGTCGCCGACCGTGATGCATACGACTACGACGCCGATGATGAACCCATCGACAAACAATTTTCATGGCTAGCATTTCTCCAATGGTCTCTCCTAAAGTCTCATCATCTAAGCAAGATGGTCCATCCAAAGAGTCAATCATCTCGTAGGTATTAAAACTATACGATGATGTTGATGAGCAAAAGATACATGACAAAGTACAATCAATCAAACTTTTGAGTCGATATTGAAAATATGGGTAATATCAATGTTGTCCCATATGATCAATATGTGAAACAAAGTGAAAGTGCGATCGTATCAAGTGATGCATCTTCTGCATCAATGATGACTATATTTTGATGAATACACCGCATGTGCTCATGATGATTCCATTGTTCGAATCGAATGCCTATAAAGAACAAGTTGCTATTTATGAACAAATGCTTAAGTTTGAGTTAACCACCCGTGAAAGTGAAATGGATGACCAAATGCGCATAACTATTAGAAAAAGTAAGTTTAGAGAAGAAGTATTAAAACAGAGTTAAACTCATTACAAGAAAAGCTTTCTAAAACTGCTAAGCAAAAACAAGAACTTCAAGAAAATGTTAAAATGCTTAAGCAAGAATTCAGCTAAGGAATCAAAACTTTGAATGATTTTTATAATCTAAAACCTTGAAAACAAGCTTGAAAAGAAGTTGTACGACAAGGGAATACCATTCAGATCGCTCACATGATCATGAAGCATGAGTTCTCACGATAAGCATAGTATCCCCATTATAAAGGAATCCAACCCCGAGTATGGTAAGATAGCAAAAGCGCTCAAAATGTTATCTGTGATGGAAATAAAATCCTTAAACCTAGGCAGAGACCTAGTCATACTGAAGTGCACCGAGGAAGATAAGAAATCGGATGAGGTCACTATGGAGAAAATGGATAAGAAACTCAACAATCCTATATGTAAGAAAAACATAATTATCGGACCCCATGACTACAAAAGGAAAATTGGATTTCTTGAACTTGTTTAAGCCTCAAACGTTGTTAACACCCTAACAAGTGTTCTCGAAAAGGATTTAGATAAGCAAAAGCGTAGAATATTGTTGTAACAAATTCCCTTTAGGAAAATGCCACAAGAATCGCAGTATCCTCCTAATACACCAATGCATCTAGTCCCTAGGACTATTGCCACTAAAAGCAAGACCTTAATTAGTCAATATGTTATCTTTCAATTATTTTTTGATTTTGAGAAAACTTGTAAGAAAAGGATCACACCCACTGGTATAACTGAAGGGGAAAGGGGTTTTGAGCAAACTAAAGAATGCTATTTAACTGAGGTCATGCCTTTCTTTAAACAACTAAAAGATCAATTTGAGAGTCTTAAAAAGGGGATGGACTTAGATATTAAAGAAATGGAAAAGGAATTTGATGCGATGATTGTTGAGGTTAGTGACTATGAGCGAGAATTAAAATATAATGAGATTGAGAGGAAGAACTTGCATACCTTGAATGAGAATCTTATTTCTAAATGTATTGCTCAAGATGTGTTTTACACTGCTACAAATTGTTCCATTAATGCTTCTCAATTTCATGAATTATCTGTTGCTCTGAAAGTCTCCCATGATCGTGTCATTGAGCTTGAAAACAAAAACTCATAACTTAATGAGAAAATTAATCGAGATGATCACGATAATTTGGTAAAACATCTTTCTAAACTAGAAGTTGAACATTTCGATTTGCAACTAAAATATCAACATCTTAAAGAAAATGTTAAAACCTCAAATATCAAGACATCCTCAAATGTTCCAGAGTTTGATGCGCTTTTCGATAAACAAACGTGACGAATGATTCAAGCTCATTATAACACGATCCGAAAGTTGAAAGCTCAAATCTCTCAACTAAAGGGTGAAAAGAACAATGCGATCGGCTTCCCAAATGCCTCCTCCTTTAGATTCTCGTGATTCTCAAACTTTTCATCTTCAAAACCTAGTTAATGCTTTACAAAAGAAACGAAAGTTTTCTAGAAGAAAATGAAAAGTTAAGCGACACTTTAAAGAGTTATATGATTCAATGAAAGTCACCGTGACAAAAACAACGAAAAATAACATCTTTACAAAAGAAATTGAGAATCTTAGAGTCGGAGAAAGGGAACCGCCACTAGTTTTAATGAGAATGTTGCATCAAAAGTCATCCTCGATCGCAAATATATCATGATCATAAATACATTCCTCCCCATCTTAGGAATAATGAACCCGTGTTTCACGCCTATTGTGCTCACCTTAAGGATAGTCTTGAATACCTCCGTGAGATTGTGGAAGAGGATTTTATAAATAAGCCTCTTGACAAAGAAATTAGGTTTGCGTGCATTCAAGCCAAACGATCTCAAGAACGCTAGAATGCTTAATAGCAACATGTCCTAAATCCTGGGCAAAAGGAAAAGTCATGATGCCTTGTTGTATGCCTAGTGCCAAGCATACAAACCATTCTATGCCCGCTTTAAGAAAGTGAACACTAAGGTGCCTTCAAGTAGTTTAAATCCTCGCACTTCTAGTTCAGAATGCAAAAGTAGCAAAACCAACTAATGTTCCAATTCCTCACAGGAGTAAGTGACACCAAAGTAAGCGGGTCAAAGCCTCAAGGCAACACAAAGAATGATAGGACCTTGCATGATAGGAATGCTCATGGAAGAAAGTAGAAGATCACCTTAGGGAGGATTTGAATAAGACGAATCGTGTTGATTCTAGTATTAGCTATAAGCGCATCGTAATTAATTCAATTATGCTACTATCGCAAACCATGTAATCGATGATTGCTTGAATTCGCTACTAATCATGAATGTGGTATGAATGATTTGATTAATCTTGATAAATGCCCGTTAAAATTGTTTATGCAAAAATCAAGCTAAGAAGGCTAAAAGGCAAAGGCGAAAGAAAGTTAGAAAACAAGTGGAAACTCACGGAAGAATATTTAGTAAAATAGGTTATCAATTGATACCTTCTCGCCATAAGGCTAATGAGTTCCGCCTAAATTTGCTAAGACAAAGGCCCACTAGTAAATGGATGCCTATTGTTAGAACTATTCCCTTGAAGTGAACATACTTTGAATAGGTCAAATATGGACACTAGCATCGCATCTATTTCTAATGATTCCATTGTTTCTACTCGATATGGGTGTTCTAATTCATCACATTAACCAAGTGGAACCCATTATTGCATGGGGTTCCCAATTATCCGCTTATCCATTTTTGTCCGTGTTCAACCGCAGATCGCTCAAATCGCTTTGTGGTACTGGACTCAGCCGCTCCAAGCATATGACCGAGACCTGTCACGGATCATGAACTTCGTGAGTAAATTCATCGGACCGTTAGATTCGGGAACGATCATTTCAAAGCTATTGTGGGTTATGGAGATTATGTTGTAGGTGATAGTGTTATCTCCGTAGTATATTACGTAGAAGGTCTTGGTCATAACTTATTTTCTGCCGGTCAATTCGTGATTCGATCTAGAAGTGGCCTTCTTAAAACATACTTGTTTCGTTAGAGAACTTGATGGTAAAGAGCTTTTAAGAGGAACACGTGGTTCAAATCTATACACCATCTCTATCGAAGATATGATGAAGTCTTCTCCAATTTTCTTGTTGTCAAAGGCTTCAAAACAAAGTCATGGTTATGGCATCGCTGCCTCAATCACTTGAACTTCAAAGACCATCAATGATCTCTCCGTAAAGGACTTAGTTGTAGGTTTACCTAGACTAAAGTATGAAAAGGATCATCTTTGTTCAAGATGCCAATTAGGAAAAATCAAGAAATATGCCCACAAACCCAAACCTACAAACTCGCCATGAAGTTCTTCATATAATTCATATGGATTTATGTGGACCCACGAGAGTAGAATATCTTTGGAAAAATATATGCTAGTTGTGGTTGATGATTACTCTCGATTCACCAGGTTAAGTTCTTATGACAAAGGATGAAACCCGGATATCATCATCAAACTTATCAAACAAATTGCAGTTCGACTTAACAAAACCGCCGATGCATCCGAACCAACAATGGAACCGAGTTTGTTAATAAACAACTTAGTGAGTTTTATGAAAGTATTGGAATCAACATCAAAGAAGTGTTCCACGAACTCCTCAAAAAATGGTGTAGTTGAAAGACGAAATCGAAGTCTTGTGGAAGCCGCAAGAACAATGCCGATTTACTCAAAGGTTCCAATGTTTCTCCGGGTCAAGCCATTGCCACTGCATGCTACACACAAAATCGATCCCTAATTCACACCGCTCATGGAAAACTCCATATGAACTTGTCCACAATAGAAAGCCTAATCTCTCATTCCTTTGTGTGTTTGGTGCATTGTGCTATCCAACTAATGAGGGCCAAGACTTAGGCAAGCTTAAAGCTAAAGCGGACATTGGAGTATTTGTAGGATATGCACCAAGCGTAAAAGGTTACCGAATCTATGAAGAGAACCCAAATATCATGGAAACAATTCACGCTTCGCTTGATGAGTCGACCGGTCAAAAGGCTCAAGGACAATTTAGTTCGAACCGATTTCAACCTTTAACAAGTAGTCCCATCAGTTCTACTTTTGTTTCTAATCCCTCACCAAAGAACTCCTTATGTACTTCCTTGAGGATGATTCAAGAAATTATTTGATCCAATGTTTGATGAGCACTATGAACCAAGTGTTAATGATATGTCGGCCCATCAACAAAGGCTACCTATATCCCCGCCAATGAAGTTAACCTTCGCCTCAATGTCATTAAGTCAAGAAGCGCTCTACCGATCACTCTGTCTCATCAACAAATCATCAATCATCGAGTGTACAAAATGGAAATGTTGTCGCCGTTATAGATGATGAAAACCCTTTGCTCCTCCGTAAGATGAACCCTTTGAGAATATATTTGCTCTCGAATCATCATCGAACAATCATCATCGGAGATATAGACTCGCTATCAGCCTCAACAACAACCACATGAACATCTTAAGAAATGGACACATTATCATCCATTGGACAACATCATTGAAACCCTCTCGCCCAAAGATCAACACGAAACAACTTGTAATCGATGCCTTATGGTGCTTCTTCAACTCTATACTCTATGGTCGAACCAAAAGATGTTAAACCGCCATGAATGAAGACAATGGTTCAATGCCATGCAAGAAGAAATTCATGAGTTTGATCGACTTGATGTATGGGAATTAGTACCGCCCAGATTGTAATGATCATTGCTCTAAAGTGGATCTTCAAAGTGAAGCTTGATGAGCATGGCGATGTATTAAAGAACAAGGCTAGGTTGGTTGCAAAGGATACCGCCGAGGAGGGTATTGACTTTGAAGAATCATTTGCTCCAGCTTGCTCGTGTCGAGGCAATCGTAATCTTCTTGGCTAATCCGCAAGTAAGAACATGGTAGTCTATCGATGGATGTAAAGACGACATTTCTTAATGGAGATCTTAAAGAAGTCGCTTACGCCACCAACTCAAGGATTCGTGAATCTAGAGCATCCTACTCACGCCTATCATTTGAATAAGGCTTTATACGGTCTTAAGCAAGCTCCAGGCATGGTATGATACGCTATTAAAGTTTCTTCTATCTACTGGATTCAAAGAAAGGAGCAGCTTGATCCGACATTGTTCACCGTGAAGTCGTGCAAACATTTAATTCACGCTCAAATATATGTTGATGATATCATCTTTGTCTCGACCGACCCCAATGAGTGTGACCGCTTTTCAAATGAAATGGGTTCAAAATTTCAAATGTCAATGATGGGACAAATGTCATTTTTCTTGGGATTACAAACTTCACAAAGTCCCCGAGGCATTTTTATAAATCAATCTATATATGCAAATGAGATTTTAAAGAAATTTGGATTTGATTCTAGTGACCGCTGACACTCCCATGATTGAGCATACTAAAGCGGATGAGGACCACTCGGGATCATGGTAGACCAAACGAAATGTCGAGTATGATCGATCCTCGATGTACCTCACACCAAGAGACCGATATTCTGCTCATGATGCATGTGTGCTAGATACCGTGCTGCCTACCAAAAAGCACCTTGAAGCGCTTAAACGGTCTTTCAGATTCCAAGAAACCATCAATATGGGACTTTGCACCAAGGACACCGGTATGTCACTAACGACCTATGTAGATGCCGATCATGCAGGATGTCAAGATACTCGTCAAGCACGTCCGAGGTGCTCGGTTTTGGGTGATAAGCTTGTGGAGTCGGTCTTCAAAGAAGCAAATGAGTACTTCTATTTCCTCTACAGAGGTTGAATACATAGCCATGTCATCTTGTTGTGCTCAAATCCTTTGGATGAAATCCCAATTATCGACTATGGCTTTGAATTCAACAAAATCCCCTGATCGTGATAATAAAAGTGCTATTGCTCTCATGCAACAACGCACAACACTCAAGAGCAAAGCACATCGACATTCGACATCATTTCATCGTGGAACAAGTTGGAAACGGTGTGGTGGAACTATACTTTCTAAGGTCCGAATACCGCTTAGCGACATCTTCATCAAAGCTCTTCCTAGAGAACGCTTTGAGTTTATCCTTCCATGTCTTGGGCTAATGAGTCTACAACCTAAACACTCAAGCATCTTCAAGAGAAGACGAGGAGAAAGGTCTTTACTCATCTATCTCTTGTAAATATCTATTCGAAAAGCAAAATACAAAATTACAAAACCTTCAAATATATATATATATATATATATATATATATATATATATATATATATATATATATATATATATATATATATATATATATATATATATATATGCAAATTAGGAATGATTAAATATGGTATAGATTTTCTTCTTCGAATCCGGACTAAACGTGTATATGGTATCATGTTTTGTTTTTGAGATCGAATTATTTAATGATGATATTTCATTGTCAAAGTGGGAGGCTGGGTTCTTGAGTAGAGGAGATGAAAGTAGTTGCTCAAAGAATAAAACACAGGATTTGGGGAAACTGTAATTGTAAAAGAGATCCTATTTTTATGGAAAATTAAATTCCTAATTTGCCCCTAGTTTAAGTTATTCTTTGAAATTAAGTTCCATATATTTTCAAAATTGCCATTTTGCATTAACATGTAGTACATTATGTTTTATTAGGAGTACAAAGGTGGTTCATAGCTTCGTGATTTTTCTTGGTTCGAAAATAACTCTACACTATATATATATATATATCTACTACGTTATGAATTATTTAAGACATGATAAATGAGGAAGACACAAAAATAGTCATCGTAAGATCCGCCATGCTCATCACATGCAGACTTTCTAAAGTATAAAGTTAAAAACTAAACATGTGTCGGACTTTTAAAAGGGATTAGTTATCCAATCCTTAAACTCTTTGAAATCATTGTAATACTTCTTGAATTTATTTATTTTTTAATTTTTTTAATCTTGTTTTTATTACAAAAACGAATATTAAAAAAAAGCGAAATATAAAAATGCTTGTCCTTTTAATAAAGCGAGTAAACCGATTTGAAAACGTATTTGAACATAAAATATGTAAAGTTTAACAAGTTAAAAGTAATAAAAAACAAAAGATATGAAACAAAAAGCATAAAAACTGCTTGTTTTGTTAATAAAGTAGAAACGATAAGGAAACGGAATGAAAAAGATGTGAATGAGAATGGGAATGAGAAAAACAAAGAAAATGCGAAGGGTAGAACCATTTTGCTACAAGTTTTGTAGTTTGATGACATTGGTGAAGCGACCACCCCACCCCTCGCTATCTCCGCCCATGATATTACTTCGTTGATCAGGTCATATCGAGTAACTAGTTTGCGTTAAGGGTAAACAGGGTAGGGGTGTACCCATAGTTTTAACTAAAGTTTGCGTTATAGCGATTTTTGGCCCACAATCTTGGTTTAATGTGGCAAATTGCACAAAACAAAAACTAATCTGTTGTTCGTTTACCGATTCTAGCTACAACTTTAAATTAAGAAAGTTGTAACAAGAAGCTTTAGACAGGTTTCCAAAAAAGTTTGGGTAACAGAATGGTTTTTGGTAAGAAATATTTCATGGATCTAATATAGGTTTGAGACCTTGTAATAACTAACAAGTCGTATAAGAATCAAGAAAAAACACAACTAATATCAACAAGCCAAAACCAATGTTTGGTTTCACGAAGATATACAGTAGCTGCTTGCTTGCAAGAGGATTGATCTGTTGCCATTGATCTGTCAATAGACAAGTTTCAGCATCAATGTTGTAATCTCAAAGAAATTCAAATCAGTGTCTTAAGACATGCAACCAGGATGGCTCTTGCACAGTGGTCAACACAGCTTTAGTAGCCAGCCACTCGAGTCACAGGAACTAACCATGTGACCGTGATTCTAAATGACGCCATAAAACAGAATACATTTAACATACCTATTCAAGATGAACACAAAACAAAACAAATAATACAGCTACAATTATCATCTTTAACATCAAACTCCAAAGTCAAGAAAGTTATGGTTCAAAATATTTCCTTTTTATCTTTGACAAGTTCCTAGATTCAGTTTTTAAAATCCATAATCCATACCATTGATTTCATGTGACAGACACTGTTGAATGGGCCAAACACATTTAACCAGACTCGCTGGGATCTGGCGAGCCATTGGCTACATCATCATCTTCAATGGGGGTCCCATTGTCTCTAGCCACCTTGGGCTTGGGCTCCGGCTGTTCCCATTTTCGGCAGCAGGGCTCCTATTGTCAGGGCTGCGACTGACTTCACGAACATCATCTTCAATGGGGCTTCTACTTGTTGCCTTTGGCCTCCTGGAATTATCTCTTGGTGATGGTGTACCTTTCTCTGCCAAACTTCCGTCATCAGGTGATGGGCTGCGTTTCCTTCCTTTGGAAGGTGGTGGTGATGCCCTGTTTCTCCTGGGGCTTCTTGACCTTCTTTCTGCACGTTCAGTGCTCCTCTCCCGCTTTGCAGGTGACCTTGATCGGCTGAAGAATTCAAGCAGAAAATAGTGGTTAGTTTGCAGTATAGCAAAACACTGGCAGCAACAAAAAGACAATGAAAACAGAATAACCTGTAGCTGCGACTCCTGCTAGGACTTCGACTCCTACCACGTCGAGGTGGAGATGGGGTGCGAGAGTAACTCCTTCCACGCCTGCATTCAGCACTCGTGAGAAAAGATAAATTATTTGAGCCATTAGCTAGAATTGCAATACAGAAAACAAAAGAAGCCATGATGAGCTTACGTCACTTTCTTGGGACTGTTTTGGCAGTTCCTTTCTATATGGCCACGCTCTCCACAACGATAGCATTTGTTCTTCCAGTCGCCAGCTTTGCAGTCCCGTGCCCAATGACCATCAAGTCCACAATTGAAGCAACGGCCTGATCCTGGAGGAGGAGCGCCTGCCAAGAACTTCACGAGCCGCCACCGCCACCGCGGTAGTCACGGTCACGATCACCACCACCGCGGTAGTCACGGTCACCACCACCTCCCCTCTTGGAGCCTGTTACATGAGAAAGAATGAATTATTTATTTTTGTTTTCATCTTAACAGCAGAAACAGAACGTATCATTTCGGCATTATCTTGCATAACCACAACAGAGAATTCAAAGATCATTACCCCTTTGCAAATTCCACAACAATGCGACTTCCATCAACATCACGACCATTTAGGCTGTATCTTGCATCATCAGCATCTCTTGGATCACTAAATTCCTGCAAACATGCAAACGAAGAAGACACAAAAGCACCGGTAAAATCTATAAAGAGAAGGATTCAATAACAAGGCAAATATTATACCCTACAACTCCAATAATATCAAGTAAATAGGATAGACCAAGAAAGAAAGTACATACCACAAAGGCAAAGTCACGCTTCATATCCACGTCTCGAATTCTGTTAAACGGGTGCCAGAAACAGTAAGGCCATCATTACATTAGTACACCAAAGGGTTGATACTCCCCCTCAAAGAATGGTTGAAAAAACACCACTTTCAGATTGTAGCCAATTCCATCAAAAAAAGACGCAAAACATTATAGAAAGAATCGCCAAAGTCTCCTACTACACAATCTGCATGGATAGCGACTCTTTCCACCAAAGGGAACTTCTCACCATAGACCTTCATAAAGATCATTCAAGTTAATTTTCCTTGACATTAGCAAGGGGGCACCTTTTTTTAACCGCGGGTTGTTTTATATCAGATTTTAGCCAAAAACACAGTGGTTTATCTTTCTAGACACCTTCCAGTACAACATCCTAATAAAAGGAGATGTATAATGATTTTTCGGCCAGCTTTTGGTAAACCACATCATATTTTAATTCAATCTACTGACCTAGACTAGACCAACATAAAGGTACAACGACGTAAAACATGGTCATAGACTTATAGACAGCTAACTTATAAGGACAACACAACTAAGATCACAAAATGAGTCAAAAACATCTTTATAAATAAAGCCCGACTCAACTTCCTCACACAAACTATTAGCAAATAAAGCTTCAACAAGCTATATATAAACAGCCTATACAAAAAATTGAGGGTTGAACTGTTAACCTTCCATATCTGCTAAAATGTCTTCCAAATCACGCGACCTTGTACGTGAAGCTAAGTGACCAACGTAAAGACGGGTACCACCATGGCGGTCATCATAACGAGGCATATTACCTAAAAACAAATAAACCCATAAAAACAATAACATTCAAAGGAAGTCAAATAAATCACTTTGCATACATACAACAAAGGTACAGCTTTGCTTTATAATCGATACCAAATCCATACTAGCTATTACATGTGTACCAATCATAGCATACAATACAACCATGTCCATATAGCCAAGAATATAGAATTAAACAAGTTTACAAAGGTGAGCAAAAATACTCAATTATTTTAAAACGGCAAACACAACAAGAAGAACCAATTAGCCACAAGTTCCGTAAAACTAGCACACAAATAAAAGGTTTTGTAAAACTAGCACTTTGTTAATGGTGAAACAACACTAAAAAAAATAAAAACCAATTACCAGAAAATAAAGTAGCTTCGTTAATTTTATTACTTTTCCTCAAAATTTATAATATTTCAATTAGGCATGTTTATATAAATTAATCAAACAACTTCAAAATTAATAGTTTATACACCTAAACAGATGTAACAACTTCAATTAAAGCCTATTCATATATATAGATTACAAACTCCAATAACCTATTTAGTTACCAGATCCAACTTATAAACCACCAATCAAATCAAACAAATTATATATTCTCAAATAAAAAACAATACTGAATACAAATCTATAACAAAAACCAATTAATATTAAAATCCAATACAAATAATATCCGATTTCAATTAAAAACAAAAGAAAGTACAGATCCAGATATAGATCGATTTATATATAAGAGTTATAGAGATTGAAAATAAAGTTTAAAAGTAATGGATTGATGATAAGATAGGATACCTGAAGAAAAAGAAAGAGGAGGAGCGTCTGCCTGTTGGTACAAACCCTAGATTTGATAGTTTTGGGAAAGAGAATGTGGTTTGACTCTTTTACCTTTATAAATCCATATATCTATACCACCGTCACCTCCTCCTCGGCTTTTACACTTTAACTTTAACCCATTTTACTTTATCTTTTTCTTTTTTTTTTTGTAAATATTCTTTCACGGCCGACTAATTTTTAGAGGTTGAAAATATTTTTCACGGCCGACTAATTTTAAACGAAATTGACCTGAAATGATTATTTAATAAACGAGCTTTTTATATAGAAAGCAGTAGAAATTTCCCTAATTTCTACTTATTTTGTCACCCCAACATTTAAGTGCATCTGTTGATTATTAAATTCGATAGAATCGTGGTCATCCTTTCTATATCACATTTTTCTTCCGATTCTTAGATACGAATCGACTTACATCGTTTTTCTTTTTTTTTTTTTTTTTAATTATCAAACGGATATTTGTTTTTGAATTTTGTGGCACCACTATCGGTCGAGTTTTAGACCGATAGACTCAAAACACACCAACTCGACCGATTTTCATTTTTATCCCATAGTCGATGTGACCGACTTCAAAGTCGGTCGACCCTATGCTCGACCGATATTTTCCAAATTTAATCGCGGCAAAATTTTATCGTGTTCGTTTTATAACAAGTGTTCACTTTTAATATGCATATAGTTTCACAAAAAATAAATATTATTTCTTCCACTAAAGTATCTTGTCACTAATTGAAATACAAAGTAAATATTTAATTTGAAGACATCATAAAATAGCGATGTAAACACTTATTATGAAACAAATGTAGTATTAATTTATCGTCACATTAGCTTTTCTATTTAATGTCGATTCATTATCAAAGTGTTGTAATAAGACTACTGCATTCACAAAAAATCCCGCAATACCACTCACAAACACAAAACAAAACAAAATAATCGGTTGTTTGACGACCGAGTTATGCACAAAACTAGTTGACAACACAAAACTAGTTGACAACGCGTTGTGGGTGGGGAGGTGTAATAAAGGACGATCGTACCGTAAGTGGTCTTCACACTGGAGCATGCATCCATTACACTAAGTCTTTGAAGTTTGTATTCATCTCACAAGTATAAAACAAATAAATATTTTGCTTTATAGAAAGTTAAACGTGTTACCAAAATTATTTGCACCAAGTAAGAATCAAAATAAAAACATTTGACATTTTATTGATGATTGTCCAATTTAAAGAAGGAAAATGATAATCATGTCCTTTACGGATATGTTTAAGAAATTTTGACATGTTTAAATGATTTGCACTTTTAAAATAACCACTCACCTTTCGGATTTAACCGCCTTCATCAACTAAATGTATCATCCTAATCGCATGCTTGTAACTTTTAAACATAAACCTTAAGGTTACAAATAGCAACATCTTTTAAATAAATATGTATAGTTATTTGAAGTTGGATAAAGTAAAAGTTTAATTTAGGTCATTTTAAGAAAAATATTGTAATATAAGATAGGAAGGAGGCTGAAATCCGGTGCGGCTTATTCTCGCACGGGGGCATTACCACATTACCTGGGTTGGGTCTTTGCCTAACCAAAATCACGTTGAACATGGCTTCCTACAAACACGTTCCCAAATGATTTGTGTGCGATGTGCATTTGATTACGGCATGCAACTCTCTCACAAAATGACTCAGACATCATTAATTGGGCATGAAGAAAGTTTTTCCAGGACCAATGTCGAGTATTTTGGCTATAATAATTAACAATAAAGTTTGATAGATATACAAGTTTTGATGTTGTTAAAATAACTTTCTTCTATTAATTCATTTATTTGTGTCTTTTTACTTGGTAAGTCGTGTGTTAGATAATAAAGGTCTATTAGCCGACCCAATTTGTTTAAACTCGTTTAGCTTTTAAGCTTTATGTCTTGTCTTTTTATGTAATGTCTTTGTATTGTAGCATTATAGTTGAAGAGATAAATACATATTCAGTATTCTCTCCGATTTCTACATGGTATCGAGATATGAAAAAAAAAAAAAAAAAATCTTTGGTTCGCGGTTGGATCATGCACGTTTACCTTCAACTGTTTGAATCTTATTGGACATACATAAACAATGGTGACTATGGATTGGTGCATTAAGGTAATGGGACAGTTAGGTTTACTGTATGTTGCAAGTGGTTAATATGGATAATTGTTTTATCTGTGATTCCTTATGAGTTATGATCGTATGCACTTTAATTGGTGTATTCGATTTGATTTATTATTTGGTTCTAGCACCTCTAATATGATTCGTACTGCTTGTTGGTAACTATGGATTAACTTCCATTCGATATATACGATCGTATTGGAAATTGCATTAAAGATTGTATCGTATTCACATGGGGCTATATATTAACATTGTTTAAGTTATAAAGATTCAGTTTCGATCAAAAGTAAATTTGTTTGTTCGACGGTTTTATTAATGCGCTCTCGTATTCATTTACTAATTTAGAAGGGCTATTATTCAAGGGTTAATAGTTTGATTTGATTTTTGTATTGGTACCAGATTATGTTTGGAAGTGGATATGTTCGTGTTTGATAATGTTTAGTTTATTGATATATTGGGTTTGATAAATTGTTTTGGTCAACCGCCAATTGGTGTTATAATGGTTAATAGTTTCTTATTAGTTTATCAACTAAACATAAACAATGGTATGGATATCGTTATTCCAATAAAATCCGTAATTGGTTTTGTGTTTGATGATGGTGTTGGTGTTGTTAGTATTGGTATGGATATCTTAATTGGTAATTGGTTTTGTGTTGGTGATGGTGTTGGTGATGTTACGCCTTAACTAATCCGACTATGTCTTGAGTAGTTATGTGCAACATCTCGACATAAAAACTTGTTTTGGTCTCACATGTGGTCGCATCCGATTCCGCATGGTTTTATCTCGAATCTATTTGTCTGCCGCAGAATCTTCGCTCTTCGCTACCTCTTCGGATCTCTCTCCGAATCTGTGATCCGTCTACTTGGATATGCTCTTCTTCTACCTCTGCTCGAATCTCTACCACTAAAATCGTATTTGTTGGATATGCTTTTCTTTACCTCTGTTCGATCTCTATGCTATTGAATCTACATCTGTTTGTATGCGCCGTCCGTCCGATTTTGAGTTTTCTTGTCAAACTCTAAATGTAGCGTTGTGAGTTTGAGAGGAATGTTAGATAATAAATATTGACTCGCCCACTTTTTAGGCTTTAGGGTTTAGGTATTGTCTTTTCTATTTAATGTCTTTGTATTATAACATTATAGTTAATTTTGACAAATACATTTTCAAGATTCCTCCGATTTCTACAGTGTGAAAAGTGAGTCGATTGAGATAGAGGAAAATTGACTTTATTTTTTTGAACGACAATTTTTTTACACCTTATACCACCTATCTTACAGTATATCTCACAAATTGCTACAACGAGACTTGAACCCACAACCTTTAGGTTGGTGAACAACTCAGATACCATTAGACCAAAGACCTTGAATGAAAATTGACTTTATAGAGTATTCTATTCTTCTATTCATCTCATGTGCGATACTATCAACATATCATGCTAAAATTGATAAATAAATATTGTGATACTTGATAAGTAAATATTAGAGTCGATACTAAAGTATCACAATATTTGTTTATCAATTCAACATGATATATGTTGAAAGTATCGCGCATGAGATGAATAGAAGAATATAAAGTCAATTTTCACTTGTTAAAAATAACTTAAAATTTAGTTTCTTACGCTTTTGTTCGCTTTTTTCACGCTTTCATCCGCTTTACACGCTTTTGTTCGCTTTGACACGCTTTCATCCGGTTTTACACGCTTTGTTCGTGTTTGCGCCGTCCGCTTTTATACGCTTTCATTCGCTTTAACACGCTTTTTCACGTTTCATCCGCTCTAACACGCTTTTATCCGTGTTTACACGTTTCGTCCGCTTTTACGTTTTCGTTCGCTTTAACACGCCGTATGTTCTTACACATTTTCGTCACCTTTAACACGTTTTCGTCCGTTTTTCACGCCATCCGTTTTACATGTTTTCATCCGTTTTACATGTTTTATCCGTATTTGCGTTTCCATCCGTTTTACACGCCATCCGCTTTAACACATTTTATCATTTACATTTTCATCCATTTTACACGCTTACGAGTAACACGTTAGAACACGCCGTCACTTTAACACGCCGTCGCGTTTCGAGAGTTTCATCCGCTTTTCATGTTGTCATCCGCTTTACATGTTTTTGTCCGTATTTGCACGTTCGTCCGGTTTTACACGTTTTCATCCGGTTTAACACGTTGCTCGTTTTTCACGCCATCCTTCCTTACTCATTTTATCCGCTTTACACTTTTTCGTCCGCTTTGCAAGCCGCTCATTTTACATGCTTTCATCCGTTTATACACGCCGTCCATTTTGCACCTTTCATCTGTTTTGTATGTTTCGCCTATTTTACACGTTTTCGTCCGCTTTACATTTTCGTCATTTTACAGCCAGACGCGTTTTGACGCTTTTATCCGTTTTGCACGTGGACGAAAACGGGACAACGGATGAAAACGTAAAACATGTAAAACGTATGAAAACGCTCAAAAATGCAACAAAACGCAAAACGTATGAAGCACTAAAAACGTATTTAAACGTGTTAAAATGAACAAAACCGTGCAAAAACAGACGAAAATGTGTAAAACGAATGAAAACAGGTCGAAACGGATGAAAACGTGAAAAAATTGACGAAAACATGTTAAAACAGACGAAAACGTGTTAAAACGGATGAAAACGTGCAAAAATAAATGAAAACGTGTAAAAACAGATGAAAACGTGAAAAAATGGACGAAAATGTGTTAAAACGGACGAAAATGTGTTAAAACGGACGAAAACGTGTAAATACATATGAAAACATGCAAAAACAAATGAAAACGTGTAAAAACGGATGAAAACGTGAAAAAACAGACAAAAACGTGTTAAAACGGACGAAAACGCGTAGAAACGGATGAAAACGTGAAAAAACTGACGAAAATGTGTTTAAACAGACGAAAACCTGTAAATATAGACGAAAACTTGCAAAAACGGACGAAAACGTGTAACAACGGATGAAAACTTGAAAAAACGGAAGAAAACGTTTAAAAACGAATGAAAATGTGCAAAAAGGGATGAAAAATGGAAAAAAAACAGACGAAAACGTGTTAAAACGAACGAAAACGTGTAAAAGCGGACGAAAACGTGAAAAAAACGGACGGCAACGAAAGAAAATCAAATTTTAAGTTATTTTTTAACGATCGTTAGTATAAAGGACCAACGATGCAAGTTTAGCGTAAGATAACCAAATTTTAAGTTATTTATTAACGGTCGTTAGTATAAAGGACTAACGATGCAGGGTTTTTTGGTAACGGGTACACAGAAAGGACTAACGATGGAGGTTTAGTGATAGAATGTGAAAAAAAAAAAAGATAGATACATACAACCATAAAAATTGGCAAGTTAACTACATTTTCAAGTGATTTGCCTAACATTAAACAAGTGTAAGATGTCATATGCAGCAATCAAATCAGTGATCTTACATGGAAGATCAAGCAGAACCAGCACAATATATGGTCTATGGAACAAGTCAAACTTGAACCACTTGCTACACTTTCTGTCTATATTCACACCTCTATCAAACTAAACTTCTATCAACCCTATTACATACTTCATAAACCTACAGCTTGCAAAATTGTGACGTTCATACCTCTTGTTTGGGAAAACGAGTAGTTTTCACCTCTGTCTGGGTTGATCATGTTTTCTTCACTAGTGCTTCAAGGTTTTACAGTAGTTTTTCAGCCATGTAGATGCAGAAATAAGAATCTGAAGCTCCCAGTAAGAAAATCTCTAACCAGCTGCATCCTTTGTGTGTGTTTTCCAGTCAATGGAGGAGAACTGTGGCGAGTTAGAAACTGTAAAACACATGTCAGCAAAGGAAAGTTGTTACTGATTGAGCGTGTAACTAGACTTTATGTATTCAAGCTTAGTGTTTGATATCATATTTTTTTCAAAGAAATGGAAAACCATAATCAAGGGGACGATTCGATGAGCAATACACAAGCATAAGATTTAAGTGCAAGAGAAATTGCTGTACACAAGTGCAAACATATAAACATGCCGTTGCTCTTGCACTGTTCTTCAAACAGGTAACGGGTCAAATGTCTTGGTTTATAGCAAAACAGGTAATCTACCTGTAGGGCTGCATAACGCTTCTCAATCATGTGATCGAATCTCAAATGTAGAAATCGATGTGCTTCCATTTCTCTCACCCTGTTCTTCAAAGGAATTCGAGCCAGCCGGCCATCATTTTGTGTTGCTTCCATAGCCAGGTCCTGCAACTCTGCAGAGCACACAAACATATAGACGGAATCTCAAAATTTTAATATCTGTGGAGTATTTGACTAACAATGTCAGAGTATGACAAAAGAGCTGAAGAAGGTGACTCAGGAATCCAAAACAAGCCCAAAAATAATAGCATTTGAGGGGAAACATAACCTTTATTTCAGTAATGTACACATTTATATTTTACCGTCAGAAACATAGTTTTCAGCAAATATCCATTCCTTAGGTAGTTATGTTAAACTAAAATGATTTTCAAAAAATAATTGCAAAAGTTTTTTATATCAGATACAATTGGCCAAAGTCACACCTGTTTGTAGCGGATAAGGATATGAGTACAGACATTCATGCAGAACTTTGTACTTATCTATTTATCGCGCTAATTAAAGGGAATGGCAGGGACCTTCACGAGAGGTGCAACATACAACACGAGCAAATGCACGGAGTGCTTGCGGGATTCCCCTCCCTTTGCCACTGGAAGACTTGACTTCCCTGTATAATATTTATAATAATAAGCAAATCCAGTCACATCCCCTTCAAAGTGGTCAAATAAGGGAACATAAATACCAGAAACTATCACTTGACTCTATTGTACTATATGAAAACTTGAAAAGATAGATACATACATCACCGTGAAGCAATTTCGACTAGAGTGTAGCTCATTAACATCTTTCAGGGCTGGTGTTGTGTGTCTATCCAGAAGATCTAACTTCATTGCACGCAGGTGATCATGCTGAGGTACATCGACCTCAACATGAACTTTATCATATTTGTTGCTAGGGAATATAAATCCAAAATCCAATAAGAGTCTATCATTTGAGAACTTCCCATATCTTATAAGTACCTCATCGCCAGGAGCATAATTCTCATCAGCAATAACCTGTGGAAGGCAAATAAATAAGTGGTCCAAGAATATTAAAACCATTTGTTTGAAGAGATTACCTCTGAGACTTGTGTAAAGTCGTCACTCAAAACATCTGTTTCTGAAAATGCATCATGATTAAAGAAATCTGCAAAAGGAATCTACAATAATATTAACTCTCTGAAGTGTTTCCACAAGCATGAGTTAAGTACTGGAACCTTCATATAAATTCCAGACAGTTATAAAATCGTAACGAATTATCAAACTAGGATACCATTGATACACCCCTTGTGCTGATCCAAGCTCGAGATTCAACTACAGCATTTACAAGAAAATATCAAAAACGAGTTTGCAATTATTGACGAATTCTAACAAAGTGAAGACGAAAAGTGGAGTCTGATATGGTGTCATACCTAGATTATATGCATGTTTAAATT
Source organism: Chrysanthemum lavandulifolium (assembly GCA_022545495.1). Taxonomy (NCBI): domain Eukaryota; kingdom Viridiplantae; phylum Streptophyta; class Magnoliopsida; order Asterales; family Asteraceae; genus Chrysanthemum; species Chrysanthemum lavandulifolium. The sequence continues at coordinate 42,271,213 of CM040245.1, read as the reverse complement.
CGCGCAACGTGACATCTTCAAAATACTCAGGGAAGTGGTCAATAACCTGCATATAAATGATAAGCTTGTGAAATCTTTTATTTCCTATGGAGTATTTCCTAAGCATCTAAAGATCTCAAGTAATCAGTGAGCTTGCACAAGCTATTATAAGTAACATACATCTTTTATGGATGAGAAGTCCTTTTCGATTTGAGCCTTATGTTTCAGTGTTTCGTCATATAGAGAACTTATCTTGATCATCTCCAATTCCTCATCGCTCCATAGTATCTACAAATATATAGAAGTGCTTCATAAACACAGCAGAAAGCATAGAAAACAAGGAATAATTATTATAAATACCGTGCTATGCATCTCCTCAACCGGAGGCAAACAGCTTATGTAAGGAGCCCATTCAGAAGCCTGCAATAGAGAGTATAAGATTAACAAAAAAATACTAAAAGTATGTCCCAAACAAAGAATAACTACGTAGTTCAAAGTAAAATCTATACCAGACCAAGTTTTTGGTGCAAAAGGATGACCAAAGCAAGCTTAGCAACATTACCGACATCCTCCCCTAACAAAGAACTAACTTTCGGATGTAGATTATCCGGTGCCAGTTGCTGCACAATATATTCAGAAATGATACAGTTTCACGATTCACAATTACACATAAACAGTAACAAATTTAAATTTTCCATCAAAGCATACCGCACTGTAAGGAACCTTCAATATGCAATCACCAGCTTGTATCGGCTCACAAGCAAACAATGACCTGCATTTACAACACACGATGAGTAAAAAATCCAGAAAATTTTAGAGTCTATTAACAAAAGCTAGATAAAAAAAATTTACCAGCCGTAACTTGACTTCCCAACTGTTAGCTGGGACGATATTTCCGCCCCAGACTTGTGCCTTAACCACTGCAAGAAGTCATTACACTCGTTGTCTGTCGACTGCGGTACCTGAGTCAGTAATTTAATCAAACAGGTGGTGTGCATTGAAAAACAAAGGCTGAAATTCACTGAGATTAGTTTAGTACCTGTTGCGGGTAAGATGATGAGGTGTTGATGTTGCACCTGATTCGCAAACAACGTAGTGAGGAAGCGAAAAACGGTCGTTGAATTCGAACACATAGGATTAGCATTGCAGTGTGTGTGAAATATGGTGGTCTGTTATTGTGTCTCTTTAGGATTGTAATCTTAAAAAGTGCCAGTTGAGTCAAAGGTTGTGGTTGTTTAAAATGTTTTACAGTAGTTTAGTTTTTGCTTATTACTGAGATAAATCGAACTCATTAACGGATGAGGTCTGTTCAGGTTACTCGAGGAGGGCGTTTATGTATCCCGTGATCGTTATTTGACCTTTTTATACTAATCAAGTAATTTTTCGGGGTTTTTACGAGTATGGATAATGCGAGGAATTTGTGTAAGATGAGCCTCGAGGTTGTCATAACGAATTTCACATATCGATAGATAGGGACAAGTTTTTGTCGGACGATTTACAGTAATAGACTAACGTAACTAGATGTTAACACATGTAGTTTTGTAAAGCGGTTTATGAGCATGTTTGGCAGTAAACAGGAGATATAGATATGGAGTGAAAGATTAAAATTGAAATTATTTCTATAAATTATATGAAGTGAGATTTGATTTTGAAAGATTATTTTGTCTGCCAAACAAAGTTTATATTTTAAAAAATAAGCATAAATCCATCGTAATTTTGTGTGACAAATGTACGTATATGTAATCATGTTATTTTATGTCACATGAAATCTGCATTGAAAAAATAAATAATTGTGTGAGAGTCGCTCATTATGTGTATTGTGTATTGAATAATAACTCATTGTCACTCAAATTAAAAAGGGGAAAAAAAATAAAAAATAAAAAATCATTAACTAAAACAAATTACATAACTATAAAGAACATTTAAGTATCTTTTCATAAAGTGACTATTCGAGTGGGTATATATGTAATTTTTAAGAGCATTGGGTGTGATCACGAAATGTTGCGTCATTTCGGACGTGGCAAGCTAATCGACGTCGCCGTTTAGGCGCCACTGCACCGCCCCCTCCGGCGCCAATTAAAAAAATAAGTGAATTCACACCTCGGTATTTTAATTTTTTTTCTTATTTTAAATGGATTTTGTGTTTTAGTTTTAGTTTTTATTGTGTGTGTTTATTTTCTGTGTATGTGTGTGCGTGTGTGTATAGTAGAGATGCAACAACTAAACCGTTTTTTTAAAACCGGCCAAATAACCGAAACCGGTTTTGGAAAAAAACCGGTTATATAATAACCAGACCGTTTTTTTTAACCGAACCGGTTTGACCGATTTTAGGTTTAGGGGAGATCGATTTTACGGTTATATAACCTGTTAACACCGGTTTTTCAAATAACCGGTTAGAAAAACCGCTTTAACCGGTCTAATAACCAAGAATAACCGCTTTTTAAAACCCGAAAACTGGTTTTTAACCGGTATATTTGCACCTCTGGTGTATAGGATGAAGATGAAATGGAAAGAATGAAGATAGTGTAATTGTTTTGCTAAGCTCTTGGCCCAAATTTTATTTAATTGGTTATACTCTAGACCCAAATGGCTAAGCCCAAATTGTTAATCGGTTATACTTTAGACTCAAATGTGCTAAGCCCAAATTTTATTTAATTGGCCCAAATTGATAATATGCTAAGCTCTTGGTCCAAATGTGCTAAAATAACAAAAAATGCAAATTTAATCTGAAATTAATACAAATTTAATTTTATTTAATGTAATTTGTTTTTTTATTTGAATATTGTAAGTTGTGTTTTTATTTAATGAATTAAAATGTATGAAAAATATTATTATGCTAAGTTGTGTTTTAATTTAATGAATGAAAATGTAGTTTGTATGAAAAATGGGGGAAAAATAATTGTTGGGTCAATAGTGAGGGGGTATTTTTGATGTGTAAATGTGAAATGTGAAATATTGAGGTGTCGTTGAGTTGACGAAATGGCATGAGCCACCACACCCAATGCTCTAAAATAAATCGTCTTTTCTTAATGTCATTTTGTAAATTAAATATTGAACAATTGTGGTAAAATGATGTCAAATTATACTAAATAACATATGTTGAAGTGTAGGTTGGGAGCCGTTATTGTTGCGAAGCTGTCGGGTAGAAGATCGGCTGCAGGGAGGAGGATGACTTGGGTTTATTGTGGAGCAACGTCTCGAGTCGACATTGTTCACACGCCGAGCCGAGCCGATCCGTTGTTTATTACAAGTTGGTAAAGTGTGAAACTCACATATTAGTGTTAAATCATGATATATCAAGCGAATTGTAACACCAACTTTCTTTTATATGGAGTAGTATTTTGTCCAATTTACACAAATAAAATGTACCGATTTAGATGTCCATATATTATGCGTAATATTTGGTTGGAATGCTTTGGATGTTTATACTTTCCAATACAAAAAGCTTCTGAAAACATTTTACTATAACCGTGAGTGTTTAATCACATGTGATGTATCTTACAACTTTCAGCACCGGAAAAAAAAGAAAAAGAAATAATAAGTTCGTCGAAAGTATATCATGTGAGATCTTAATTCTCTAATGAAAGATATAAAGATGTTCTTCGTAATATTGTAATTTGTTTCGTTTAACTATTAACCATGTTCTCTTTCATTAGTCCTTCAAGGTTTCACAGTAGTTTTTCAGCCATGCTGAACCAGATTTGAGGATCCGAAGATCCCCAGCGAGGAGATCTCGAGCCAGCTGCATCCTTCGTGGGTGGTTTCCAGACAATGGAGGAGAACTGTGGCGAGTTAGAGACTGTAAAGCAAATGTCAACAAAGAAAATTGTTACTGATCAAGAGTGTAACTAAACATTATATTTTCAAACTTACAGCAAATGTTTAATATTGTAAGTTTTCAATTAAATCAAAGGGATAAGCAATACAAAAGCATATCTTTAAACAAGTACGCCATTTATACATGCTATTGTGATATACGTACGCTGCATGTTAGGTGGTAACATGGGCAGATTGGATAACGGGTCAAAACAGGTAGTTTACCTCAATCGCTGCATTATAATCATCAATCATGTGATTGAATCTCAGATTCAAAAACTGATGTGCTTCCATTTCTCTTGCCCTGTTCTTTAAAGGAATTCGAGTAAGACGGCCATTATTTTGTGTAGCTTCCATAGCCAAGTCCTGCAACTCTGAAGAGCACACATGCATATTGAATTATCAATCTTATCCAGAGATATGGATTCATAAATAGTTTGGATTTAACTTGTTTAATAAGTGATTCATGTTGATTAACAAAATTCTTTTGATAATAAAAAAACATATAGTGTGATCAGCAATGTAATAATTTATATAATTATACTATAAAAGAAATGTCTTAACAAATTTCATCCTTTATGTAATATTCAAATTAGTTCAATAAGGTATTAGCAAAAAAAATCGGATATCAGATATTTTGGCCACATTCACGCGGGACTGTGGTGGATAAAAGAACGAGATACAATCATTTATGCATACTCTTGGTGTATCAAAATTGAGCTCTAAATAGTGAGAGAATGGTTGGGACCTTTTGTAGAGGTGCAACATACAACACGAGCAAACGTACGCAGTCCTTGCGGGATTCCCCTCCCTTTGCCACTTGATGACTTGACTTCCCTGTATAATATGTATAATCATAAGCAAGAGGCAACATATATACAAGAAACATTCATGGGACACTGCTAGCTACATACAGCATCAGAAGGTATGATTTAAAGTCAACTTTTCAATAAAAAGATACCTACTTCACCATGTAACGAATTCCACGTGAGTGTAACTTGTTAACATCTTCCAGGGACAGTGTTTGGTGTTTATTAAGAAGATCCAACTTCATTTCACGGAACTGATCATGCTGAGGTAAATTGATCTCAACTTGAACCGTATTGTGTCTGTTGAAAGGAATTGTAAATCCAAAATACAGTAAAAGTTCAGCATTTGGAATATCCTCATATTTTATAAGGACCTCATCGCCTGGAGCATAATTTTTGCCAGCAATAAACTGTAGAATGCAAAACTATCAGTGGTCTATAAGTCTGAGAATATCAAGAATACTTATTTATAAAGAGTACCTTTGAGGCTTGCTCAAAGCTATCAGACATTAATTCCGAACATGCATCATGGTTAAAGAATTCGCAAAAGGAATCTACAAAATATTAACTCGCTGAAGCGTTTATTAAAACATGATTATCTTAAACATTTTCCAGATAGATTTATACTCCCTCCATCTCATCTTAGTTCCGAAAATGCATCATGATTAAATGTGTTAAAGATAGCAATATGCTTTATTAGAAGATTGATTGAGATGAGTAAAATGTAAAATAGAAAATTAGTAAAATTACAACTTTTTTTTTAAGAAGGTTGGCAGTTTTTGGGACAAAGTAAAAAATAACGTGGACAATTAGATACCATTGATGCACTCGATCTGCTGACCCAAGCTCGAGATTCAACTGTAACAATTACGAGAAAGTATCAAAAGACTTTGTAACTATAACAAAGTGAAGATGAAAAGTGGAGTGATAAGATGTTATACCTAGAGCACGTGCATGCTTAAATTTGTGAAGCGTGACATGTTCAAAAAATTCAGGGAAGTGATCAAGAACCTGCGTAGATATAATAACCTCATGAGCTACATTGATTAATTTCCTATTTCCTAAACAACTGAAGATCTCACCAAATAATTAACAGTGAGTTTGCGCAAACTAAATATTGGTTTTGGACATACACGTTGTATGGACGAGAACTCGTTTTCAGTGTGATCCCTATGTTTCAACGTTTCGTTATACAGATAACTTATCTTGATGGTTTCCAATTCCTCATCGCTCCAAAATATCTACACAAATAAAAATGCATCATATAAAGAATAAACAGGATTACAGGACTTATTAAAAAGTGTAAGAAACATAAATAAGTATAAAAATACTGTGCTGTGCATCTCCTCAACCGGCGGCAAACAACTGATATAAGGAGCCCATTCAGAAGCCTGCAAGAGAGAATATGACACAAGCTAAAAACAGCTGATAATGTGTCCACAAAAAGAATATGTGGTTTAAAGTAAATTTTTTTACCTGACCAAGTTTTTGGTGCAGAAGAATGACCAAAGCAAGCTTAGCTTTATTACCGACGTCCTTCCCTAACAGAGAACTAACTTTAGGCGGCAGATTATCCTGTGTCAGTTGCTGCAAAAATCACAAATAACATGCTTTCAGGATTCACAACTATGGATAGAATCAAAGAGCAAAAAACTATCATCGAAGCATACCACACTATGAGGAACCTCCAACATACAATCACCAGCTTGTATCGGCTTACAAGCAAACAATGACCTGCATTCACCACGTAGGATGAGTAAAAAATATATAGAAAATTCTACTGTATATATTATCAGTTGAACTTTTGACAAAAGGTTTTTGTAAGTTATATGTCAAGGTGTATCCAAACTGTATTAAATTAGTAATAGTTAATTAAGTGGCTAAAAAGGTATCTCTAGAAATTACCTGCCGTAACTTGACTTCCCAATTGACAAATGGGACGTAATTTCCGCCCAGACTTGTGCCTTAACCAGGGCAAGAAGTCATTACAGTCTTTGTCTACCGGCTGTAATGCCTAAATCAGTAATTTAATCAAACATGGGCATGGAGGAAGAAAATAAAGACCTCAGTTGACTGAGTTTAGGTTAGTGTGTAACCTGTGGTGAGATGAGGTGTTCAGGTTACAGCTGATGCGGAAGCAGCACCCTGAGGATGCCAAAAGTGGACGCCGAATTCGAGCACATAGATTTAGCATTGCAGTGTGTTTGAAACTAGTATTCTCTTATTGTGCCTGCTTTGGATTATAATCTTAAAAATTCTCGGATCAGTCAAAGGCCGTGGTTCCTTTAAAAGTTGTATATTATGGTAGCTGTTTAGTTTTGCGTTTATATCGAGATGATATGTAGCACATAAGTACATAACTGAAGTACTGAACCATATACTAAAGTGACAATAAACTCAATTTTTGGTGTTTTTTCACATATGCAATTACTTGAGCTTTTTGAAGAACCAAAATCATTTTTCCTGACATGTTTCGTTTTTTGAACCGTAATTTTATGTCCAAAACTAGCTATCATCAAACAATCAAACTGGTAGTTGTCTGAAGTTATCAACCTAATGACTTCTGATCATTACAGTAAACAACTCACAAAGGATATAACAAAGAGATGTACCTTAATTTATGGCAGAATATATATATGCCTTGCTCACAAAATCATATATACGTATTAGGTTTTGTTTTAGTGCATTCAATATGGTGGGCATGCTTTTTATAATTGAGTATATAAATTCTATAATTGGGATGAGTTTTAAAATAAGTAAGTAAATCAGTGACTCATTTTCGTGTTTTAACTATATATAGCAACGGTAACAGACAGGTTTTCTGTTAGAAATTTCTTATTCGTTTCACTTTAGTCGAGTTAAAAAAACTTGGTTATTTTATTGGGGATTGTCTAACAAGTGCCCTGAGGGCATCGGTTAGTGTGCATTAATTCATCCCGAACTTTCATTTTATATTAAAAAAAAAGCATTTGATACGTATTAATTAAACTTATAAATTACCTCAGTTAGTTGTGATTTTTAATTTAATAAGCATAAAATTTCCTTATTTATTTATCTAAACCAATGCCTTGAAGGCACCGGTTAGTCAAACCCATTTTATTAACCGGTGTACTGTTAAACTCGGTTATTATATCTACCTGCCGAAAATGAGGTGTTGATGTTGCAGTGTGTTTGAAAATGGTGTTACGTTAATGTGTCTGTTTTGGATTATAATCCTAAAAAGTGTAGGTTGAGTGAAAGGTTGTGGTTCTTTGAAATGTTTTACAGTACTGTAGTTGTTTTATTTTGCTTTTTATTGAGATGACAGACTTTATACGAGAAAGGCCAATGCAAGGCATTTGTGTGAGATGATGAGCCTCAAGGTTGTCGAAAATGAGTTTGATATTTAAATTGTTGACAAGTTTGTAAAGCCAAGGGACAATTACACAAAGCAAAGCTAAAATGTTGGAGTTTATGTCATTATGTGTAATCGTGGTAAAGGCATATTGAGTCCCACATAGGAAGATGAAAGAAATAAACACGTAGATATAAACCTGATGATTTATTATTTGTATAGGTTGAGGTTGAATGCCATAGTTAAACTTTATAAATTTGTAATTAGTTGGTTTCACTAAGACAGCACTCCAACCTTTTTTAGCTGTATCATTAAGTCTTGAACCTGTACTTTACAATTGGCGTTCATTGAAAAAAGAAGGTACCTCTGTTTTATGAGTTTAGAGCACCTTACCTCTGTTTCACTAAGACAGCACTCCAACCTTTTTTAGTTGTATCATTAAGTCTTGAACCTGTACTTTACAATTGGCGTTCATTGAAAAAAGAAGGTACCTCTGTTTTATGAGTTTAGAGCACCTTACGTGGGTTATAAATTTGTAAATTTGGAATGCCATAGTGAAACCTTATAAATTTGTAATTAGTTGGTTTCACTAAGACAGCACTCCAACCTTTTTTAGTAACAAAAATCATTATGTCTTCCAAGTTCCAACAGAGTTCGCTAGTTTGACTCTTGTATCATTAAGTCTTGAACCTGTACTTTACAATTGGCGTTCATTGAAAAAAGAAGGTACCTCTGTTTTATGAGTTTAGAGCACCTTACGTGGGTTATAAATTTGTAAATTTGTAATGCCATAGTGAAACCTTATAAATTTGTAATTAGTTGGTTTCACTAAGACACCACTTCAACCTTTTTTAGTAACAAAAATCATTGTGTCTTCCAAGTTCCAACAGAGTTCGCTAGTTTGACTCTTGTATCATTAAGTCGTGAACCTGTACTTTACAATTGGCGTTCATTGAAAAAAGAAGGTACCTCTGTTTTATGAGTTTAGAGCACCTTTCGCGGCTGCATTTGATGCCGAATCATCACAACGAGGATGCAAGTTGAATGCGAACACGTAAAACTAAAATTGTAGTGTGTGTGAGAAGATGGTCAATTGGATTATAATCTTAAAAGGTATCGATTGAGTTAAAGATTGTTTTGAAATGTTTTATAGTGTTTGGAAACGTTTTATACTGCTATAGTTGTTTAGTTTGTTTTTTAACCGGGATGATATGTTGTACATGCATAGGGTTGAAATAGAGTCAAGCCGAGCTCGGGCTTAATAGCTCGACGAGCTTTAATCATCCAGGGTTTCGCTCGACTCAAGTAAGATTCGAATAAGGCCCTAGCTCAGCTAGAAAATTTTGAATTTATATATAAACATTGTATTCGATTCCTAGACTTATCAGTAAAGTTAAGAAAATACGTGATGAACTCACGAGCACAAAACAAGCTCACCACGAAAGCTAGTAAATTTGCAATAGATAAATAAGCCCAGCCCGGTTTGTGGGTTTAGGGTGCCTAGGGTTTCACCATTATAAATAATGGTTAATAATAATATTATACCTACGGGTTTCGATGTAAACATATTGTCTTACAGGTAGATGGAGAACTGAATATAAGTATCTATTTACATTTCAATACAATAAGCAACTAATATCACTTTTATCGGCTTACAAGCAATCAATGACCTGCATTGACCACACATGGATGAGTAGAAAATACGGAGTATAAAGAAACTTCCAGAGTATATGTAATCAGGTAATTGTTTCTTGCTAAAGTTGATCCTATGAAAAAGGTGTTCATATGTTATATATCTACGGTATATGTACCTATAGTTAACATGTTAAGAAAGTGAGAAAGTTAGTTCAAAAAATTACCTGCCGCAACCTGACTTCCCAATTGACAGATGGGACATAAATTCCGCCCCATATTTGTGCCTTAGCCACAGCAAGAAGTCATTACACTCGTTCTCTAAAGGCTGTGGTACCTGAGTCAATAATTTTATTACAACTTTATTGGCGTGCATTGAAGAAAATAAAAACTTCAGTTGACTGAGTTTAGGTTAGTGTGTAACATGTGGCGGGTGAGATGAGGTGTTCAGGTTACAGTTGATGCGAAAGCTGCAACGTGAGGATGCCAAAAGTGGGCGTCGAATTCGATCACATAGATTTAGCATTATGTGTGTATGAAAATGGTGTTCTCTTATTGTGCTTGTTTTGGATTAAAATCTTAAAATTGTCAGATTAGTCAACTGTTGTGGTTCTTCTTAAAGTTTTAGTATTACAGTAGTTGTTTAGTTTTGCTTTATATTGAGATGACATGTAGCAGATACATACATAATTGAACATATATTAAAGTGACAACTGACAAGTAACTTTTTGGCGTTTTTACAAGTATGGACAGTGCGAGGCATTTTTATGAGATGAGGCTTGAGGTTTTAACATATGGATTGTTAGGGACAAGTTGGTATGGAACGATCTATGATGATAATAGACGAATGCAACGCAAGGTTAACATATGTAGCTTTTGTAAACCATGAACAATTGTACAAAGTAAAGCTTACTATTGGAGTTTATGTGTAATCATTTTGTTTTTCCAGGTAGATGCATATTCAATCCCACATGGACAAATGATAGGAATAAAGGCATAGACATAACCCTCGATGAGTTACTTTTCATCACGCTGGCTGATTTTAATGTGACACTTTATGTGGGTTTCACTTATAAAATCACCAGTTCTTTTGTTGAATATGGCTCATATATGAATAAAGGGTAACATTCAATGAATCAATGCAAGTTGATGAAATCTTAATAAAGATATCAAATCTTTAGCAAGATATGGAAGATTCAGAGAATATGCAAGTTGTCGATTTTTTCAAGTTGATGTGCAACTTGAGATGGTTTTGAGCCTATAAATAGAGCTCATTCGTTAGAAGCAAGACACACCAAAAACATACAAGCACTTCTTGTTGTGTAGTTAGAAATTAGCTCTCTTCTTATTCTAGTTGTAATATGTTTCTATAAGAAATATATAAGAAAGTTTGGTGTTTCATTCTTGGTTTCTTTCATAGTGTATAATTTTCAATAAGCTAGTTTGGGGTATAGTTGTGGTATTGAAACATTCACACCCTTTACCTAGTCGGTGAGATATTATCGCGATTATTCCACAACAAGTGGTATCAGAGCCGAGGTTATTCTTAGTATGCTCTGTGGTTGCAATTAAATTTGATCCTCCACATCAGAAAAGAATTTCGTTGGTTTTTTGGTTGAAGCTATTGAAAATTTATTTGTACACGAAATGGTGGATGGCATAGTTGACAAACTTTCTACATCGGTGGATCCAACATCTCCAAGTTGGGCTAGGCCAGTCTTGACGAATGCAAGATTGGCGGTGGAGGTTTTTGATGGCACATGCCATTTCGGTATGTGGCAAAGTGAGGTTCTAGACGTTCTTTTTCAGCATGGTCTAGACATTGCCGTTGAAGAAAGTAAACCAGAGGATGTAGAAGAGATGATTTGGTTAACCATCAATCGGTTAGCTTGTGGTACGGTTCGTTCATGTCTTTCGAGAGAGCAACGATATGCTTTCTCAAAACAAAACATCCGCATATAAATTGTGGGTGGCGTTGGAGGAGAAATTTCTGAAGAAAAATTGTGAGAATAAGCACTTTATGAAGAAGCGACTCTTTCGCTTCACTTATGTACCCGGTACCACTATGAATGATCACATTACCAGTTTTAACCAGCGGTAACCGATTTGATGAATATGGATGAGGTGTTCAAAGACTAGGATCTAGCATTGATACTGTTGGGATCGCTTTCGGAGGAGTACGAGTTTCTTGAAACAACTCTACTTAATGGAAAGGATGATGTGTCTCTTAGTGAAGTTTGTGCCGCCTTGTATAGTAAAGAACCGGAAGGAAGGACAAGCAGATTAGTTCATGGGAGGCGCAGAGGTTTTGTTGGTCGAGGTCGCTCACAAAGAAGGGCACCGATAAGAGATGGAGATCCAAGTCGAGGCGAGACTAGCAAAGATGAATGTGCCTTTTGTCATGAAAAAGGTCATTGGAAGAGAGATTGTCCAAAGTTGAAAACCAAGGACAATCATTACAAAGGAAAGTCAGAGTCGAGGCGAATGTCACCAAGTGTGATGATGAAGAATCGATCTCTCACTTGCAACATCGCAACCAAGAATGCTTCGATGTATGGCTATTAGATTCCGCATGTAGCCATCATATTACACCACATCGAGAGTGGTTTAGTAATTTTGAAGAACATGAGGAAGTTGTTTATACGACAGACTAAACTCCCTCACTACTCATGGATTGGTTCCGCTCGATTGCAGAATGAAGATGGAACAATTGTAACCTTGAAAGGTGTTCGTTATTCGCTAAAGTTGAAGAAGAATCTCATTTCGCTTACTTTAGAATCTAAAGGATTCAAGTAAGAGCAAAGGATGGGTTATGAAGATCATCTCCAGCGCATTTGTAGTAATGAAGGGTATTCGTAAAATAAACAACACATATCACTATAAGGGTAGAACAGCTTGTTGGAACTATATCACCGTTACCGATGGTGATAGAAATCGTGTCGTGAAGTTATGACATATGCGCTTAGGACATGCAGAGAGAAATCCTTGAATTTGCTCATAAAGCAAGGATTATTAAAAGGAGTAAGTTCATGTAAGTTGGATCTCGTGAGCATTGCATCAACGGGAAGACGACAAGGGTGAAATTTGGGATGCTATCCACAAGACGCAAGGTATCTTGGATTATGTCCACTGACGTATGGGTCCCTCAAAGACAAGATCTTTAGGAGGAGACACTACTATGTTACCTTGTTGATGAATTTTCTCAAGAGTTTGGGTGTACACGCTTGAAGACAAAGGATGAAGTGCTAGGAGTGTTCATCAGTGGAAAAAGATGATGGAAACTCGACGCAGAAGATCAAACATCTCCGAGCGTATAACGGCGAGAGTATAAAATGATCACCACAAAATTTGGTGAAGACGAAGACATTGTCGACACTTCACCGCCGTGCATACACCACAACAAAACGGGGTGGCAGACGCATTAACCGAACTTTGTTGGAGAAAGTTCGTGTATGTTATCCAATGCCGGGTCGGTAAAGAATTTTGGGTCAAGTCGTGATGTATGCGTGTCACCGTTAATCGCTTGCCATCTATCGCTATTGATGGGAAAACACCATTTGAGAAATGGTATGGAAAACTGCTACTGATTATGATTCCTTGCATGTGTTTGGTTCCACGATATTATCATGCCAAGGAATCAAAGTTGGATCCTAGAGCAAAGAAAGCATTATTCATGGGATTACCTCAAATCAAAGGCTATCGTCTATGGTGTCCGAGAGACGAAGAAGAAGATCTTTAGCGTGGATGTCACCTTTAATGAATCTACCATGTTGAAGAAGGTGAATGCTAAGCGCTTAGATGGAACTCCCAAAAGGTGGAGTTTGAAAGAACAATTGTACCGGATGATAGAGAAACAATTGATGATTCTCCGTGGTAGAAGGAGATTATGAAGAAGAGGAGGTTCAAACCAAGAACCTCCACAACAACAATATGAATCAATTGCTACCAAGAAGCCCAAAAGAAACACTAAAAGGCTCGCCGCCTTAATGATACGGTGTCTTGCATCTTCAATTGCAGCTTGATGATGTTCCTAATACTTACTTTGAAGCGGTTCGAGACTCGTGAGAGCGAAGTGGAGGATTGCCATGAGCGAGGAAATGCGCCTCGAGAAGAATCCGACATGGAGTTAACCAACCTCCCAAAAGGGAAGAAGGCAATTGATGCAAATGGGTGTATGCAAAGAAAGAAGGATTTCCTAGCCAAGATAATGTTCGCACAAAGCAAGATTGGTAGCTAAAGGCTACACTCGTAAAGAGGAATTGATTATAACAAGTTTTTCTCCAAAGGTAAAGCATTCCTCTATTAGAATTTTGTTGGCTTTGTAGCACAGTTGGATTTGGAACTAGTTCAGATGGATGTGAAGACCGCATTTCTACATGCGACTTGGAAGAGGAAATCTATATGGTTCACCTGTATGATTCAAAGTTGCCGGAAAAGAGCATGAAGTATGTAAGCTTCATAATCGTTGTACGGATTGAAGCAATCCTCAAGACAAGGGTACAAGCGATTTGATAAGTTTATGATGAAGTCGGCACACAAGAAGCAAATATGACCATTGTGTCTATTTGAAAAAGCTACAAGATGGGTCCTTCGTATATCTTCTTCTATATGTAGATGATATGTTGTATGGACGAGAATTCCTTCTCGGTTTGATCCTTATGTTCCAACGTTACGTTATACATATAACTTATCTTGATCATTTCCAATTCCTCATTGCTCCAAAATATCTACACAGATAAAAATGCATCATATAAAGAACAAACAGATTACATGACTAATTATAAAGTATAAGAAACATGAATAACTATATAAATACCGTGTTATGCATCTCCTCAACGGTGGCAAAGAGGTGATATAAGGAGCCCATTCAAGCCTCACGTGAGAATCTAAGATAAGCTAAAACCACCGGTAATGTGTTCACAAAAGATTAAGTGGTTCAAAGTAAAATTTTACTGACCAAGTTTTTGGTGCGAAGGATGACCAAAGCAAGCTTAGCTTTGATACCGACTTCCTTCCCCAACACATAACTAACTTTAGGAGGTAGATTATCCTGTGTCGCTTGTCGCAAAAATCACAAATAACATGCTTTTGCGATTCACAGCTATAGATAGTATCAAAGAGCCAAAAATTATCATCCAAGCATACCACACTATAAGGAACCTTCAACATACAATTTAAAGTTAAAGATTAACACATGCTTTCATTCAACTAACCTCCCATTTTCTTCGTTTATCACAACATCACATGATTGCATAATTAATCCATGGTTTTGATTTCAAAAATCGTTCATGTGGTTTTGCCAACTTGCAAGTGGAGACTTGAGACTAACTTTGAAAATGCATGCACACACAATTCACATGAGAAACTTTGGCGTGTAGTTATTATCAGTGATGGAACTAGAGGGTCTCACGGTATTATAGTACTTCGATAAAACTACGTAGTACAAAATTTGGTAAAAAAATCCCGAATGTTTAAAATGCACTCGGTCTAACAGAATCTCGTTTAAAAACATATATATATAGCTGAATAATATCATGCATTTCGAAATAGCATTTTTCATAGTTTTGTTTTCTTGAATTACGATTCAAAATGCACCTACTTATTTTTAACAAAACCAAATTTTACAATTTACCCTAAAATCAACATCAAATACGTCAAATTGACAATATAAAACTTTTATACGTCAAACAAGTTTCAACTATTTCATTATTTTAAATAAGTTTTAAATTATATAATTGCCGCAAATTTCATCCCAAAATTATTATTAATTTAATTTTATGAATGAAAATTTGGCAATTTAAATTTTTTAAAACTTATCATTATTTTTCATATATAGCTATATATAGAGTATATAGTTATACCATACCAACATAGCCAAAATGGCAGAAACGGTATATGCTGCACTCACCAATTGGCCTCTCCTTTAATATCGATCCCTTTCTTAACCATTTGATACAGTCAAACGATGTGGGATAGTAAGATGCATTATACCGAAAAGTATAGGTTTATTTATATACCATTTGGTTCAATCAAATAAGTGACAGTAAGTTTATTTATATACCAAAAACATTAGATGAGTCGGTCACCACATTATAGCTTAAGGGGGTGTTTCCTTTTAAAGCTAATTACCAATCCGGATTAATCACATACTCGGTTTACGAAAACAGACCAATTTTTAACATTTTACAAAAATCGACCATCCACGACTTCACCAAAAGCAAATCTTTTCTTTCTTGTACTATATTAAAGTATTATGATGTGATATAAGAGGGGGTTTTGGTCGAAGATTCCTTTTGTTTTCCTTTTATTTTCGGTACAACACACTTTTTTGTCAGTTTCTGTTTCATATTTCAGACGGTTTTAAGCGTTTGACTTATTAAACTTTACATTTTATGTTCCGTACTTTCAGGTTTATAGTTTTTTGATATTAACAAAATTATAAAAATAAAAAGAAAATAAAAAAAATAAAAAAAACGCAAAAAATGAAGGGGAGTGCCCTTTGTATAAAAAGGGGGGGTTTGTATAACCTACCCCTTTAAAGTAAGGAAAATGATTGGGAGGCCTAAAATATGCGACTAATTGTGTCTTAATAGATGTGTCAATAAATTATTGGTTTGTGAAGGTTTGGGTCTCTGTTTGTTTCAATAGGATGCTAACATATATGTTTAAGATATTATTAACATACGAAGCAGATCCCAATCGATGCTCTTAAAGTAATATGGAATAAAATACTTTGTACTATTGTAATCTTAAAGTACCACTCTTGTTTGCATATACTGTAATTCTTTGAATTCTGCATCTCCTCGCCCAACAAATCGCCCAAGCCTAACAATTTCGCCCACCACTCGTTCCGTATCAAGCATGAACAGCATGAAGAATGTGCTAGCTATGCTGAATACCCGAGTGCTGATACATATAGATATTAAGACACAAGAGATCAAGCTATGCATGTTACTGACTTACTGTCAGTAGCAAATAAGTCAATCATACTCGATCTCGGCAGCCTATATAGTCAATCATACCCTCAGTCTCCAGAGGCATATCAAAGCAGTAGTGCCCCTCTATTTCATCATTTCAAGATACATGATATGGTCCTATATTGAGACTTCTAAATACTCAATCATATCACTGACGACAATCCTGGTAATTATCAGATAGACATGTTGCTTGGTTAAGACTTATGAAAAACGAAACAATCTCGTGAAATCAAGGACGCTATGCAACCTATGGTCATGATTATCCAAACCACCTTGCAGAAACTAATGATGCTTATAAATTTATAATGAAAGGCAGTGCCTACTAAAATATCTTGCCAATATCAACAAGATTACAAAAAGTGGGATGACTTTACATCCCAAACAGACATTTTAGCTGTGCAGTTGTTCTCCTTGTACAGAAAACATATATCTGCTACTAGTGTATTTTGTTACAAAGACGACTAGTTTCTGTAAATAGAAAGCGATTAAGTCAGCTATTGAACAACCATTTTCCTCACAGGTCACATCTATTATCATTTGAAGCAGCCTCAGTAGTAGTTTCACAATTTTCTAATTTGGCAATGAAATTAGACCTTTTAATGTTGTATATTGGTTGATGTTTTTATAATCACTTCATTAACCATCATAGATCATCTTCTCTTATCATAACAATCGAAATGTTAAATTGACAAGTATTTTTCGGGGGTTTACGAGTATGGACAATGCATAACATTTGTGTGAGATAACTGATAAGCCTCAGATGTCCACGTAACAAATTTCACATCGAGATAAGATAGTTAGGGAAAAATTTGTATACATCAAACTATATTGATGGATGAACGCAACAAAAACACAGCTAACATGTTGGCTTTTATGTGTAATCTTGTTGTTTTTTTGGTAGATGTATACTCCATCCCACTACAGAAAGTGAACAAAATATAAACGTTAATGTAGTCTCAATGAGTCACTTCAAATAAAAGCGTTTAATCATGTTCTCTTCAAGGTTTCACAGTAGTTTTTAAGCCATGCAGAAGCAGAAATAAGAATCTGTAGCTCCCCAACAAGGAGATCTCGAGCCAGATGCATCCTTCGTGTGTCCTTTCCGGACAATGGAACAGAACTGTGGTGAGTTAGAGACTGTAAAACAAATGTCAGCAAAAGAGAATTGTTACTGATTAAGAGTGTAACTAAACATTATATTTTCAAACCTACTGAAAATGATTAATATTGTACCTAATTTTTCTAAGGACCTGACAGTACTATTAAAGGGACAAGCAATACACAAGCATACTATTTGAACAAAAGAGAAGTTTCCTTAAACAAGTACAAGCCATTTATACAAGCTATTGTAATATGTGTACAACATGTTATGTGATAACATGAGCAGATTGGATAACGGGTCAAAACAGGTAATTTACCTCAAAGCTGCATTATAATTTTCAATCATGTTATTAAATCTCAAATTCAAAACTGATGTGCTTCCATTTCTCTTGCCTTGTTCTTCAAAGGAATTGAGTCAGACGGCCATCATTTTGTGTAGCTTCCATAGCCAAGTCCTGCAACTCAAGAGCACACAAGCATATCGCATTATCGAAAAAGAGTAGAAAAAGTAACATGGGAATCCAAACAAGTTTATAACATAATCACACTTCAGGAAAACAAAATTCATTTGATACGAAAAAACATAGTGTGATCATCAATGATATATATAACTATTTATATAATTATCAAAACATAGTTTTTAACAAATTTCCATAATCATGTAATATTGAAATTAGTTCAAAAAAGTATTAGCAAAAAAAATCGGATATCAGATATTTTGGCCACATTCACGCTGGACTGTCGTGGATAAAATAACGAGATACAATCATTTATTCATACTCTTGGGTATCATTTAGCTCTAAATAGTGAGAGAATGGTTGGGACCTTTTGTAGAGGTGCAACACACAACACGAGCAAACGTACGGAGTCCTTGCGGGATTCCCCTCCCTTTGACACTGGAATACCCGACTTCCCTGTATAATATGTATGATCATAAGCAAAGAGGCCCTGAAATGGAACATAATACAAGAAACATTCACAGGACTCTGCTAGTTACATACAGCATCGGAAGGTGTGATTAAAAGTCAACTTTTCAATGAAAAGACACCTACTTCACCAAGTAACGAGTTCCACGAGAGTGTAACTTATTAGCATCTTCCAGGGATAGTGTTGTGTGTTTATTAAGAAGATTTAACTTCATTTCACGCAACTGATCATGCTGAGGTAAATTGATCTCAACTTGAACCGTATTGTATCTGTTGAAAGGAATTGTGAATCCAAAATGCAATAAAAGTTCAGCATTTGGAATATTCGCATATTTTATAAGGACCTCATCGCCAGGAGCATAATTTTTGCTAGCAATAAACTGTAGAATGCAAATTTATCAGTAGTCTAAGTCTAACAATATTAACAGATTTTTATTCAAAGAGGTTACCTGTACGATTTGTGCAGAGTCATCATTCAGAATTTTTGTTTTGAAAATGCATCATGGTTAAAGAATTCTACAAAAGGAACCTACAAAATATTAACTCGACACATGATTAGTAAATTGCAACTTTTTTTCAGAAAGGAGACAATTTTGGGACAAAGTAAAAAGTAATGTGGACAACTAGAATGGGATAGGAGAGTAGTAAAGAATTATCAGCTTAAGATACCAATGTTGCACTCCTTCTGCCGATCCAAGCTCGAGATTCAACTGTAACATTTACCAGAATGTATCAAAAGACTGCAACTATTAAAGAATTATAACAAAGTGAAGATCAAAAGTGGAGTGATAAGATGATATACCTATAGCATGTACATGCTTAAATTTGTGCAACGTGGCATGCTCAAAATATTCAGGAAGTGGTCAAGAACCTGCGTGATATAATAAACTCATGAACAACATGGTTTATTTCCTATTTCCTAAACAATAAAGATCTCACGAAATAGTCAGTGAGCTTGCACAAACTAAAAAATAGTGATGGACATACATGTTTTATGGATAAGAAGTCCTTTTCAATTTGATCCTTATGTTTCAACGTTTCGTTATACAGATAACTACTTATCTTGATCATCTCCAATTCCTCATCGCTCCAAAATATCTACACAAATAAAAATGGTTCATATAAGGAACAAACAGGAATACAGGAGTAATAAAAAGTATAAAAGCAATGAACAAGCATAAATACCGTGTTATGCATCTCCTCAACCGCGGCAAAGAGCTGATATAAGGAGCCCATTCAGAAGTCTGCACGAGAAAATCTAAGACAAGCTATACCACGGTAAAGGTGTCCACAAAAGAATAAGTGGTTTAAAGCAATAATTGTACCTGACCAAGTTTTGGTGCAGAAGGATGACCAAAGCAAGCTTAGCTCTATTACCGACATCCTTCCCTAACAGAGAACTAACTTTAGGAGGTAGATTATCCTGTGTCAGTTTCTGCAAAAGTCACAAATAACATGGTTTCGTGATCACAATTATGGGTAGCATCAAGCAGCAAAGTTTATCATCGAAGCATACCACACTATGAGGAACCTTCAATATACAATCACCAGCTTTTATCGGCCTACAAGCAAACAATGACCTGTACTCACCAGTCACCACATATGGATGCAGAAAATATATAGAAAACTCCAGAGTATATGATCAGTTAATTATTTCTTGTTAAAGTTGGTCCTATGAAAACGGTATTCATAAGTTACACGTCTACTGTAAATGTATAGTTAACGTGTTAAGAAAGTGAAAACGAGCTTAAAAATTACCTCCGTAAACTGACTTCCCAATTGACAGACAGGATGTAAATTCACCATACTTGTGCCTTAACCACGGCAAGAAGTCATTACACTCGTTGTTCACTAGCTGTGGTACCTGAGTCAATTATTTAATCAGACCTTATTGGCGTGCATTAAAGAAAATAAAGACTTCAGTTGACTGGGTTTAGGTTAGTTTGTAACCTGTGGCGGGTGAGATGAGGTGTTCAGGTTACAGCTATTGCGGAAGCAGCAATGTGAGGATGCCAAAAGTGGGTGTCGAATTCGAGCACATAGATTGAGCATTGCAGTGTGTATGAAAATGGTGTTCTCTTATTGTGCCTGTTTTGGAGTATAATCTTAAAAATTGTCAGATTAGTTAACGGTTGTGGTTCTTCTTAAAGTTTTAATATTACATTAGTTGTTTAGTTTTTCCTTTTAATTGAGATGACATGTAGCAGATACGTATATAACTGACCACATACTAAAGTGACAAGTAACTTTAAGCGCTTTTACAAGTATGCATAGTGCGAGGCATTTGTATGGGATGAGGCTCGAGGTTGTCCGTAATAAATTTCACATGTGGATTGTTAGGGACAAGTTGGTATGGAACGATCTATGACGATAATAGACGAACGCAACTCAAGGTTAACATATATAGCTTTTGTAAATTAATCATGACACTCGCATAAAGTAATCATTTTGTTTTCTAGGTAGATGCATATTCAATCCCACATGGACGAATGATAGGAATAAACACATAGACATAACCATGATGAGTTATTTATCATCAAGCTCGCTGATTTTAATGTAACACTTTATGGGTACTAAAAATTGTTCAAACTAAGTTGTACTTTACATGGTTTCACAGAAAAACTCAGTAAGTTTTTTTGAGTAACCAAAATCATTTTTTTTACATATGTGGGATTGAATAAGTACCTTTTCGAGTAACCAAATGATGGTCAGTTATAATTGTATCTGTTTGGGATTATAATCTTAAAAGATGTCTATCAAGTCAAACATTGTTTTAAGATGTTTTATACTCTTTTGACACATACCTGTAGTTTGATGACTAATAAACAATCCCAAACACCCCCAAATCCTAACAAATCAATTTTCCATGTTTCGGGTTTTCAAGAACGCCAAATTCTACAACCTTTGATTGAAACTTATAATTTGTGATTGTCTGAAGTTAACGACGTAATGGCTTCTGATCATTACAGTAAACAACTCACAAAAATATAATCTAGAATATAACATACAGATTACCTTAGTAGCAGAATATATATATATATATATATATATATATATATATATATATATATATATATATATATATATGCCTCAAAAGTCACGTACGTATTAGGTTTTGCTTCGTGCAGTGAATATGGTGGGCATGCTTTTTAAATATGGTGGGCATGCTTTTTAAGTTTACTAGTTGATACACCCGCGCTTTGCTGCGGATCTTGTGTTTATCATGTTAGTAAAGACTAAACGTCCTTGAGCTTCATCTCACATTCATGGACGGACCCACATGTATGTCGGGTGTGGCACGGGCTACACCCGATTCTAGGTCACGAAGTGCAAAAAGATTTCAAAATTGTCGTTTTTGTGGTATGTGCAACCCCCAATTTTTTTTTGCTACTTTCGTTTCATACGGTGTAACTTTTGTTAGCCCAACATTTCTTTTATGCAACACCCTATTAAAAATCGTGGGTCCGTCGCTGCTCACATTGTTGGTTTGCTGTGTACTTGTAAACATGTATAAAGTGAAAGTGAAAATGAATATATAATGGAAGCTTTAATGACTTGTGCTTGCAGCAAAGTTACATCATGCATTTTCTTACACTAGTTAGATATCATAGCATGTGCGAGCAATATAATAAATGAATTGCTAACCCAACTCTCCTCGCAATTCCTACCCGCTTAGTGGATTTATTTCACAACACCCAAATGTATATGTGTTAGTTGTATGTGTTTGTTTGGGTTTCAGATCTTTCCACGACATCATTATTCCCGATATAGAAAGACCTTCACAATCTCTTACCCACAAACACTTTCTCAAAAGTAAATGATTTTGATAAATAAAGTTTCTATTGATTGAAATAAAGGTTAAAGTTATAAAAATTTGAATCAAAATAAAATAAACCTACTAAAATGTAAAAACTAAAAACTCATAAAATATATTAAAATAGATGTTTAATTAAAGAGCACAAAATTTTAAAAATATGGTAAAATTAGATAATAAAAAATTAAACAATTAAAAATATTTAAATTTAAAACAAATGTGATTAATTAGTTAAGTTGTGCGTATGTCATCCCATTATCGGAGCTCCTTATTTTAGTTTGTTAGAGCCCTCCATTTTTGTTATTTGTTAGTTATAAAATGACATACGTCAATCAATGATTGAAGCTCCTTATCTTAATTTTTGTGGGCCACAACTTAAACGCTTATATAAGACAGCTTAGTAACTTCTTCTATATTTTTGGGATGATTTTTTAAATGAAGTAAGTAAATCGGTGGCTTGTTTTCATGTTTAGCATGTGTTTGTTAAAAGAATGTGAAAGCAGATCGCTGAAATAGAGTCATCGGTCACCGCTTCTTAGAAGATTGAAAAATGAAATGCCTTAAAAATAGCAAAAGCTCACCGAGTTTTTGCCAAACGAACACTAAAAATCAAAAAGTTCATTGCTCACCGCTCATCGCCCCAAAATGCTTCAAAAAGCTCCGCGCCAAACATAGCCTTAAACGAAAGTGATAAGTAACTTTTTGACGTTTTTACGAATACACAGAAAATGCAAGGCATTTGTGTGAGACGTGGCTCGAGGTTGTCCGTAATGAATGTTGACGAATAGTTTACAATAGTTAGGTACAAGTTCATGTGGATCAGGAACAATAATTATACAAAACAAAGCTAAAATGTTGGAGCTTATGTAAAATCATGTTGCTTAATCTTGTAGTAGATGCATATATACTGATTAATCCCACGTGAAGAAATAAAAGAAATAAACACAGATATAAACTTGAGTAGTTACCTCATTCTTTGTTAAATACTTTGAGTGTGGAACTTTATGTGACTTAAGAAGAATTTTTACAATTATATGTCTCTAACATCATGAGATAACATCATCCGTTTATGTGTTGGTCTTGTGCTAGATGCATATTCATTCCCACATAGGAAAATGAAACAAATAAACACATAGGTATAAACTTTAATGGGTTATAGCATGAATTAAAATTCTTTAGTAAAGTTTGTAGTCTACATGGTTTCACGATTCAACCCATATCAATCTTTTTTAGTAACAAAATCATTAAGTCGTGAACATGTAGTACTGTACCATACAATTGGCGTACCATATTGGTACATTTCAGAAAGTAGGTGGCTATTTAATAGCCAAAACACTTCATAATAATTATAACAAATCCTTTCCCTCTCAAACTTTATGAAGATGACTGACTTTTATTCGAGAAAGGCCAAATGAATTTGATAATTAAATTGTAGACAAGTTTGTAAAGCCAAGGGACAATTACACAAAGCAAAGTTTATGTTTAATTGTGGCAAATGCATATTCATTCCCACATAGGAAGA
>CM040245.1:42163244-42247203 GCA_022545495.1 Chrysanthemum lavandulifolium | reverse complement strand
TAGTAACACAAATGTCCTTGCACCGAATGTTTAAAATTGACACTAGAACGCATAATTACAAACCACAAGATACTAATGTGCTTCCTTCCACTTCTACGGTGAGTAGTTGCCTCTAATCCTTAAGAGCAAAAACAGAAGAATAGGAAGTTGCAACGTAGAGAAGATCAATAAAGACCCTCAAGTAGAATAACACACTAGGACTTTGAATAAAACACATGTTGCTCCCACTTTAGACATTGCGTTAGACAAATGTAATAGAAAAAGTGATGTAACGAATGTTAAACCTTTAAGTACTTTTGATGTTGCATTTGAAGCTTCTTGTGTTGTATGTAGTAAAAGTATGCTTTCTGATTGTCATGATAAATGTGTCGCTAAATCTATCTTATCTCGTTATCGGAAACCTAAGAATGGTATTACCTCTAGGCCCACTACTGCTTCTAAGTCTGTGCTAGGAAAACCGCCTTCTAGTGTTTCTGAAAACAACATTGATGTACCAATATAACCCATTTCACCTCCTAGGAAGAGAATACCACCTAGTGCATTCACTAAGACCAAAGCACAAACTAGTTGGACTTGGCAGAGATGGTTACAAAATTCACCTGGATTTAAATAGATTCCTAAAATCCTAAACATGTGTGTTTCAACTCAGAATCGTAACGAAACCCTCTAACTCTTTGGGTTCTAACTCTACTCTATTCCACCTGTGTCGCTGTGTGCAATGCAGTGTGATACAGATCATCCTTTCGATTGTTGATAATGGATGTTCCCGCAGACATGTGTGCAATCTCAAACTTCTTACAAACTTTATTTCAAAGTTCATCGGCCTTTGTCAGTTCGGAATGATCACTTCAAAACTATCATGGGCTACGGAGACTACATCAATGGAAACATCGAATTAGCGAGTGGTTTATTATGGAAGGTCTCGATTACAATCTATTTTCGATCGATTAGTTTTGTGATGGTGATTTGGAAGTTGC
This sequence comes from Chrysanthemum lavandulifolium, assembly GCA_022545495.1. NCBI lineage: Eukaryota > Viridiplantae > Streptophyta > Magnoliopsida > Asterales > Asteraceae > Chrysanthemum > Chrysanthemum lavandulifolium. Next base: position 42,246,226 of record CM040245.1, on the reverse strand, counting down.
TTTTAGGAGAAAACTTGTTTCATCCGTGATATACAAGGAAACGATCTTATGTCCGGAAACCGCACATCAAGCCTTTACACAATCTCAATGCAAGACATGATTGCTTTTCTCCCATCTGCCTAATTTCTAAGGCAACATCTACAAAATCATATCGGGCAACATGCAGACTCTCACATTTGAACTTTCTAACCATAACCAATCTTGCACGACACAAACTAGTTGAAGGTCTTCCAAGGTTTAGGTATTCAAAAGATCACTTATGCTCGCCTTGTGAACAAGGTAAAAGCACTGCGTGCTCACTTTCCTTCAAAGAAGGCCCACAGCCTCTCAAGATGTCCTTCATCTTCTTCACATGGATTTTGTGGTCCGATGCGTGTGCAAACGATTAATGGCAAAAGCTACATTCTAGTAATTTTTGATGAATTCTCAAGATGGACTTGGGTTTATTTTCTTCAAGTAAAGATCAAGCTCCTCGATGATCATCACCTTCTCACGAAAATTCAAGTTCGGCTCCGAACACGCTAGACAAGTCCGACCGTAAAAAGGAACCCATTTGTGAATCAAACTCTTAGAGATTACTATGAGAAAGTGGTAATCGAGCATCAAACATCAATTTCACGGACACCGTAACAAAATGGAGTTGTCGAAGACGAAACCTATCGTTAGTAGAAGTCAAGAACAATGTTGATCAATGCAAACTTCCAGACACTTATGGGCGTGTCGTGTCAACTGCATGCTACACTCGTAACCGCTCTATGATAACCAAATGCCACGACAAAACACCTTATGATCTTATCCATAATAGAAAACCGAATCTCAAACACTTTCATGTATTTGGTGCTCTTTGTTACCCGAATAATGATCGTGATGACTTTGGTAAGCTCAAGGCCAAAGTCGATATTGGAGTCTTCGTTGGATATTGTGAAAACTCAAGGGATACCGAATCTGAACCGTCGTACATAACAAATTATGGAAACCATTCATGCTAATTTTGATGAGCTCATGTAAATGGGTTCTGAGCAAAACAGCTGGGAACCCGTACATAACCGTCTCAACTTCCCTCAATCATCAGCTGATAAATCTTTTCAACTCACTCGTTGTCAGATGGAAACGTTGTTTGCTCCTTTGTTTAGTGATGATTTTGATCAACGTGCTCCAGATGTATCAAATGTTTCCGCTGCTCAACCTGATAATATTCCAATCCCTGATACACCTGACACAACAACAACCGTTGCTGATGCACCTCCGATTGAATCCACAACAACAGCTGAACAAACTACTTCTAACGACGCTGATGCACCAGCGGATTTTGATGGAAATGCGTTCTTTAACCCTTTCGCTACTGAAACTGCAAACTCAGATGTTGCTGAATCGTCAACCATCCATCTGAATCCACCAAATTTGCACAATGTATATCAACATCAACCCTCCACACATCGTTGGACTAAAGACCATCCACTTGTTAATATTATTGGCAACCCAAACCAACCAGTCGTTACTAGAAAACGCCTTCAGACTGACGGTGAACATTGCATTTATGCACTCATCGTTTGTCAAACTGAACCAAAAAACATCAAAGATGCAATGACCAAAGACAACTGGATTGAATCCATGCAAGAAGAGTTGAACCAGTTCAAACATTTAGAAGTATGGGAATTGGTTGAAAGGCCAACAGGGTTCTATATCATTGGTCTCAAATGGATTTGGAAAAACAAGTTAGATGTTAAGGGTACGGTTATCCGAAACAAGTCACGTCTAGTGGCTAAGGGTTATAGACAGGAAGAGGGTATCGACTTTGAAGAATCATTTGCTCCGGTAGCTAGACTTGAGGTTGTACGGATTTTCTAGCATTCGCTGCTCACATGAACATCAACATGTTCGCCGATGGATGTCAAACCGCTACGAATGGTAAACTCAAGGAAACAAGATATGTTAGTTAGCCGGAAGGATTTGTTGATCCGAGTTCCCTAATCACGTATACAAACTGAACAAGGCTCTCTACGGTCTCAAACAAGCCCCTCGGGCGTGGTATGATAAGTTGTCATCCTTTATCCTTGAACATAATTTTATCAAAGGATCGGTCAACCCAACACTGTTTATTCAATATCATGGGGCACACATTTTAATTGTTCAGATTTATGTGGATAACATCATTTTTGGTTCTACCCACAAAAAGTACTCAAATGCTTTTTCAAAACTAATGAAAACAAATTTTGAAATGTCAATGATGGGTGAACTTACGTTCTTCTTAGGACTACAAGTTCATCAATCATCCCGTGGTATTTTCTTAAGTCAGTCCAAATATGCTCTTGAAATATTGAATAAACATGGAATGCAAAGTTGTGACACCTATGCAACACCAATGGCACATACCAACAAACCGGATGCCGATTTACATGGAAATTGGTCGACCCTACCAAATACCAAGTATTATAGGGTCTCATGTATCTAATAGCGATGGACCCGACATTGTATTTTTGTATATCTTTGCTCCGCTATCACCAAGACCAACCGAAAGACACCTCACCGAGGCTAAAAAGAATCTCCGATACGTAAAGGAACCATTAATTAGGAGATCCGTATCCTAAGGATTTTGGTTTTCAACCAATAGCTTTTTAGAGACGACCACGCAGGATGCTTAGATTCACGGAAAAGTACTTCAGAGGTTTACAATTCCTGGTGATAAATTGGTGTCATGGCAATCGAAGAAACATGATCAGACATGTTGTCCTCAACTGGAGCGGAATATGTAGCCATGTCTGCGTGTTGTGCTCAAGTCATTTGGATGAGAACACAACTCAAGGATTATGGTTATGTATTTGATGTAATTCGGTGTCTTGTGACAACCGAAGTACTATTGCGATCTCGCAACACCTTTCAACACTGAAGTCAAAGCACATCGATCTTCGATATCATTTCATCAAAGAGCATGTGGAAAGATGCACCGTTGAATTATACTTTGTAGGTGCTGAACACCAATTAGCGGATCTTCTCACTAAAGCCTTGCCTCACCGAATTGGTATGAGGTGTTTGACTCGTAAGAACTGGACGAACTTTAACACATTCTTAAAACAACAAACAACAAAATCTCTTTTGTAAATATTTTTCAAAAACCAAATACAAAAATATAAAATCAGATAAAATATCCAAAAAATATTCTTCTATCTAAATTTCTATCAATTCTAAACGTTGCAACTACAAATCTTCCGTCAACACTGTGTTCCATCAACTCTTTCACCATTTTTCCCGAACAAGTGTTGAGGGGGAGAAAGTAAATATTTTTCAGTTTCATAAAACCTTGTACTTGCATGTTACCAAAAATATGTTGTTTCTTCAGAAATGGTGGATATGCTTCTTGTTAAATACTCTCCTCAAACTCAAATGTTTTAAAATTTTATTATTTCAAAAGTCGAGGGGGAGTATCGTTAAGTTTCTTTCCTTAAATGGTGTTTTGTCTAACCAAAGTGGAAGTTAATGGGTCTTGGTTGAAATGGTTGAGGTGGAGGGACTAATCTTGTCATTTTTGGAAATTAAATTTTAACAGAACCTCTCCACCTAACAAAATTCAAAGCATTTACTTTCTTCTCATTTAATTTTCACCAATCAAGATCCACGACTCATATTCGATCTACAAATCCGCTCAACCAAATCAAAAACTGTAAGTTGCAAAAGGTTTTGATCATGTTTACAAACATAGGTTTCAAATATCTTTCAAATCCAATGGTTTAATCCTTCCAAATGAATGATTTTTTGGTTTACGCGTATGCGTATGAATGTGAATCTGCCAAAGTGTGTTTTTGATGATATGGGTAGTGTCAAATCTTTCACAAAACTGTTTTATACCCATTTCCATCAGTAAATTCAACCCAGAAACTCGTTTTGAATCAGTTTGAATTTTCTAGGGTTCATGTACGAATTAGGGTTTTCGCATAAAGATGTTTTGATGCAATTAGTTGGTTTTAGTAGCTTTAAACAATGTTAATTACATGAATTTGGCCTTGAATCCTACCCAGATACATCAAATGTTGAGAATTTAATTTTTAGGGTTTTAGGGTCGTAGAACATGAATCTTTTGATTCATTAGGTATTTCGTGTTAAAACTTGTTTTAGTCTACTCATATGACCTCTAAGAACATGTTGGAAACAATCTTGTTGATTTCCTATGGCTAGATTTGTTACGCGTAGAATCTAAGTTTAGGGTTTTAGAAATTCTTACGCCTAAACTGTTCTGTGCATAACTTGATCAAACCGATGTCTGTTTTGTGTTTATGGAAGTATAAGGATTGTTGTAATCATGTTATTATGTTTAAGTTGTTATAGGTTGATTACGCGTAAAAGAATCGATTAAGGTGTTCATGATGTGTTACGATATGGAATACCTTATGCGTAAAGGTTATGCATAAGAGCAATTCACGCGTAAAACTTACGCATAAGGGTCTGATGGGACCACGCAGATCCCGGAAGGATATGCGAACTTGATGTTTACGCCTAAGGGCTACTCTTACGAGTAAACATTACGCGTAACTCCGTTTGCCAAAGCTTACGCGTAAGCATATAAGCTACGGGTATGCCTTTACGCGTAAGAAATTCTTACGCCTAAGGGTTGCCCTTACGCTTTAGCTTACTCCTACGCCTAAGGTCCATCGTTTACGCATAAGCTCACATGCTTACGCCTAAGCCAACTTGTCACTTTATTTTGAAATGTTACACGTAAAATACTTGTAATAAGTTACTCATAAGTCACAAAAACCAAAATGTTACTTGCTAGCTATCAAAAGCTAAAATGTTGTGTGATCAAGTGAAATTTGGACATTAAAATTCAAAATTAATATACTCACGCAACTTATCACTTCAACTTCAGACAATTAGACTTAATGTGACTTTGGACTCGTAACTAGGGGTGCAAACAAGCCGAGCTTTTATCAAGCAACTCGAGCTCGAGCTCGAGCTTGGCTCGATCGAGTCGAGCTTTTATCGAGCTCAAGCCCAATATATTGGCTCGAAACATATAATGAGTCGAGCTCGAGCTTTTGATGGCTCGGCTCGAGCTTTTATCGAGCTTTAAGTAAATAAGGGTTAATTTGAATATTAACCTAATTATAAATAAGTATTCAAGTTATGGAAATCATTTTGCTCAAGTATTCAAGATTTATGAAGCTTATGACGTCCCGTAATATATTTTGTTGAACTATTTTAGACATTCGAACCTTAACTAGTATTTACTAATTATGTTTCATTTAATGTTAGACTTGCTTCATCTTCTTGACTTTTGACTCTTGAATGTGTGGCATCAGGTGACAATTTAGTCACATTTTGTTCAAGTTAGATACGATTCATTGGTTCATGTGTGTATTTCCCTTTTGTAGGGTCTTTATATGATTTTATTCATTGGGTATTGTATTGTACTTGTTCTTCTTTTCGAGTCTCAAGTTTCAACTCCTTAATCAACTTGTTCAGGAGTTGGAATAGGGATGTAAATGTGTAATCATGTATTCATATACATATATTCAAGCTTTTCAAGCAAAGCTCGAGCTTTGCTCGAAACTGAATCGAGCCGAGCTCAAGCCTAGATGGTTAAAGCTTGACGAGCTATCGAGCCGAGCTTGAGCCTAGTTTTTTTTTTTAGCCGAGTTCGAGCCTTGTCAAGCTCGGGCTTGGCTCGGCTCGATTACACCCCTACTCGTAACATTCATAAACATGATAACATTCAATCAAATAATTGGACAATAAAATCAAACTTAGACTAACATAATGTCTTTCGATATATTGGTTCTTTTGTCTCAATACCTTTCAGATCGCGAAATGGACGTCAATCAGGAAAATCTCAATGCCCCTAATGAACTCATGATGGCAGATATCTTCCCTGCGGACTACCACAAAACTATTGGAAAGAACAACTCGCAGTCGACTTGAAAACTTCACTGCTTTTGAATCCTCTTGCAGAGTTAGCTTGACATCCTCAAGGATCATCCCTACCGTCTCATGCTATCTAACTCGCTTGTGTCTGAAATCTACATTCATCAATTCGGCACACAATAGACAAAATCGATGGTCAAGATGCGATGAATGCACCATTGGCACCAAAGAAGTCAAAGTTACAGTGGCAGATCTTCGAGTTATTCTTCTTCTACCAGTTATTTACTCTTCTGAATATGTTCCAACTCCAAGTGAAGAGGAAGTATTTCAGTTCATGGTTGACATTGGATATGACGAAGCTTCTGGCATCATCACCAAACATTCCAATGTTGATCTCAAGAATATCCCACAGCCTTGGAGGACTCTTTATATCATGATCGCCAAGTCAGTCTCAGGGAGAGATAGTGGACATGAACACCCTAAGCTGATGCATCTTCAAACCTTTTGGGGAATGGTCATCAAGAAACACATTGACTATGCAAGCTTGATTTGGGAAGACATGATGCAACATTACAGGAAGCCTGGTTCCAAAATACCTTTCATCAGATATACAAATTTGTTGATCCACAATCAACTCGGGAAGCACCAGGACATCCCAATGAGAATCAATGACCCCTAACAATCACTCTATGTTGTATGAGCCTACCTTGAATACTGTGAGGTTCAAAGACTCCTCAACCCATAAACAAGGTGCGAAATCACTTGGTTGCTTGATTACTGATGGAATCAAGGTTCTTCCTTCATACCTTCGTTACAAAGAAGCTGTGCGTGCTGGGAAAGTTGAGTTCATGGATGAAAAGACATCTTCAGTGGCTACCACTAGGGCAAGAAGAGCACGAAGCACTGGCAGCACTACCAAGTATAAGAAAGGCATCCAAGCCTAAAGAAAAGAGTCCCACCGATCGCTCGTCCTAAAGTTGAACCGAACCAATTCTACATGACGACGACTCAAACCGAGTCGATGAAGTGACTATCCACTACGAAGAGCAAAGGATGATACATCTACCCGTAAGTCGAGGACAAACACGCAACCCTCATCCGACAAAGGGAAGAAGCCGGAGGAAGAAGAAGAAGAAGATTCAGATGATGAGATTGATCCTAAAGATGGAGACAAAGAATACCAGAAAACTTTGAATCAACTCAGAAAGGAGCATGCTGCTAAAGAGTTCAATCTTCAACAATTAAAAGGCCCCGGAGGTTCCAGCGGTGGTGTTCCTCTTACATCAGTTCTTGATTTGGTTAATCAACCCGATAAGGGAACTGGTGCCACCACCAATGAATCTACGGAGCAAGAGCAGCAAGCGGATCAAGTAATGTTCGACTTTGAACATGAAGAGCAAGAGACGGATGAGAGAATTATAGAGAAAGATGTGTTGGAAGCGGAGAAAGAAAGGGCTGCAGAAGAAGAAATTGCTAAGAAGGCGGAAGAGGAACGCATTAGAAGGGAAACAGATAACTACATTATGGACAATCCCGAACACAACCCTCAGCAATCTTCCGAACAACCCCATGACACCTCCAAAGACAAATCATCATCTCACTCATCACCACCACCATCCAAAGAAACAACAACAAAATCATCGTCAAAATCAGTCAAGAAAAGGGCAGATACATGGGCATCTCAAACCAAAGCCAAGATCCAAAAAGCCGTGCATCAATCCAGAAAACGTAAACAAAGTCTTCAGGACCGAAAATTGAACATGCTAGCTTACAGGGTCAATGAGCTTTCTCAAGAGATGAACACGTTCATAGAGGAAAGAGATCAGATAAAGTTATTCCTCAACAGAGACGTTAAAGGAGAAATGGACGAGCAGATCAGGAACTATACTCATCATTTCCTTCTCCAAACAGTCCCTGGAGTGACTAAAGAAATGTTCTCTAGACAACTCTACCCAACACTTAAGACACTGGTCAGGCAAATAATTACAACAACACCGGTGGTCATGCAAACCCGACCAGTCCCGCCTCCTAATGTCACTGAAGCTAATCTGATATCACAGTTGATTACACAAATGTCTCCACGATCTCCTACTTTCACATCTGATGAATCAAAGCTTTTTGAGGCACTTCTTGCATATCAACTGAAGACAACGTGCAAGGAAGCAGCTGGTCAGGAGAAGCGACCAAGAGATGATGATGACACGGATAAAGACCCGAATGCAAAACGTTCGAAGACTGGCGAGTCATCATCATCCATGCTACCGCCACCGCCTAAGACCACCACCACATCAACAGGTCAAGCTTCTCAACAACCTCCATTGTTTGATAAACCTCGGGATACTGACTCTCCACCACCATTGGAGAAAACCGGTGATTACGTTACCTATACCGGTGGTGAAGATGAAGAAATTCCTGAGCCCCAACAACAACCATCACCTTAACAACAACCGGAATCATCCTCCCAACCAAAGAAGAAGAAACCAAGTTCGGTCGTCTCCTGGTTAGACGAAGACGACGCCGAGGAGTATGACTGGTTTAGTCAGATGGTTGATGAGACGCCTAGATTACCGGAAGGTCAAGAACTGGTAGATGGTCGTACAATGGAGCAAGTAAAGATTATCCAAGATCATTTCAAGGTTAAAAAGATGACGAAAGGGGAATTGCGCAGGATAAAGAACGACGCGTTCAACTTGCTAAAAGAAAGATCAAACAACGCAATTGAAGTTGAATATCATTTGGACAACATTGCTTGTGCAATGTCCAATAACATCGATTGGCTAAATCCCGAATCTAACATCGATTTTTCAAGAAAGGATAACACTCCATACTACACCGATTGGACAAAACCACTACCAACCATTGGCCGACCCGAGCAACCTAATATTCCATACCGGTTCTTCTTCAACAACGACCTCGAGTTTCTCCAACACGGAAGTAGCGTCAACAAAAAGTATGCTACATCACTCACCTTCAATATTCCAGCTGCAGTCTTCTCCACAAACATAGCCATTGAAGAAGATGCCACCAAATTGTTCGTTGACAACGTGGTGGACTATGATCTTGATGCAAAGTATGTAATTCATAATTGGTCATCAAGGAGACGATTGTACTACAGGAGCTGTCAAGTGCAAAAGTCAAACAAGGAGGTTAAGAGTGATAAGAAGATTGTTGCTATCATGAAGGTCACACTGGCGACTAAGTGGGGTTATTCATTCTTGTCGGAAATCAAGGTCAAGCGACAGGATGAACAAGAATATGACTTCACTGAGGCTGATTTTTCGAGATTGTCACTCAACGACATCGAAGATATGTACCTCGCAAAGGTACAAGGAAGGATGAGACAATTCTCTACAGATGTTCAACTTCTGTACATCACAGCCCTACTGATATTCATTCAAAGAAAGGTGAATCAAGAACGTGTTGAAGATTTACAACTTGCGGTCGAGTCATACCAAAAGCAGATTAACCTTACACAACTGTTGCTACACTTTCCCAACATCAATCAACTACCTCAGTACACTATCGTGAAGAAACCAAAATTTGGGGTCGTCTACCGTAGTGAACTTCATCATACTTGCTTCATGGCATACGACGAAATTCACAAATTTTGTGATCATACGTTGAAGATGGTTCGGGATGGGTCAGCTTACCGGTTAAAGGATATCCAAGAAGGTATTGGGTCGAAGAAGAGGTGGAACTCGAAAGAAAGAAAGGAAGCTCGAAGGATAATTAAAAGGCTGGATGAAAGGATGTTCCATCGGGATCAGATGAGGAGATTGGAGAGCTATGTGGGAGGACGACATAGTTTCTCTATTGCAACGTTTCAATGTGAAGAGAGAGTCCCGGGTCGTGTCTAATTGTTGGGTACTCCTTAAAAACTCTTGATTCTATTTTGATGATTGATTTATTTATTCATAATGGCTTGTGCACACATAACAGTGTACAACCCGCTCATGTAATGAAAGGACCCTGTGGTACACATCAGTGCCACAATCCTTATAAAAGGAGCGAAAGCTTCTTACTTTTGAGTAAAATCTATCAAACTTTCAAAATTTTCAAAATTTTGCTCAAAAGAACAAGTACTCTCTCTCGTGTTTTCAAAACCTCAAAAGTTAATATTACTTGTTGAGGGGGAGTATTTGCTAAATATTTTTGTTCAAACAACGTTCTTCATGGAAATCTTCCCACAAAACTCAAAATGGTCATATTCGCTATCAAAATTTCAACAAAAAACAACATCAATATGCCATTTTTGAGGGGGAGAAAAATTGTGTGATACAAATATGTTGGATTGTGATTGAATCTAAGTGTGAATAGACTTAACCATTGAATTGACAAGCTCTTAAATGTCGTAACTCGAAAAGACTTGTCTGGGACGGGTAATAATTTCAAACTAGTTCACTAGTGATGTAAACGTGTCTCGCAAAGGACTAGTCTTAGTAGAATGTACCATCCGAGAAACTCTTGGTAGACATGAACCTTGACGGGTCAAACCTCCTCACCAAGGAGTGTTTACAACTTCAAGCTGACCTAGTCAGTGATGTAACCGTGTCTCACGGGGAATTGTCTATCTTGAGTTGATTAATTCAAAAGTGCGCGCTCTACCCTCACTGTGCAAATTTCAGTCAAAACTCTTAAGCACATGTGGAGGGGGAGTATTTCTGAAAATGCAAAACTCTCGAAGTGTTACAAACATGTTTTTCATTCATAAACACTTTGAGAGATTTTCAAGAAAATGGTTTTATGGCAACATAAGATAGTCATGGAGTTATAAGGTGACTAAGTATAGGAATAAATGTCCTATGATCCGCCAGAGCCGGAGGGAACTACCCAAGGACACCACCAGTAGTTAGTATTTAGAAGTCCTTAGGTATGATTATAAAAAAAGGAAAAAATGAGAATCAGATAAAGAAGGAGTTGAAGAATTAAAAAGAAAAGGGTGAAAAGAAATAGCCCTCCAAATTATTCAACTTAGGGGAGACACCGGGTTCAATTCATATGATACTGGCTGTCACTAGATGACACCGGTATTGAAGACAAAGTCGTCATGGACCCAGTGACGCATTGCACTAAACCTTCTTAGCCACTCAAGTTTCTCTCAACAGAAGCTTGTTTCATTCTCGCAGGGAACCCTACGTAAACTATCGACTTTCTCTTAGAGATTGTTGGTATTGAAGAAGAAGACCCTCTCCCTAGTCTCCGCTCAGGAAAACCAAAGCGCACTATTGAGTCTAGAGCCACGAGATTCATCAAAAGATCTCATAGGAACACTCAAACTTTCATCACTTGTCGTTCAACATTAAGGACGCAAGTGATACATTCTAGAGTCCTTCGCGGATCCTAGCAATGCCGAGAACATTTATGAGGGATTCACAACAGTGATCCTTAGTAATTGAATGGAAACCCCGCCAGATCAACATCAAACCACGACAGCAGTCACCGGTAACTCCTTGCGGTTACGCTTAGTGTTCGCGGTGGTCTCAACGGTCTCATCGTGGAGTGATACTTTGGTATACTCCAATGACCACACCGACAGAAAGTAACGATATTGAGACGGGACATCCCAATGACCATCCGGTTTAAGATCCATCTAAAAACCGCGCCAGCGAATTGGGATATGCCTGTACAAAATATCTGAACTTTTACGTCGGGAACTTTATTGCTAATTGTCTATATGCAGGATTGGAAATCCAAAGTTCCTGGGAGTAAAGATCGTACTGATTCTCCACATGCTCATACCAACAACAACACAAATGAAGTTCTCTCAAAAGGCAACTCAAAAGTCAAAATGATTCTTCATCAAAGCCAAAGAATCTACTAAGTTTAAAGACTAGAGAACCACATCACATCTGAAATCCAAAGTCAAAGGGTGTGTGAGCATGTTGGAGAAAGACGTGGAGACACCTGAGCAACGAAGCTGACCAGATGCAGACAACAACATACAATCACCACATCCACATCAGAACAAAGAACAAAGAACTAAGAATATAAAGACGTCAAAGCTGAAAACTTCAAAAGAAACAAGATCCTTAGTTTGGGGAGATTGTTGGAATCAACGCATTTCTTCTCACAAGAAAGAAGAATGCTAGAAGACGTCAAAGCAATCGCTATTACATCATCACCAACAACTTACTCAAGATTGTTGAATTCATCACTAACACTTAGGGGGAGATTGTTGGAATCACTCCTAACTAGTATTTCAAGTGTTAGTCATTAATATGCAATAGGTTGCTTAATTAGGCTTTTATGTTAGTAATTATGGCTAGGCTTATGTAGAAAGCCCATGAGCCTATGTAAAAGCCCATGTGGCTAAGGAAGGGACTAGAAGTGTTGCCCTAGCTCCCTTCCCCTATAAATACATTGTATCCTCTCATTTGAGAGGTTGGTTGTTCACATATTTACTCTACGCGTAACCTTTTCCATATTGTCGTGTGTTTGTGTGTTCATCCCTCATTCGCTACATTGTTTCTATCATATTGATGCTTGTGTTAACTTATGGTGACCTAACAAAATTCATGCAGCAACTGTTTGCGAAAGTGATTTCAAAAATTTTAAACCGAAAAATTAAAAAAACCAAACTTAAATTTTGGTGTGGGGTTTGGTTTTAAAAAACTTAAAACCGAGCTTTTGATTCGAGGTTTGGTTTTTGCCAAAAATCGCCTTGCTAACCCTACTTTACAATATGCTAGTTTGCAATTTGATATTTGGTTAGGAATTTCAAGGCATGCTTGGTAAAGGGTTATAGGGGGTAAGGAATGAGAAAAGTAATGAAAAAAGATGGTTGGTGGAGTATAATGCAATGGCTCATTATCCAATAGTGGGTAATGAGTTGGGTAATGAGTCATTGCATAATAAATTGGGGGGAATGATTTTTTTTGCCTTTGCCTTTCCCCACTATTATCATTGTCTTTCCTTTTATCTTTCTCAAGTTTGAACCAAGCACACTGTCACTTGTACGTCGTTTGTTCATGTGATTTAGTGGTGTTTGGGACATGTTCAAATACTATAAATTTGTAGTTGATCTTGTAAAATAATGTTTGTCGAGTAATCTATTTTCATTGCTTCAAAAAAAAAAAAAAAAAAAAAAATAGTATGTATCATAAAATGTAATTGCGAGTATGATGCGTAGTATTATATAGAGGTGCAATTCGACTGACACTTAAACCCGACCCGAAACCGACACTAAAATTAACAGTTCGGGTTGTGCTAAATAGATTTCGGGTCGTTTGGGTCGACCTATCTAACCCGTTTATTAAGCAGTCGTGTTCGGGTTGAGAATAAAATAAGTGGGTCAACCCGCCAACCCGTTTAAGGTTTTTTTTTCATAAACTCAAAATTATTGATATTTTATTATGCGGGTTAAATGTATTAAGCGAGCAACCCAAAACCTGCTTAACTTGTGTAATGCTGCTAACTTTTGTGTATAAAAGGGTTAAATGGGTCAACCCAAACCCATTGAACCGATTCAACCTGTTTAATATATTCAACCCAGAATTTATTTAAGCCGCCAACCCAAGATATATATGGGTTAAATGGGTTAGGTTCAAGTTATGTCTAAAACAGTTAGGGTTGACATAATGACCCGATGATTTAAATGGGTCAGTTTGGGTTGGAATTTTCGACCCGCCAACCTGCCAACCCGAACCCGAACCGAATTGCCACCCCTAGTATTATACAATGTTAAAATCGTTATACTAAGACTTTGTGAGCACATGCAATGTTAAGATTGAGACGTGTTTTTTAGCGCTATGATAGTGTTCTTGTATTAACTGAAAAAACAATGTTACCACAACAATAATTAATAACAAGCAATTTGTAGTGAATAAAATGCAATTTATTACACTACTTTTTTTTCGTTCTTGAAATAACACTTTTCTTCCAATGTTAGCACTAGAGCTTACATTGATACAAACAAAAACACGCATCAATACTTTGAAAGGAATCACTTCCGCAAAATCCATCAAGATAACCACTTCTTATACATGCGTCTGAACATTTGCTCTTGAGACAAGGCCCTGTCCACTTACGAAAGTTGCATAATTTAAGAGGCATTTTCCTTTCTTCTGAAAAATTTGTTGACAAAATCCTTGTGAGCGTACATAAAATTGTAACACAAAAATTATAAAAAGTTAGGTTTTTTAAATCGTACCTGTACTCACGATCAAAATTTGTGACAGCAAAATTACAAATAAAACTTTCATAGTTGTTATATACATAGCCATTGATTCTTCTTTTGGTTGAACCAAAATGCAATTGCTTCATACTCTATTTAAGGAGGAGCATCAACACATACTTCCAAACTTTAATTTTACCATTTAATTGATACTTGACAAATATATTATACGAGATCTAAGATTTGTCCTGTTGCGTTGCGGAGCGTAATTTTTTAAATTTTTTTTTTTTTTTTTTTTTTTTTTTTTTGTTAAAATACATTTGTGCGCTTTTTTACGTTATGTTTTTTTGTGTATTTGTAATATTTTGTGTTATTTTTTCTTAAAATATATATTGGGTTTTTTAAAAACCGTTTTTCCGATTTAAAAAATTGCGTTTTTTATATAAATTTCTTATAAATTTTTATAAATTTTTATAAACTTTTTTATAAACTTTTTATAAACTTTTTATAAACCTTTTTATAATTTTTTATAAACTTTTTATAAACCTTTTCATAAATTTTTATAAATATCTTATAAATTTTTATAAACTTTTTATAAATTTTTATAAACTTTTTATAAAGATTTTATATTTATAAATTTTTATAAACCTTTTTCATAAATTTTTATAAATATCTTATAAATTTTTATAAACTTTTATAAAGATTTTATAAATTTTTTTTTTTTTCACAAGACCGTAGCAGTGCCCAAACATCAGAAGCAACCGCCCAAAAGCAAATTATCAGTAGCATATCAGTAGTTATCGTACTGTATCTTGTAGCTACAAGACATGATACTACTGCGCTTTTGATCCGCTTTAATATATACTTATAATGTATACAAAAGTCTACATTCATTTCAAGATTATCTAGGATATGTTTAAACACAAAGTATTTAGGTGCGTTAACCATTTAGCATTACTAACATTTACCGTTTATTTGCTACTGCTAGTTTCATCAAACATAATATTTATTTGCTCATGTTTGGTCTCGAATATGTTAGTATTGATTTGGATGTGCGAACTGGACTGAGTCGACTCACTGAGTCAACTCTGTGGTCGAGTACTCAGTGAGCAAGACACGACCTGGAAATTTTTGATGTTATTATTGTTGAGTTGGAATCATATCAAGTTTTGAAACCATTTAGGTCTTGGTTTGGATTTCAGATTTGCGTTTGGATTGGCTTATCTATTTGCCAATGCTAAATTTGTTTGTGTATCCCGGTCAACAAGTCGTGGGGTGTGAGTCAAACTCAATAGTTGACCTAGTCGGGTCGGGTCAGAAATGGTACGGGTCGGGTCAGGTTGACCCGAATGTTAAATTAGTGTTGACTTTGTTTTGATTTATTGATCGGGTATATGGTACGAGTAAAAATTAGTTACGGGTTAAACTTGATAAGACGCGGTAATAGCTTATAAGTCATAAATGGTTGTTAAAATGAATTCACGATTACAAAATAAATGGTAATTAGTACATGACGACGGGGTAAACTTGTAAAATATATACCTAATGACTCGATGGTGTAATGGATCAATTATATGAATCGATGCCGGAATAAAACTATTGCGATATACGATATAACTTATAAGGATCGAATACGGTTTATAAACTTGGAATAACTATTGATAACAAGTTATAATGATTAATACGTTGGACCTTATTAAACGTTTTGGCCTAAACGAGTAAAATATACTAGACTCGGAAATGAGTTTAATATATTTGTTTCGCGATAAGCCTAAATATTTCATTTTCACATATTAACTAATAACGAGATATCTAGTTATATATTGTCGATGAATATGATTTTATTTAATCGTAAACTCTTATTGATTAAAGATAGTAACTATGTTTTATAAATACGAGATAATCTTTATAAACTTGTCGAGGAATATTATTTTGATAAGATAACTTAGTAAAGTTGTAATGGTTTGGGAACGTTGAATTAACAAGCATGTCTTTTAAAAAATACTTTGTGGTATAACTTATATGAAGTATTTTATTATAAACTTGTATGAATTACGAGTAACGAATGTGACACCGTGATTAATCAAGTGATAAATGGAAACTTAGCTTTTATTATAAACATGTAAGTTTGGGATTAGGGGAAAACTATCGAAGGTTAATCTATTTATATTTCATAAATAGTCGTCGTCATTTCCTAGTCTTTGACTAGCTTGAGTATTGTCAGTATTTCTTGACCTTGTCGATGTCTTTTCCTTTTTGGCGTGCGTTCTAGTAGTATATCTCGACTATGTCAACGTCTTCTCCTCTTCCGCGTGAGTTGTGCGTCGTGTCTATGTTTCTTACCACCACAAGAAACGTTAAAACTAAACTTTTGAGATATTAATTATAGGGTTATAGGTCAAAGATGTTACTAAAGTTTACGTGAAAGTTCACCTAAGTTACTAAAGTTTTTTTCGTTACAAAGAGGTAACCAAAGTTTAGTTACCGGTTATATAAGTTACTCTGTATGTTTTAACCTTCTACTATAGGTTTTTTTTTTCTCGTTAATTTCAAAATGGTCCCTCGCACTAACCGTCGTTAGTTTTTCCGTTAGCTAACGCCATTTGCAAAACCATTTGCACCGTTAGTCCTTTATCCTAACGATCGCTTATACTTAACTAAAATTTGGTTTTCATACATTTTGTCCGCTTTTCTTACGCTTTTTGACCCTTTTTACGGGGCCATCGCTTTCACACGCTTTTATACGCTGCTCGTTTTATACGCTGCTCGCTTTTATACGCCGCCTATTTTCTTACACTTTCATCCGCTTTTCTTACGCTTTGTCCGCTTTTCTTACGCTTTTTCCGCTTTCACGCTTTTGTCCATTTTCTTACGTTTTGTCCCTTTTTCCGATTTTATATGTTTTTGTCCGCTTTATACCTTTTCGCCTAGTTTATTACGTTTTCAGTATGTTTTCTTACGTTTTTATCCGCTTTTCTTTTTTCGTTTCGGACATTTTTTCTGCTTTTCTTACGTTTTTCCGCTTTCATACGATTTTGTTTATTTTACACGCCACACAATTCTATACACTTTTATACACGCTTTATACACATTTTTAAATACGATAAAACATAACAAGTATAAAACATACAAACGATAAAACATACAAAGGTGTAGAAAACATAAAACTAGTATGAAAACGTAAAAGACGAAGAAACGCATACACAAGCATATAAATGCGCACACAAATCTAATAAAAAATTATGAAAACTTATGAAAACGCATTTAAAATAAACGAAAAATAGATGAAAACGCATAAAATGGACAAAAACGTATTTAAATCGAGAAAACGACGACAAGAGAGAAAACGTATATAAACGTAAAACAATGTAAAGAAAGTATGACAAGAGAGAAAACATTCATAAACGATAAAACGGATAGAAATGTACTAAAATATACAAAGATATGCGAAGGAGAAAAATGTAAAAAAAATAATAATAAAAAAATTAGAAGAAAAAAACGATAGTAATTTTTTGTTAAGGTTCAAGAACCTATTTAATAAACCCGTAAACTATAGTAACTTCCTTGTAACATTTTAAACTATGGTGTCGACGTGGACAAGGGA
Source organism: Chrysanthemum lavandulifolium (assembly GCA_022545495.1). Classification (NCBI taxonomy): domain Eukaryota; kingdom Viridiplantae; phylum Streptophyta; class Magnoliopsida; order Asterales; family Asteraceae; genus Chrysanthemum; species Chrysanthemum lavandulifolium. Next base: position 42,228,653 of record CM040245.1, on the reverse strand, counting down.
ACCGTAATCACCGGTTGCCCACCCTTACAAAGAATATTTATGTAACATTTTAATCTTTGAGTAACCCAAATGACAAACCCGTATACTTAAGTAACATCTTGTAACGAAAAAACTTTAGTAACTTAGTGAACTTTCACGTAAACTTTAGTAACATCTTTGACCTATAACCCTTAATTATAAACTTTTGGGAACGATAATGAACTTTTGAAAGTAACAACATGAATAATCCACGAAAACTACGACACATTACTTTCTATCGACTTCTTTATCATATGAGCCGTATTCTGAGATAATCGTATACGCATTAGGTTGCGTCACTGCTATTTTATTGTACTCGTCGTACATTTTTATGGATGCCGTGGAGATTAGCTTTAGATGTCAGTCGTGTCAATAATGAATAGTGCATTGCAGTGGCTAAGGTGAGTTTCATAGCCCCTCTTTTCAAAGGTTTTCATAACTATTTTGGGGGAGAATACATGCTGCTTTTAACGAACCATAAATGGATATGTGAACATTAAATGGGGAATGAGTGTTGTTTGGTATATTTGAATTGGTGATTGATATCTTATGTGTTTATGTGAATGCAAACTATTTCTTGGACCTGCCACTACTCTTTTGAATTGCTAATGTGTTGATTTGGAAAGGTTAGACGTGCGACAGTTGTTGACGTAAACTAGGATAACATGTTGGATGCTATAACGTGATGCCTAGCTGTGAATGGTTATTTACTCCGATCTAGACCAGGGTAGTTTGACCATGCTACAACTTTGATGGCTAGAGTCGCTTGGGGCCCTGCTGAGATCTCGATTGTGTTGTGTATTATTAATTGGATTGATTATTGATTGGATTGATTGTTGGTTGGAATGTGTATATTATATATTTGCCTTAGTCGCACATAACAACTAAACTCTTTCAGGTCCACTATTACTGTTGTAGCTAAAATCTATGAACTCACCAACAGAAGTCGACCTTTTAGCATGTGTTCTCGTGTTTAAGGCGATAGCTCACTAATGGAAGACGCTTGGCGGGCATGGTCATAGACGACTACGATGAATAATCGGGACCGCTTTAATTATCATTTGGGCCTATTTCCGCACTACTTTCATTAATGTAAACTTAATGTTTCCAATTAATGAATCTTATTCTAAATTAAATGGGATAAAAACCATTCTTTGTACCTTATGTTGTGATACCAAGATTGTAGCACCCAAACGTTTGTGTGCTTCCGCTGGACCATATTTTCGGGGTGTTACACATATACACACTACCACACATGCACACAAATAGAGAACGAATACTCGAAAAGTTCACTCCATCGAGAAGGATTTATGTGATGAAAGGCACCAACAAGGTCGTGTCCGTCCATGTAGAGTACTAGCAGGGTACCTGTGCAATGTAGCGGCGGATACCTTGTGACTAAATTTTATGGCGGCGGTTATATGTGTGTGAGAGAGATATGAAATGATTTGTATGTATTTATATAGTGGATGCGGTTATATATTTTAAATAATCATTACTGATAAATAATGATTTTTAGCGGTTACACGTTTTTAATAATGAGCTGTAAATGACTTGAAAGCTGTATTTAATTTAGTGGAAACATTTGCATTTATTTTTGAATAATGTATTGAATTTTAAGTCTTGCACGTATAGTAAGTGTGTAAGCTTGTTCTTTTAAGACTTCATTTTTATGAATGACCTAAATGCATTATAATATATTTAAGATTCTTGGGGCATGGAATATTAAGCATTGCTTAAAATATAAAATCAATTACCAATGCATTTTAAATACACTACCACTTTACTAAAACATACCCAAAATTTTCTCATTCACCGAAATGTCTAATGTGGTGCGCAAAAAAGTGATTTGTTGTGCGCAAGACGTTATTTGGGCACCAGAAGAATCATCTTTATTAAATATTCTGGTGTGCAAAGAATGAATTTTGGACACCAAGGCGTAGGTGGCACATTTTCATTGGTCTATAAATTAATTATGGTGCTTTAAAATAAAGAATCATCTTTATTAAATATTTTGGTGCGCAAGGAATGGGTTTTGGGTACCAAAGTGTAGGTGACACATTTTCATTGGTGTATAAATTAATTCTGGTGTTTTAAAATGAATATTCAACTTGTTCAAAATTTTTGATGCGCAAGGAATGGTGTGTGGGCACCAGAAATGGCAAAAAATGCTTATACGGTCCGATACACCTTTTTATAAAAAATATGCTAATAAATACGATCATTTATCCAAATCACAATAAAATATATGCTAGAATCACATACGGACTAACTTTTAGAAAACAAATTTATGAAATGAGCTCTCATGTAATATGTGGTATCCTCTCTTTTCATTTTTATCTTATTATTTCATATTTGAAACCAATAATCACTCTAACACATTGTTTTGTAGATTATATTTTGTAAAAACTATGTTGTTTTAGCATATTTGAAAACCAGGCTAGTTCAATTAGGGCCGAGCATTATTGATCGTGGATTGGACCGAACCAAAAATCGGACGAGACCAAATCCAGTTCTCGATTCACCATTATCTTCATTTTCGGTCCTCGGTCCGGTCTGGTCCAATTTTACGCTGAACTGACTATTATGCTTTGTTGGACCGGACTGACCGATAAAAAGGACCGAACCGGACTGACCGATAAAAAGGATCGGACTAGACCGACCCAAACATGGACCGAACCCAGTCTGGTTTTCGGACCGGTTCAAGTGTACTCAAACTGCTAGAATTTATATTTTGATCCTTGAAGTTTAGTGGAGGATATTTTCATCTCCAAATAAAGACAAAATTACACGGATGGTCCCTGTGGTATGCCCATATTGCAAGTTTAGTTCTAAGTCATTTTAATTACCCCAGATACCTATTTTTGAAACTACGCTTTTGTCCCTTATTTTGATGGGCGTTAGTTAAGTCCGTTAAGTATTTTGCGTTGTTAGTCCTTCGTTAATAATTTTTGCCGTTAGTCTTAAAGTTATTTTAAATCGTCCTTCCTGCCAACCGCGGTTAACGCCACGGTCACCACCGAGCGGTGCCACGCTGGATGGTGCCGCGCCGGTCATCGGTCAAGCCTGCCCATTAACCGTCGGTCGGCGGGCCACGCCGACCAACGAAAGTGGTGCCACGTGGCATTGGTTAAATAATCCACCATTCGACCGACCGACTTGACCGACCCGCCGACCGACCGACCGATGCCACGCGGCACCACTCGGTGGTGACACGCGTGGCCGACCGACCCGCTGACCCAAGCAACCACAAGGACGATTTATGCAAATAACTTTAAGGACTAACTGCAAAATTTATTAACTAAGGACTAACAATAAGAAACACTTAACGGACTTTACTAACGACCATCCAAAATAAGTGACTAAATGAGTGCAAGGCTTCAAAAATAGATTCTCGCCAGAATTAAAACGACTTAGTGACTAAACTCTAATACGCAAGAAACCACAAGACCAACCGTAATTTTGTCCCAAATAAATAAACAAAAGATGAAGAAGAAACTAAAAGTGCGCATATTAATGTCGACTTAACCCGTACACTACGCACTCACCCAGACCCATCCTATAACCAATTAACCACCATCATCAATCATAATGCCCTTAAACCACCTTTTCAAATTCAACCACCAATGGCTCCGTCACACCATCGTCACCACCACCGCAAAACCTAAACCCATGTCCCCCGGCGCGTGTAAATCACCGCCTCAATCTCATTCCATTAACTACAAAAATAACGGATTTTACAAATTAGGGTTTCGTGGTACGAGGTTTTGCTCAATGAGTATGGATAGAGAAGATAAACGGACGGCTGAGATTGACCGTCCTACATTGCCGGAAAATGATCACCGCCACCGCCATCTTAAACCGCCTTCGGCTAGATTGCTGACGTTGCCCACCGTTTTGACCATTGCTCGTGTTGCTGCTGTTCCTATTTTAATTACCAGTATGTGTTTAATTTTTTAGATTTATTTGAATTGTGTAGGTGCTGTTTTATTTAATGCTAATGTATTGCTTATGTTTGGTTGGTTAGCTTTTTATATGGATAGTCGGTTAGGGACGACAGCTACCACGGGTATATTCATTGCTGCTGCCGTTACGGATTGGCTTGATGGATATTTAGCTAGACGAGTATGTGTTTTTATATTGTGTTTATATACTTCTCGATAAATGTTGTTTTGGAGTAACGAATTGTGGTTTCTCTTTGTTGTAGATGAATTTAGGAACTGCGTTTGGTGCGTTTTTGGATCCAGTAGCTGATAAGGTAATGCCTTTGGACATTACACTGTGCTATCTTTCGTTTTAGAGTTAGATGATAAACCGTAGATAATGTTTGGGAATATGGCTTACAATATGACCTCAACTTGAAACATGGCTGTATTGTTTGGTTACTAATCCACTTTAGTTGAATGTATTGGTTGCAACTTTAAGTCATATACACCGATGTTGTTTGTGTAGCTTTTTAAAATTGTATGAGTGTTTGTGGGTGCAGCTTATGGTTGCTGCTACATTGGTCTTATTATGTACAAGGCCTCCAGAAGCTGCTATGTTTGCGCAACTACCGTGGTTATTGACTGTACCATCTATTGCAATTATTGGCAGAGAGGTAAATTCCTAATTTTAGCACATTGATGATCTAGATGCAAGATATGGGTACTTGTATTAGTATATATCTTTGTGTTTGTCAATTAGGGGATACTTTAAGGCATAGTGTGCTGTTATATTGTTTTCTTAATGTTTCTAGAGGGCTGGGCCGGATTCCTAGTGCAACACAATATTTAGGTATTAGTTATATGACATCACTGATTAAAGTATATACACTGTGCTCTGAGCCTGAATATTCTAGTAATCATAGTAATCATGATATTCATTAAATATTTGGCGTCCATGCTTAGATTCAATGAAATTGGTGGTGCTCATGAATCATTTTTTAGGTTTCAACTTTCAGTATGCTTTAGAAATCCGTTAAAAGTTATGCACTTTTGATCATTCCTGTTCAAGTGATATAGTTTTTACAACCCTAGAATATGAAAATGCTTTGTTCGAATGGCGCCTAATTTGATACTTTGAAACCTTCAAGATCTTTTCTTCTGATTCTGTAGGTTCATGTCACTTCCTGTTTAATTTTCATTAGCTTTAAACTTTAATGGTTTTCTGTGTAAGTATGGTCATGGTGATAAACATAGATTCTATTAAAAGCACGATGAAATGCCGGATAATGTTTTTGAATTACAGATAACAATGTCTGCAGTTAGAGAATGGGCTGCTTCTCAAGGGAGTAAACTTTCAGAGGTTCAATTCTACTCGGTCTTTTAATTCGAAGCGGTACATATTAGGATAATGAAATCATACACTATGGTTTGCATTCATGTTTATTGACAAAATGCATGATTTACAGGCTGTTGCTGTAAATAATTTGGGGAAGTGGAAAACAGCAACACAAATGACCGCATTAACCATTCTTCTTGTGATTAGAGACAGCAGGTATATCTATTGGATCTCTTATTTTAGATCTTAGCTTCATTATTAACTGTCTAGCATTGTAGTAATCCCATATTCCCATCTATCGTTCCATCTCCGGAAAAGAAAGAAAGAATGATGATTATATCAAAACCAAATGCATTAGTATTACAATAAAAGTATATTCAATCTTACAAACCAAGAACATTTGTAAACAACTTTGGACCATGTCTGTCTTATAGTAATGTTGATGAATATCGGCTCATCTTCTAATCGTTGTATGTTCCTTTGTACCTAAAATCATGCAGTTTCACAGAAGTAGGGTTACTGGGGGCAACGGGTGTTGGTTCCTTATACGTATCAGCTGGACTAGCCGTATGGTCATTAGTTGTGTATATGAAGAAAATATGGAAAGTAATGCTGATGTAGTAACTTCAAGACCATCAAAACTTTGTTTATTAGAGAACTCACTGCTGACTGACCATGCTATTCCTGAAGCCATTCACAGTATAAAGCTGATCTCTTACCCAGGTTTCATCAGCAATTAGATCTTGTTATATATTCTTGGTTTGTTTTACTTATCAATTCTCAGCTTGAGTTGTTTCACCATGGAAAACAACATGATACATAAGTTACAATTTTGTGGTTCATAGCATATATTTTTGATGGGTTATGATTGTAATATTTAGTTGACTTGAGGTATATTTATGCGAGAGTACTTATAGACACATTGTAAATTGGAAATTACTGGCTTCATTGCCTTGTATGTTATTTTTGGTTCTTTACCGAATTACTTCAAATTTATATGTTTTTCGCCTCAGTATTGTTGGGTTTCCTATATCACTAGAATAGTAAACGGTGAATTTCGTTTACAGGAGATTTTAAGTAAAATGGTCATGATACTTGATGCTTCAATATGTTTTCATTTTAATTTAAGATGCCAAATGAAGTAGATGTGGCTAGCTGACTTATTCTCTAGTTTGAACTGGGATTGCTTGCTTTCTAGGTAAGATTGCTGTGATGTTGTAGGAGAAGACAGTATTTATATTAAGGTGGGAGCAAGACGATCAAGATACTTGATATGAAAACCAACACAATTGTATTACAACCCCAATCTTGCCATCCTTGTAGAAATTAGTTGATGTTAAATCTGGAAACACGGACATTTGGATGAACTAAAGTTGATTATGCGGAAAATGTATGTATATTTCAAATATTCATTTCATCTGCCAATGAAGATCCTTCTGATGATATTGCCTTCTGTATTAAATATCAAGTTTTCTCGTCCCACAACATCAGTCATGTTTTATCTGATGAACTGCAGTTAAAACGATGAACATTTGATAAAGCAAAACCGTGACTTTGAAAATCTGAAATAGGAGTATATCCTTTTCTTGTAATTGAACTATGCTTTTTCTTCCGATGATGCGATGATAGTTAACTTTTTCTTGTAATCGATCTGGCAATGTTTGAAGTTGCAATTTCAAGTTCTCTCATTATCACATCATTCCTAAGCTAACTACAGGACCCCGTTTGCACCATTTGGAACTAGAACCCAAGTATGCGGTGGCCGGTGGGAATGTGCAACACTATGGGCAAGGGCATAACACCCATGGTCTGCAATTGTTTTTCTTTTTCTTTTGGTGCAACGACGTGATTTAGGTAAAATAGAAGTTTGAATCATTAGTTCAGAGTTCTTGTTATATTTTAGATTTAGTTCGGTGGTTGTGATATTCAGACTGGTTTGGGACTGAATAGGTCCTTAATTAAGTGACACATAAGGAGTACTAATGGTATATTTCACGGCTTTGGTTTAAGACACCGAGTTTTGAAGAGTAACAAAACGGAATATATGTTCTGCTTTTCACAATCATGTTGAAGAGCAACAAAACAGATCATATGTTCTGCTTTTCATATTCATGTTGACAACTCATATTAAATTTTCCGAAAAGCCCTTTGTATCCCACATCGACTGGATGAGCTAAACCGACAAGAGGAGGTTCACATCCATCGGCTTACGATATTAATCTTATTTTTATAAGGAAAGACCCATTACGATAGCTTGCTGATGGGGTTCTTCAAGTGTCGCCTTGGTCTTACACTACTGTCAAGGCCTGGCACACCCATCAATTACCAGTTCAAAAGTTTATGCTCTCTTTTACTCTCTTATTAATTATTACAGTAATATTTTAACAACAACATCAATTCCCAATCTTTGTGAACAAGTTATTTTCATTGATTATTAAGAAATTTTAACATAGTATATCTATCTAATATAATAAACAAGAGTTTTGTACCACCTAATAATGCGGCAATTGCAATTAATTATCTGATGTGTCTTTACTGTGATTGGTCCGGAAAAAAGGAATGTACAACACATTGTAAGCACATAATCTTTAATACTTTACTCTTTCAAAAATACACACAAGTCAAAGATTCCTCAATACTCTTTCAATCACATAGAATCAGTTACATCTACAATAAATCAACATCCTAAAATAGTACACCAAGTCTTCAATGCAATTCTTCATTCAAATTCACCAATGCCACCCACCACTACAATCTTCTTCTATACGCTTTATTTTTAAATCCTAATCAATATTCGGTTTAATTCAACAAATAACCTATTCCTTCTCAAATCACTTCCGATTCATAAATCAAAGCCATATTCTTTCTCACATCGGTTCATGGTTCCAAAATCAAAACCAAATCCATGATTCACAACAAATGCTACAATTGATTGAAACACCGTTATTATCTATGAACATGCCCGACTCAAAATCACTACAAGGTTCTCTGATTAAAAAACACCGTTATTATAACGGTTCCAAAATAAAAATAAAAATCGTGCAATGATTATACAAATTCAAAACACAACCTATTCAAAATGGGGCAATGGAAGAATTGGTAAGTACCGATTTAATTGTAATATTTGGGTTTCTAATTATTAGTTCCATATTGCAATTATTTGGTTTCGATTCAATAATATAAGATATTTTTGATTGATTATGTTCAAATTTAATTGTGTTTTAAGAAACCCGAGAAATATATTGGTGAAAATCACATTTATCAATATGTATGATTATGTTCAAATTTAATTGTGTTTTGCAAATGAGTACTTTATGCACTTTTGATGTAATCAATTTTGGTAGTATTCGCAATAAGTGTATGGAACTGTCTTGCGTAAGGTGGAATGTTGCATTGGATGTATATAGTTAACGGAAAACGGTTAATGATGGAACAATCTATTCGATTTTGCATTCCACTTTAAGTTTTGTTTCACCAAAACCTATGATTTTAGTGTATGTCGATGTTTGATGATGGTTAACTGAAGAAGATACATACATACACGTTTTATATAATTTTACTACTTTCAGATTCACTTAGAATTTGAAGTTTTATATAGCATGTTTATTTCTTTGATTATTTATCATATTAATGGTCATTAAGTGATATATTTATCATTCTTTGATTATTACATATGAACTATAAGTGAATGAGCAACTATAGCGTGAAGATGCGCAAGGGTTACTTTAGAGGTATGGAGGTTAAAACTAAATTTGGATTTTATTCGATTACGTTTTAGTTGTTTGTTTGAAAATTTTGTCACTTCTTTATTATTATTATTATAGCCCGTTCAATAAAGTTGGAACATTGAAGTTAGTCTTAGTAAATTCATTAACATTTGGCTGTGATTTACAGCTCTTTGCAGGTTCTATTCCTTTTCTAAAGAAAACTGTCAATAAGATTTACAAAGGAACAAGGAACACCAACAGAAGAGGTATTGCCTTTTAGATTTAAAAAGGTATATTACGTTATGTGAGATTGTGTCACTATTAAAGTGCATGTAATCAACAACAGATTTAGGTAACTTAAAGGTTGTACGTTGGAGTTAAGCTACATAATCCCAAGTCGAATTATTATACTTATCTCATTAAATGGCTTTCTTGTGGCGTGCTTGAGGTTTTATTGAATTAATATCTGAGTTGGTATTATTCTTCAAGAAATCTTTACTAAAGCGATATGTGTTTCGTTAGGCATTACATGGATTTTTAACCTTAAACAAGAAGAGTAGATTCTTTGCATGGTGATTCGGTTTCGTTGTTGATGACCAACGATAAAAATTTACTCGCGTTCATTTGTATCATGGATGGACAATGCACAAAGTAGCATCAATATCATGCCCAAAAGGTTTTTAAAGTCGACTATTAGCCCATGACTATCGAAATCATTAATTGTTTACTACATGTATTTGTTTTGATGCTTGGTAAATAATATTTTCTCATGGACACAATTATCGTTGCACTCTGCATGCGAGAACCGAAATCCTTGCGAAGTACTTATAAGACCACCTTTCTTTGATGCTCCTAACATTAGAGAAACTAAGAGCATTCTCTATCCGGTATATGAAAATGCCCGACCACTCTTTAAGCCGTGCTTATTTACTTCATGAATCCTTAATTTTACGTAACGCATTCGTTAAACTTTCATTTCACCCACTATAACAATGTTATCTTTTCATCTTTTTCGCAGAAAGAGAAGACTTGCCTCTTGCAGAATCAATATCTAACACAACTGATCCAGTACCATTAACACACATGCATGTGTAAGCAATAGCAACAAACACAACGAGCTTAACCGATCACGGTAGTTTCTTTTTTAAAAGTTCAAGTACTTTTATTATGTTCTTTATATCCCGAATGTAAAGAAAGGTTATATTAATGAAAGTTGGTTGCCGCATAGCGTTGTCTTTAGAGTTTTTTTTTTTTTTTTTTTTTGTTTGGTATTGTCATTTGATTCTATAAGTATCTCAACAACAGTTCCTAGAAATGTATTCAATAGTGTTTGAAATATAACATGGAGATGGTTCTATTTGGATTTAAAGTAAACAGTACAATGCTACATCATTTAGCCAAAAATCAAGCTATGAAGTAACAAATTCGGTTTTATCATTTTGGGTTGGGTTCTTGCTTTCTTGACAAACATTAGGACTACCTAAACTTACCTAATAACTATGCACAACCTTAACCTTAATAAATTAAGACCAAACATCCAAGGTTGTGTTTATCTCTTCCACAAGAAAAGAAGTTGCTAGAGCTGCTAACATACTTCTTTTTTGTTAAAGCCTATACTAGATAAACTTTTCTATTTCGACCTTTTAGCTCAGTTTCTAACTTGTACATATTTAGTTATGTAAAAGTAACCATTATATCTTAAGAGGGAATATTGGATCAAACTATCGAACTTAAGTTAATTTTGATGACGAAATTTGGTTACTATATGTCTATTTGTTCTATCCCTTTTCAACTTGAAGGAAATGCAAAAGGCATGTGGTATCATGGATGTGTTTGTAGAAAAGCTCACTGCAGTAGTTTGAAAATTAAAGAGGTAAAGTTTCTTAGTGAAAAATATATATTCATTCATTAATTTAAAGAGAAAAAAATAGGCTCTTAGATATAAAACTTCATAAGCAAATTGTAAACTATATAGGAAATGTTTTTAGTATCCCTTGATTATTTTTCTAAAATATTTAAGCGGGCTTTTAAAGTGACTAGCACACACATCATTTGAAATGAGGGGTTTTGGAATGAATTTATTGTTTACTTGATTGAGAAGAGTCGTACATTTAACATAAGAGACACGTGGTTAACTAGACATACCAAGACAGAAATATCTGAATATTATGCAAAACAATGATTCGAATGTATCTATAGATTTCACCCAGACGTTGCACTTTTGACCCATTTAATTGTAACTTTTTGATATGGGATGTGTTTTATCATCATTTAAAACATGTTAAACTTAAGTATTTAAATAATAATGGGCCCAGTTGGTTTCTGACTTCCACTAATTTCTTGTAAATCCTATGAGTTTTAATAAAGTGATGTTATAATAATAATAATAATAATAATAATAATAATAATAATAATAAAATGGTCAAATGTATATATGGTTTAGGGTGCAAATAAGTAGATAAGTTTAGTTCATCAAATAATTAATTTAAAATGTTTAAAGTTATACATTTACCAATTCGCTTTACAAGTTCTAAATAAATGGCCTATCCTTTTATCTTGACGAGAAAAGAGTTTATGCACGCAGCATTGTAGACTCACTATCCCTAATTTAAATTACGCCTAAGATTTTCAAAAAGTGGACCCGTTAGGTATGTTGAACTTGAACCTACTACATTTTTAGTTCGGTTTAACCAAATTGACCCATTCATAAGTTATGAATTCAATTTCATCGTGTTTTGATGTGCCTTGCGGTTGGGCCTTCACTGGCAATTTTTTACATTATCGGGTATTATTATAGCCTATTTACGTTCATTGGTGTTCGTTAATTTATTCACAAACATAACTCTTAGTGAATAATTTCTTTAAAGATCCTTGTGATTCCACGGGTCTATAGGCTATATGTATATACAAGTATAAAGTTTAATGTACGAAATGGTTTAAAGCTAACTTCATTACAAAGGTTCAAACAATGGTATTGGAAGGTCCTATAATTACACCCCATCTTCAAATGTATCACAAGATAACACCACCGAGACATCTCGGAAACATCCTACAAAAGGAAAATAAGAAAGTAATACATGATATAACAAAAATCAATCTTGACATTTACAAAGATGAAGATGTGGTTAATTTAAATAACCAACAACATGATCCTTACTAAATTAGACGGGTGATCTTCCGTGAGTATTTGGCCGGAAATGTTGATCATTATTATGTCAATCGCGGTAATGGGCCGTATTACCAAGTATTCAATAAAATGTCTCATTAAAACAAAAAAAGGAGTGTGCTTTTGGTGAAGTTAGTGTGTGCACCTAGGCTGTATTAGTCAAACTAAGAGATTGGAAGTAAATTTGAGAATCTTAATCCTCCTTAATAAGTTAACGTGGTTGATAACTTATCAGTGAGTGTTGTGTGTATAGGAGTTTGGTAGTTGTCACATTTGGAATAAAATGTATAGGTTTAGATTTCAGTATATAGTAGGCTTAATAAGGATGAGTTTTTGTAGCCGTTGATGATTGTATCTGTCCCTAATATCATTGACTGGCTTTGTATATCATTTGTCGAAGTAAGCTCTTCTTAAGCCATTTTGTCATTGATTTTATTTCATATCTATAGTGTTTACAAGTGCAAATTCATAGCCAAATTGGATGTATTAGTAATAGGATACTTCGTTGCTTTTCATATAGAGATAGTTGTAAGAGTTTGATGTTGGTACTATATATTTTAAATGGTAACTTCAATTCACCTAAATTTTATTAGAAATAATAAATTATTTCTCTACCTCATACTTTTAAGTGCCACCAGATCTCTTTTGCACTTGGAGGTGAAAGAATTGGCAGGTTGCATAGCCAGTTGGGATAAATCATAGATGCGATTGATACAGTTTCTAAATAAAATTATTAGGAACAATTGAAATGCACATTCGAAAGCTGAGTCTTCTTTCAACCACATGGTTTTTGATATATCAGCTTATCCATAGCATGTTTATGTTACATATTTCATGGGGTAGGAACACTTGAAGTAAATTGGTTAAAATAAGCAATAAGCTCATCGGAACTGAAAAAAGTGAGCTAACCCAAACACCCCCTTTATATTGCTCGATTTCATAGATGATTCCTTTTTTATTCTAATGTGATAGTATATGAGTTAGATGGTGTGCCGTGTGTGTTTTTTTTCCCTTCTGCTTATGCTTTTGCTTATAAGGACAAGCAGTCAAGGTTTGGATTTGCTTATGCCATAGGAAATGTAAAAGAACACATTTTATCTTCATAACTGATTCCTTTTTTTATATGCTAATGTGATAACATATGAGTTAGATGGTTTGTGTTGTATGGATTTTTTTTCTATTGAATTTTATTTAGTGTTTTTTCAACACATAATAACATTTTATTTTCAACTTTTTATTTCAAATAAGCAAAATGTTGTTGCTGGTGTAGTCCCTGCTATTGAGAAAGCAAGATTGTATCATGGAAAGGGTGGTGAGATAATGCGTGTTGTTGTTTGGTTCATTGAGTGTATTTCTATTTTAAAATAGCTTTGACATATAAAATAAAGAAAATAATCACTTCATTAATAGACACAATAATCAAGAATAACGTAAGAAATTCTATTCTTAGGTAGGATATACAGTAATCAAAGACCATATATTTTTGTACTCATCAGTAATAAACTAATAATAATGTTAAGAAACTTTAATTTAGCATACACAATAATCTAACTTTATTCACAGATTCATGTTATCTTCAATGAATATTAGTGAATCCTGTTTTGAGTTTATTTGGACCGTCATTAATTAAAAAGACGAGATATAGGGAGAGATATTCTCATGGAGTTATTAATGAAAGGATACCATGTAGATACAGAAATTTAGAAATATAAACGCACAAAAATGGAATCAGACAATTAAAAAGGTAATGATAAGAAAATGTACAAAATCCCAAGTTATCATGCACGTAAATAATAAAAGATTGCATGTAATTTCTTCCATATATTAATCACCTCTTTATCTATATAATGACATCCCCTACAACACCATCTCACAAGAAACGTAAAAAACCTAAAATTCGTCTGTTAAGTTTACAATCGATCTTTTGTTTTGCAAATGATGTCGAAGCCAACTGTTTTGTTGTTCCCGTGGTTAGGCCATGGACACATCTCACCTTTCCTTGAACTAGCCAAAATGCTCAACGACTCGGACCGTTTCAGTGTATACATTTGTTCCACTCCTGCTAACCTTGTTTCCGTCAAGAAAACCTTGAGAAACGAGCGTCTTTCACTCTCGATCAAAGTCATTGAACTTCTCCTCCCCGAGTTACCCGACCTTCCGTCTGAACTTCACTCCACCAATGGCCTTCCTGTCCATCTCATGCCTATTCTAAAGCAGGCTTTTGATTTGTCAAGCCCTAGGTTTTTGGAAGTTTTGGAAAATTTAAGTCCCGATTTGCTCATTTATGACATACTTCAGCCGTGGGCTCCTGCTGCGGCCGCTGGCCTTGGAATTCCTTCTGTGGTGTTCATCACCACTAGCGCTGCAGCCTCCATGTATCACTTTGAGTTGAATGCCCCCAAAGATGATGTTCCTTTTCCATACGGCCACATTATTTACTATCATCCACATGAGAATGTGAAGGTAGTAACTAATGCCAAGGAGAAAGAAGAAGATCGTGTCACACAATGTGTTGCCAGTTCATCAAATATTGTTCTTATTAAAACTTTTAAGGACATTGAAGGTAAGTATGCTGATCACCTTTCTCTTTTGACCGATAAAAAGATTGTGCCAGTTGGTCCACTTGTTGCGGACCCGTATATTCCTGATTTGAAACAAAATACTGTGATGCATTGGCTTGATACAAAAACCATTGGATCAACTGTTTTTGTTTCTTTTGGAAGTGAGTATTTTCTTTCTAGTGCTGATTTGGAAGAAATAGCATATGGGCTAGAGATGAGTAATGTGAACTTTATTTGGGTGCTAAGGTTTCCAAAAGGTGAAAGAGATATAGATCTTTCAGAAGCTTTGCCATTAGGATTTCTTGAAAGGGTAAGAGATAGGGGTTTGGTCGTTAAAGGGTGGGCTCCACAATCTAAAATTTTAGGACACAAAAACATAGGTGGATTTGTGAGTCATTGTGGTTGGAGTTCAGTATTAGAAGCTATGAAATTTGGAGTACCAATAATAGCCATGCCCATGCATCTTGATCAGCCAATCAACGCTCGGTTAGTGGTGGAGGTTGGTGTTGGGTTGGAGGTGGAGAGGTTGAAGGGGCGTCTCACACGGAAGAATGTGGCTACAGTTGTTCAGCAAGTGGTGGTGGGTGAACAAGGGCTAGTTGTGAAGGAAAAAGCAAAGAGTTTGAGAGATAGTTTAAGAAAAAAGAAAAATGAGGAGATTGATGTGGCTGTGAGCGAGCTACTTCAACTATGCAGCAGTGGCGGTGGTTGCCCGTGGCAGGCTATCACTCCATAAGAGGACCAAAAGTGAAGGATTTTCTTTTGGTACGTATTTCTTGTTCTTAATCTAATATACACTTTTTGAACTGCAAATTAATTATCGACAAAATACTAGTGACCAACTAGAGATTTCAGTCTCACAAATGTTTTAGCTTTTAGTTATTATCTCAACGCTTAATTTGTGTTCTTTTGTCATATAATGTTAGTATATTGCTTGTGTTACTGATTATCTTGTGTTACTTTTATGCGAAACCTAACATTTTCAAATGATGGTTTTTATTCAGATGATACAAATTACTTATATGCTGATGAAGGAGTTTTAAACGAGCTGCACTGATCAGTTTTTAGAAAGACTGACGAAGAGGTGAAAAAGCCATCAGCGACTCACTTGCCTCCCAAGAGTATGCGGAATATTAAGTTTTAGTTTGGGTTAAGTATTTATGTTAGTACTATCATTAGTTTTGAAAACTAATATAGATTTAACATACATAAACTATCTCGGTTTGTTTTGAAAATACTTTTAACATGATTTTCAAAAACAAACCCAATTTTTAGTTTTTATTTTATATGTTTTTGGTTGAACTTAACCTTGTGATCTTGAATGAAGTCCTTTGAGGAAAGGCTACCCTCTTTTGTGTAGCCTAATTATCAAAATTTTAAATATAATATGGATATTATTAGCATTTTCGTAGCAGTAATTTTCATGTAATTCTAGATGTACCATACTTTTGATCGTAGCTCCTAACTTGATTTTCTGTAGCCACTATGTTAGTAGGAGTTTCACATGGTTACTAGTTATATGTTTAAATTATAAGCTTCTGCTATTCTGTAACTTGTTCTGTGATATCGGTTTGGTAATTACAATGATTGCTAAACACCATTTTACGTATGTTAGCTTTTGAACGAGTGTAATCAGAAAAGAGATTTATCAGAATTCTGTTTGAATGATACACTTCTGATTTCAGTCTTGTGAAGTTTGGGACATTTTTATTATTATTATAGTTGTGGCCATTAGTTATGAAGTTTGGGTTAAACAACACGTTTTACTCGTCTTCAATGTATCCGAAAGTAACTTCTGGAACTTCATCCTGTAGTTCGAGTCTTGACTCGAACTTGTCCAGTTCTACCTGTTATACAAAGTGCAGCTTGCGTTTTTGTGTTGCAGCGTTTCTACCATGTAGATTAAAATGGAAGTATATCCATTTTGTTGTACTTGAACTATGGCTTTTTCCGATTAGATGATAGTTAACTATCTCTTGTAATGGCTCTGACAATGTTTAAAGTTGCGATTTCAAGTAATCTCATTATCGCATCAGTCCTTATTTAAAAATAGGGTTCCCATTGCACCAGTTGGAACCTTGAAACCATGTATTATAACGAAAATAAGCGATGGTCTAAAACTGTTTTTATTAAATTTTGGTGTAATGGCGTAGTTTATGCAAAACGAAGAAGTTCAAAGTTTTTGTTATATATGTTCATGTTTTTGTTACTCCGATATATTTTTAGTTTTGGGTCGCCTCTTGTAATGCTTGAGACTAAATCGGTCCTAACTGATACATGATTCGTATCAATGTTCTATTTTTAAAGCACCGGATCAGTTTTGAAGAGTAACAAATGGATCTTATGTTTTTCACCTTTAGCATTCTTATTAATAACAACTTCACATCATAACTAAAGTAACTGTCTGAGTAACAATCATCAAAATCCTATCTGCTTTTTCACTTGTTCTTTTGTTTTGTGTCACTCATCTATGTATGCTTGATTACAGTTGGACGAAAAATAAGTCGATGTTTATTTATACCAACAATAATTTTTCCAGCAGCTTATATTTAAATTATCTTTTAAATATTGGGTAAAAATCCAGTGTCAAAATAGAGCAAAAAAGTGCAGCAATATTTTTTTATTTTAAAAGCACTTTGTATCCCACATCGGCTGGATGAGCTAAACAGACAAGAGGAAGTTCACTATAAAAGCAAAGGCCTGTGAATTTATTAAGCATACCTTTCTCGGCCTTTTGGCTAAGATCAAGTGTAGTATCTGTTCTTATCAGTTTAATATCTGATATGTGAGCCATCGGCTCACTCGATATTAATCTAATTTTTTATGGGGGAAGAGCCCACCACAGTAGCTTGCTGCTGGGGTTCTTTGCGCGTCGCCTTGGTCTTACACTATTGCCAAGGCCTGGCGCACCCCTCCAATTACTAGTTCAATGTTTATGCTTAACCAGCAACACGATGCTTTGTTCCTATGCTACTATTATTTTCCTTAACACGGAATAACGTCCATAACTTGTGATAACTGTAATACTGTAACGAAGAATAGTAATAAAAGCAAACATACTTATCATTTGTTTTATTGCAGTTTATTCCGGTTACGTTTACTTGTGAAGAATGTTCATGCACATGGTTTCTCACAATAACATACAGATTCATCATCACAAACCCCGTCCTCAAAACCATCTGCTAAGCAATCCTTTACACATTCTTCATGAATGCATGGCCCTTGCCACTTCCAAAAATTGCACGTTTTGCTACAAGGCGTAGTTTTATCTTCTGCATATGCAATTGTCATAGTTTCTTCTTCCGCAACTGCGATTATCACAGTATAATACAAATTAGACTATGCAAAAAAGAATGACTTTAATGGTTTTTAGTAAAAAAAAGAAAGAAATTATACCTGTAGCAATGATCAAGAGGTGCAACATCAAAATTGCAAATAAAAGTTTTTTCATTTGTGTTGTTTTAATGGATTGGATTTTGGACCACAATGAATTGATTTTCTGCAGGAAAGCAATTGCTAATACAGTTATATTTATAATAGAGGTCAACTAGAAGTGTGTGCTCACAATGCAATTAGTGTTTTTGTTTTGTCAAGAGAAATAAGATTACACATTAATTCTTAAATCTGATTAAAGTATAATGTTTTTTTTTGTCATTTGCATTTGATGTTATTTTCTATAGAAATATGAAAACATAATTTACAATCGATCGTGGTAATAACGAGATAAGTAGAGTATACTTATTAAGATTGTACTTTGTTTAGTGGCTGACCCAGTTAGTATACGAGCATATTGATATAAACTCGCAGAATTTTGTTATTATGAATATTGTAGCTTTGGTTCCAAGGCTATGAAACTTTCGTTATGAATATTTGTTTCTCATTTGCTTATTGCATTTAGCTAAACAAAAAAGTTACATAAATTGAGGAGATTGATGTGGCTGTGAGCGAGCTACTTCAACTATGCAGCAGTGGCGGTGGCTGCCGTCGTGGCAGGCTATCACTCCATAAGAGGACCAAAAGTGAAGGATTTTCTTTTGGTACGTATTTTTGTTCTTAATCTAATATACGTTTTTGAACTGCAAATTATATATCGACAAAATACCAGTGACCAACTAGAGATTTCAGTCTCACAAATGTTTTAGCTTTTAGTTATCATTTCAACGCTTAATTTGTGTTCTTTTTGTATATATAATGTAGTATATTGCTTGTGTTACTGATTATCTTGTGTTAGTTTTTAGCGCGAAATCTAACATTTTCAAATGATGGTTTTTATTCAGATGATACAAATTACTTATATGCTGATGAAGGAGTTTTAAATGAAAAAACTGATCAGTTTTTTAGAAAGACTGACGAAGTGGTGAAAAAGCCATCAGCGACTCACTTGCCTCCCAAGAGTATGCGGAATATTAAGTTTTAGTTTGGGTTAAGTATTTATGTTAGTACTATCATTAGTTTTGAAAACTAATATAGATTTAACATACATAAACTATCCCGGGTTTGTTTTTGAAAATACTTTTAACATGATTTTCAAAAACAAACCCCGTTTTTTAGTTTTTATTTTATATGTTTTTGGTTGAACTTAACCTTGTGATCTTGAATGAAGTCCAAGAGGAAAGGCTACCCTCTTTTTGTGTAGCCTAATTATCAAAATTTTAAATATAATATGGATATTATTAGCATTTTCGTAGCAGTTTTTTTCATGTAATTCTAGATCTACCATACTTTATGATGCTGTAGCTCATACTTTGCTCTCAACTTGATGAATTTCTGTAGCCAGGACGGACCTTAATGCCTCCCTCAGTGTAAATATTATAGGTTTAGGGTAATTTAGTTGAGGTTACAAACAAATCTCGATTCGGCCCTCCCAAAATAAATTGCCCCAAAAAAATGTTCTGTAGCCACTATGTTAGTAGGAGTTTCACATGGTTACTAGTATATATGTTTAAATTATAAGCTTCTGCTATTCTGTAACTTGTTCTGTGAAATCGGTTTGGTAATTACAATGGTTGCTAAACACCATTTTACGTATGTTAGCTTTTGAATGAGTGTAATCAGAAAAGAGATTTTATCAGAATTCTGTTTGAATGATACACTTCTGATTTCAGTCTTGTGAAGTTTGGGACATTTTTACCATTATTATAGTTGTGGCCATTAGTTATGAAGTTTGGGTTAAACAACACATTTTACTCGTCTTCAATGTATCCGAAAGTAACTTCTGAACTTCATCCTGTAGTTCGAGTCTTGACTCGAACTTGTCCAGTTCTACCTGTTATACAAAGTGCAGCTTATGCTTTTGTGTTGCAGCGTTTCTACCAACTAATTAAAATGGAAGTATATCCTTTTCTTGTACTTGAATTATCGCATCAGTCCTAATTTAACAATAGGGTCCTCATTGCACCAGTTGGAACCTTGAAACCATGTATTATAACAAAAATAAGCGATGGTCTAAAACTGTTTTTATTAAATTTTGGTGTAATGGCGTAGTTTATGCAAAAGAAAAGTTTGAAGAAGTTCAAAGTTTTGTTATATATGTTCACATTTTTGTTACTCCGATATATTTTTAGTTTTGGGTCGCCTCTTGTAATGCTTGAGACTAAATCGGTCCTAACTAATACATGATTCATATCAATGTTCTATTTTTAAGACACCGGATCAGTTTTGAAGAGTAACAAATGGATCTTATGTTTTTCACCTTTAGCATTCTTATTAATAACAACTTCACATCATAACTAAAGTAACTGTCGTACGTAATAATCTTTGAAATCCTATCTGCTTTTTCACTTGTTCTTTAGTTTTGTGTCACTCATCTATGTATGCTTGATTACAGTTGGACGAAAAATAAGTCGATGTTTATTTATACCAACAATAATTTTTCCAGCAGCTTATATTTTGACCATCGATGTCTTAAAATCAGTAACAGAATTACCATCTTTTAAACATTGGGTAAAACCCACTGTCCAAATAGTGCAGCAAAATTTTTATTTTAAAAAGCACTCTGTATCCCACATCGGCTGGATGAGCTAAACAGACAAGAGAAAGTTCAGTATAAAAGCAAAGGCCTGTGAATTTATAAGCATACCTTTCTCGGCCTTTTGGCTAAGATCAAGTGTAGTATCTGTTCTTATCGGTTTAATATCGATATGTGAGCCATCGGCTCACTCGATATTAATCTAATTTTTATGGGAAGAGCCCACCACAGTAGCTTGCTGCTGGGGTTCTTCATGGCCGCCTTGGTCTTACACTACTGCCAAGGCTTGGCGCACCCTCCAGTTACTAGTTCAATGTTTATGCTAACCAGCAACGATGCTTTGGTCTTATGCTACTATTATTTTCCTTCACAGGCAATAATATATAACTTGTGATAACTGTAATACTCTAACGAAGAATAATAAAAGCAAACATAATTATCATTTGTTTTTATTGCAGTTTAATCCCGGGTTACATTTACTTGTCAAGAATGTTCATGCACATGGTTTCTCACAATAACATACAGATTCATCATCACAAACCCCGTCGTCAAAACCATCTTCTAAGCAATCCTTTACACATTCTTCATGAATGCATGGCTCTTGCCACTTCCAAAAATTGCACGTTTTGCTACAAGGCGTAGTTTTATCTTCTGCATATGCAATTGTCATAGTTTCTTCTTCAGCAACTGCCATTTTAAGTATAATGCAAATTAGACTATGCAAAAAATAATGACTTTAATGGTTTTTAGTAAAAAAAAAAAAAGAAATTCTACCTGTAGCAATGATCAAGAGGTGCAACATCAAAATTGCAAATAAAAGTTTCATTTTGTGTTGTTTTAATGGATTGGGGCTTTGAATCACAATGAATATTTGATTTTCTGCATGAAAGCAATTGCTAGAAGTGTGAATGCTGACAATGCAATTAGTATTTTTTGTTTTTGTCAAGAGTAATAAGATTACACACATTAATTCTTAAATCTGATTAAAGTATAATGACTAAATTATTTTTTTTATGTCATTTGCATTTGATGTTATTTTCTATAGAAATATGAAAACATAATTTACAATCGATTGTGGTAATAACGAGATAAGTAGAGTATACTTATTAAGATTGTACTTTGTTTAGTGGCTGACCGGTTAGTATCTGAGCATATTGATATAAACTCGCAGAATTTTGTTATTATGAATATTGTAGCTTTGGTTCCAAGGCTATGAAACTTTGTTATGAATATTTGTTTCTCATTTGCTTATTGAATTTAGCCAAACAAAAATTTACAGAAATTGATCTATTATCTAGTTCTTTTTGTACATGATTCCAAATATCAAATATGTGGAGTTACAAGACCATTTACTTTCGAAGAACCACATTCCTTTAAACAAAAACAGGTTGATTTTGGAAGAATGCCAGGAAAGAGTTGGCACATGCCGTCGACATAGCCATCGTCTTGGCAATTCTTCGAACAATAATATGCATAACACACTGGTGTTTTGTATTTAGCGAGTGCTTTACACAACTCCTTTGAGTTCATCTTATTTTCTCCTGTCATTTTTTTTCACAATATAGTCGATGGTTAGTCATTGAAAAAGTAAAGATTATGAAATCAAAATATTCATTGAAGTAAAGAATATATATTTTGTACCCGTGCATACGGTCAAGAGCAACAACGCTAAAACTGCTTTGAGAAAAGAATGATTCATTTTTTCTTATCGGATAAAAAATGTTCTTGTTAGTGTCTATTTGAAGAGCATTGGACAATAAATGCTTTCTTGTAACTGATACATAATCAGCATTAAAGTTCTTTTTCACGACTCGTTTTAAGACACGGGACCAGTTTTGAAGAGTAGCAAACGGATCATATGGTTTTTGATTTTCACAATTTTGTTAAAAGAATTAACATATAAACATTAGTTAAAATCCTTTGTCCAAATAGAGCAAAAAAGTGCAGCAAAGTTACGATTTCTAAAAACCCCTTTGTATCCCACATCGGCTGGATGAGATAAACAAACAAGAGGAAGTTCACCGTAAAACCATAGGTCTGTAAATTTATTAAGCATACCTTTCTCGGCCTTTTGGCTAAGATCAAGTGTAGTATCTGTTCTTATCAGTTTAATATTTGATATGTGAGCCATCGGCTTGCCTTGGTCTTACACTAATGCCAAGGCCTGGCGCACCCCTCCAATTACTAGTTCAATGTTTAAGCTTAACCAGGGGAAAACTCAATTCGTCGTTTCCATGGCTATATAACTCCCGCTTACTAGCCAAACATACTACTCACTCAGTCTCAATCAAAATCAAAAGAGAGTTTAGTGTATATGGATCATATTTGATTGGTTAAATAGTGTTGTGGTCCCACTTTTTTGAATTGTGTGTTTTGCTTGAAGACAATAATCGGAAAGCAGGAGAAAGTAATTATTAGCAGGCAACGTTATTTAGTTTAATTTTTTTATGTTTATTCCATTAATTATGCAGGTTTAGCCCATTAGTTCCTTGAGCAGTTGAGCGAGGGGTGTCCAAAAAAACCGAGAAGAAAAGAGGCGAGGCCGTCTGCAGTGCATCGCAAGGAACAGGACCGTATATTAGAACCAGTAGTGCGGTTCTTGGTTCCTAAAATTCCAAAATTTGGTTCTTGGGACGGTTCGGCCTGAACCGTCGGTTCGTGACTTTCCGAAAGAACCAATTTTATGAAAATATATAATTTTATAAGGTTTGTTTGTGATATTGTATACGTAAGTATCTTTTAAGAAAATAAAAACCCTACATGAACCTAAAGCCCATAAACCTTAATCTTTAATCCATTGATTCCATTCAAAGATTCAAACATCATTCATCAATATGAAAGTAAGTTTTTCTAAATCGAATATCGAGTATCTGGCATGGCCGATATCGAACAATTATGTGTTGCTTCGTTGACAACTAAATGAAGTTGTAATTAACTATTGGTATTTATTGTTCATTAAATTTAATGATAAAAGTCAAGAAACAATTAACGATTATGGTGTCATTTGATGATATATTGTCACCATGTAAGTTATTATGTTTAATATGATTGATATATAATATTCTCAACGAGTTTAATTATGATAAAGTATATTATGTTTTTGTTTGTTTGTAAGTCAAGTTGTATACTATTATGACTCTTTGATATATAATTATCCATCCGAACATATTTTTTAACACTTTGGTACTCATGGAATTATTTTACCGTGGATAATGAGTTTCTTTATTCCTATATATATGTTTTTGTTTGTTTGTAAGTCAAGTTGTGGAATTCTATTACTGCTTTCAACTTTTTGGATGTTCTCGAGTCGAGGGATGAAACATATAAATCATCTCGAACATATGTATTTTTAACACGTACTCATGGGTGTAAAATGGTAACAAACACACAACAAACTTCTTTACACGTCAACCGGTTTGGTGTATATTTTTATTATAACGGGATGATTCTTAATGAAGATAAGTATCCACGTCGGATGTAAAATTACACAAACAATACAAAGACAAGATTGATCTCTACTAGGTAGATGCTTACCAATCAACCTTACTACACTTATCACTCAATCACTCGGACTACAAAGATCAAATGTGATTGATCTTTAGAACAATACTAACAACAAATATCAAAGTGATATCACTAACAAAAGAATACAAGACAATGTGTAAGAGAGAGAGAATAATCGGATGAAGAAGATGAGTTGTGAAACCCTAGAAGAGGTTGAGTATATATAAGTCGATGTTACATATCGACCCTCAAGATATCTTCATTATCAAAACAACTCCAAACTTGCTTTAGTACAAATGAAGTCTCCAACTTGACATCATTAGTCCTTGTACTTCTAACATCCCTCTCGAGTTGATAGACTTCAACCTTGATCAACAACATAATCCTTAGCTTTGTTTGCCTCTTCTATCAACATCACAATCCTTTGCACCTTGCCTCCATTGAGAGATCCTGCAAACATGTCAACCAAACCAAGTTTTTTGCACAATACACAATGTTGCTTTTGACCAAGACACTTGGTAAAAATATCTGCAATCTGCATGCTAGTATGAATTTTAACAGTCTTAATCACACCTGCAGAAACTTTTTCTCTTACCAAATGTATATCCAACTCAAAATGTTTAGTTTTCTCATGGAAAACTGGGTTAGCAGCAATCTGTATAGCAGCACTATTATCACAAAAAACATCCACAGGCAATAAGCCTTTAATACCAAGACTACTTAACAAATTGCTCAACCATATAACTTCACAAGTAGTAGAAGCTAAGCTTCTATATTCACTTCGGTGAGCTTCTGAACAAAGTGGATTGTTTCTTACTTTTCCGAAATAAGAGAATCACCCGAAAAACACTAAATCGAGAATGGATCTTCTAGTTATAGGACACTTTGCCCGGTCTGCATCGGCATAAGCTCTAAGTTTAAGATCGAAACTTTGTTGAATTGTAAACCGAACCGGAGAACCCTTAAGATATTTCAAAACTCTTAAAGCGACCTTAAGATGAGGCGAAAAGGCTTATGCATATGTTGACTAAGACAATGTACAACATAACTAATATCTGGTCTAGTATTAGTCAGATATATCAACTTTCCCAACAGTTTTTGATAGTTAGTAACATTGTGTAAAACCTTATCAGTATCACTTTCAATACAACTTAACACATAATTCTCAGGCAAAGGAGTATCCACAGGTTTAGCAGCTAACAACCCATACTCATATAATAATTCCATACAATATTTTCTTTGTGTCATACACACCTCTTTCATTTTCAAAACTTCAATTCCAAGAAAATATTTCAACTCACCCAAATCCTTAATCATAAACTTGGTACTCAAAATAGTTTAAACTTTTAATTTCATCTTCATTGTTACCAGTTATGACAATATCATCAACATACACAAGCAAAGCAACAAACATGTTATCTTTACATTTAATATGAGAGAATAGTCAAATTTGCTTTGAACAAACCCATGTTCAATCAAGGCAGTGGTAAGTTTAGCATTCCACTGTCTTGGAGCTTGCTTAAGACCATACAAAGACTTATTAAGTTTGCAAACTTTATTATCATCACCACCATTAAAACCCTTTGGTAATACCATATAAACATCTTCATCTAAATCACCATACAGAAAGGCATTGTTAACATCCAGTTGATATAATGGCCAATTCATATTAACAGCAATACTAATTAAGCATCTCACAGTAACCATTTTAACAACTGGGCTAAAAGTTTCATCATAATCAAAGCCTTCTCTTTGATTGAAACCTTTGCAACTAATCTAGCCTTATATTTATCAATCTCACCATGAGACTTGTATTTTATTTTCCAAATCCACTTATACCCAATGGCATGTCTACGAGAGGTAAAGTACATTCGGTCCATGTATTATTTCTATTTAAAGCCTCAATTTCATTATTCATAGCTTGGACCAATTAGGATCTTTGTGACTTCCTCATAAGTTTTAGGTTCAACAGATTTATTAAGAGTAGAAGCAAAGCACATATTATTACTGTTAAGACCTCTATAGCAAACATATTTTTCAATACCATATCTGACTTTAGAACTCATCACATAATCATTGAACCTAACAGGAGTTTTAGTCTCTCTACCAGACCTTCTTATAACAGGTGTCTGCACATCATCATTTTCAAATAAAGACTGAGTTGTTATGTTTTCAGAATTATGTTCAGGAATGGGACTGCCCTCAGACCAGTATTGGTCACCAACTTGGGTTGCAGAATGCTCATCTTCATGATACAAATGAGTAGTATCTGAGTCTACTGCATCAAATGAAGATGGCAAACTACCTTCCACAACTGATGTATCTTCCCCTTCATCATTGGGACTTTGAGACTTAAGACTATCAAAAAACTTCAAGTGATCTACTTCATTTGCATTTTCTGCATCAGTGATATCACAGGTTTTCATTTTAAGTGGAAAAATGTTTTCATAAAATTTCACATCTCTAGCAAAAAATACATTTCTGGTATCTAAACTTAAAAGTTTATATGCCTTTTAGTAGTAGAAAAACCCAAGAGAACACATTTTCGGACCTATAAGACATTTTATCATGATTGTTCAAAATAGTAGCAAAACAAAGACATCCAAAAGACCTCAAATGGGAAAGATTTGGTTTCTTTTTATATAACAACTCATAGGGACATTTACCATGTAAGAGCGGATGATGGCGACTGTTTATAAGATATCATCGGTTAGAACACAATCGGACCAAAACTTTAAAGGAATCCCCTTGAAACATAAGACTCCTTGCAACATTGAGCAAGTGTCTATGTTTCCTTCAACAATCCCATTACTGTTTGAGGTGTATGGACACATGAAGTTTGATGAATAATTCCAAGATCGGAAAACATATCATTCATTTTCTTATTAACAAATTCGGTTCCATTATCGATCTTACGGTTTTATTTTTAAATCAAATTGATTGAATCAAGTGAATGAAACTACGAGAAAACACCAAAAACTTCATCCTTAGTTTTGACTAAGTATACCCATCTGACTCTAGAAAATCATCAACAATGGTCAAAAATATTTGTATCCTTCTCTGCTTGTAACTCTATAAGGGCCCATAAGTCAAGATGAATAAGATCACCAATATTCATGACTTATGATCGAGACAAGGAAAAGGTTCCTTGTTTGTTTTGCCCTATAATGATTTCTAAGCAGAGATAGTAGAATTCTTGGAAATACCA
Organism: Chrysanthemum lavandulifolium; assembly: GCA_022545495.1. Lineage (NCBI taxonomy): Eukaryota > Viridiplantae > Streptophyta > Magnoliopsida > Asterales > Asteraceae > Chrysanthemum > Chrysanthemum lavandulifolium. The sequence continues at coordinate 42,201,259 of CM040245.1, read as the reverse complement.
AGATCCTTTTGAAGAACAGATAGAACAGGATCAGCAGGGTGACCCAATCTATTATGCCAAGTAAGTTTAGACACATTATAAGATATAACCATATTGCACTGACCTAAAGACAAATTAGGCTGCATGTCAAACAAGTAAAGACCATCAGACTGACTACCAGTCCCCAGAACAATCTCCCTTTTCCAATCCTGAATATAACATTTATCCTCATCAAAACCAACAAACAACTTACTATCTCTAATAAGCTTATTAACAGATAAAAGGCTCACACAATATCCAGGAACAACCAACACATCATAAAGAGTAACATTATTAGTCAACTTCAAATTTCCAACATGACTAATAGTGGCAAGAGTCCCATTGGGATGACCAACAGATAATTTTAAGACTAGTAATATCCACAACATTGGTCATACCAATGGTAGAAAGCGATTAGGTCTTGATTAGCTTTGAGTCAATGATCCAAACCAAAGAGATAGTACTAAAAGACGGACTAGAATTAGCATAAAAATATCTAGAAAAGTTAACATTAAACCGGACATTTCCATTAAAGAAAGAAGCTCTACCGCCATATTAGCATGTATGCTTCGGAGGAGTTTCACTAATCAAGGATAACAACTTCTTCATCATTCGAAGTAAAACCGGAAGAGTTGCGGCGAGATGAAGAAGTATACTTATTCTCATTTTGTTTAACATCAGTATTAGCAGTATAGTTTTGTTTAAAAACATTTTGCTTATTAACAGGATTATTGTTTTTAACAAAACCGGAGGAAACCCAATCAACTCATAGCATCATCAATAGTGTGTCCAATTTTACCACAGTTCTTACAATTGATTAGGATTAGGACCTCTATTAGCGATATTAGAATTAGAATTGGTGCCCTAGTGTTATTATTATTAAACACTCTTCTATTGTTATTAAAAGACTTAGCGACAAAGAAGAAGCATTAAGTTTAGACTCGAAACACTAGAGGTCTCGGGAATCCCTTTGTGGGACTCCTCCCTAGATACAACGACATAAGCATCTTTGACCTCGGGAAGAGGATCTCTAGTTAACAAAGCAGTTCTCACAGGTTGATAACAGTCATCAAGACCCATAAGAAACTGCATCAGTTTCATTAACTGTTGATGCAGAACTAACTCAGTACTAGCATCACAAGTACATTTATGCTCACAAGTACATTTAGGCAATTTAGTGAGAGAATCAAATTCTCTCCATAAGGAATTGAGCCTATGATAATAATCAGCAACAGAACTACCACCTTGTTTAACAGAATTAATCTTTTGTAACAGATTATATATCACAGAACCATCAACTTTATCATAAGTTTCTTTTAACTCTTGCCAAACAGAAGCAACATTCTCAGAATAAACCAATCCCATATAAACATCATGAGAAACAGAATTCATAATCCAAGTCAAGACTATAGCATTACATCTATCCCATTGAGCAGACAAAACATCACTAGTAGTAAACAACTCCTTAAGACAAGTACCATCAACAAAGCTATACTTATTCCTAGCTTGCAAAGCCAATTTCATAGCACCAAACCAGATTCTATAATTTTCAGTTCCAAGCAGTTTAAATGGAATAAGAGCAGTTCCACTATTATCATTAGTTTGAATATGAAGAGGATTACCAGCATCAAGATTACTAATTAACACTTGAGTATTACTACCACTAGGTTCATCTTCAATAGCCATAATAACCGATTAACAAAAACAAACAACAAAAACAACTAACAAGAACAAAAACAGAACAAGCAGTAAGAATAACATAAATAACCACAATAATCGAACCAACAAGATCAACAAACAACGAGAACTAAACAAGTCAATCAACTTCCAAGGCGCCCAATTCCTATCCTCCTTGACTTAGACACAACAATAAAGCGAATAATAAAGAAAAACAAATATAGCTACCACAACTCACACCCAAGATCAACCAAGAACCGGCAAGAAGGCGGGGATAGCCAGGCGGTATTCGTACCAATCAAGTTGGCGGATCAAGGAGTTAAGCATCCGTTTGCACCTTCTAGACTCGATTAATGTTGTCTTAAAGAAGAGATGAAACTACGGTCTTGAATAGAAAGCAAGAACAACCAAGAATGGGCCCAAGAACACCGGGGAACAAAATCCCCAAAACCGAAATTAGGGTTTCAAGAACCTAATCAAGAAATCCCAAGAATCACCGGATCTAGCACGAAAGACTAAATCAACAACGGACGTTAAGAAAAGCGACCTCAATTAACCAATAACACCGTCAATTGCAAAAACCCCAAAATCTCCTTTGAAACCCTAGAAACCCTAGAATCTCAAAACCACGGATCGAACAGTGAGCTCGATACCATATAAAATGGTAACAAACACACAACAAACTTCTTTACACCCACCAACCACCCTTGGTGTATCTTTTATTATAACAATTCAAGAAGATAAGTCCCAATCGGATGCTTACCAAACAATACAAAGACAAGATTGATCTCTACTAGGTAGACACCAATCAACCTTACTACAATATCACTCAATCACTCGGACTACAAAGATCAAATATGATTGATCTTTAGAACAATACTAACAACCGATATCAAAGTGATATCAATAACAAAGAATACAAGGCGTGTGTAAAGCGAGAGAGAGAGGATGAAGAAGATGAGTTGTGAAACCCTAGAAGAGGTTGAGTATATATAAGTGATGTTACATATCGACCCTTCAAGATATCTTCATTATCAAACGACTCCAAACTTGCTTTAGTACAAATGAAGTCTCCAACTTGACATCATTAGTCCTTGTACTTAACAAGATGCCATGCCTCGTGGACCAATTACATTTATGGGTCCCGTCACCTGGAAAGAAGGAGTTCCTATCAGTGACCACCGTGTACAAGAGTGGCTCAAATCCTTTGAAGAGGCGATCCGGACAATTTGGACTTGTTAACGGAAGATCCCCGATATGGTGCAAATCTATCTCGAAAGGAGAAGGGGCGTACCTAAGGCGAGCATACCACGTGATCAATTTCGTCGGCCACTATGAACACTAGCAATACTCGTTTTATAATTTCCGCTAATACTAATGACATGTCAAATTGTTATCTAATATATATAACTTTTCATTTCTTTTGATTCGATTATTACGAGACCACATAATCTTGTTACGATTGGTGTATAACGTCAATGACTTGCGATAATTGTAACACTTTAATGAAGAATAGTACTAGTAATAAAAGTAAACTTAATTATCATTTGTTTTGTTGCAATTCAACATTTACTTGTGGAGAAACTTCACATCATGTTGACATTCTTTGGTACAAAAACATTCAGGATCCTGGTAACTGAATCTACAAAGCCCATTGAAGTAACCATCTTGTTGGCAATCTTTAAAACATTCCATATCATTGCATGGCCCTGTCCATTTCAAATAAAAGCACATTCTGGTCCCTTCTTGTGCAACTGTTAGTATCATCAAGATACAAAAATAAGACTACTAAAAAGCTTGATTTAAATGGTATTTAGCACATTAATAAGACATACCTGTAGTAATGATCAAGAGGCTCAAAATCGCGAATAAAAATTTCATTTTCTGCAGTTTTAAAGAATTTGATTTTCTAAAATCAGAATGTATATATCTTTAAATACTTTAATGATTGCACAAAATCAAGTGCATTATACTATTATATATATAGTAGAGGTCAACTAGAAGTGTGAATGCTCACAATGCAATTAGTGTTTTTTGTTTTTGTCATATATGAAATAATTAATTGCTTGGCTTTTAGCAAGAGGTAATAAATTATACAAGGTGATTTGCACACTTCATAAAATAATGAAACATTTCAATTTGTTGTGTTTAGACATTTAGGGGGGTGGCAATGGTCTCAGCATGGGTGAGGTATGAACCCATACCGCACGGCAACACCATTGCCAGTGGTGCGGTATGGGTGAGGCGGCATGGGGAGCGGCTTATGATGTCGTAGCGGTTTGGGAAGAAAGGCTCAAGTGGAGCGTGTTCCAACGGTTATAAATATAGCCGTTTGGCTATTTTGGGGTTAAATAAAAAAAATAAAATAAATTACCCTATAAATATACACTTTAAATCACCAATTCAAATCACATTCTTCTCATCTTCTTCTTCCAACAATTATATTTATAAAAAAGATGAATGCTAGGAAAGGAAAAAATGGTTCCACCTCATCCAAAGGTCGTGGACGAGGCTCTCGATCACAACCCGTTCGTCCGCAAGTTCAATCACAACCATCTCCCTACTATCCCCAAATGAGTCCTCAAGCCGATCACTATTATCCTCAACCTCCACCGATGAACCTTCCATCTCATCAACACCAATATTATCCCCAACCACCTCCGTACATGAACCTTCCATTTGTTATAATTTTATTTTGTATACTATATATTAGGCGATGAAGAAGTTCAAGAAGTCCGAAAAACGAAGAAAACATCGACTAGAGCGGAAAAAAGAAATTGGACGACAAACGAAGAGGTTGCTTTGGCAAAAGCGTGGGTTCATATTTCTACATGTCGAAAAGTCGGTAATGAACAAACTAGAGATGGTTTTTGGAAAAGAATTCTAGAGCATTTCAAGACAAACGTGAAAGATACTACTCGAACTTATCATAGCTTGAACACAAAGTGGGAAATTTGAACACCGCCATGGGTCTCTTTAACTACCTATACATCCAATCGGTATAATTTTTAAACTCTATATAATTGTATTAATTTATATACTTGAGTATGCGAGATCACTATTGCAAAAAAAAGCATGAGTCTGCGGAGAAATATGGATGGTCGACGGATATTTAGATGCATACTTTTTTAGTATTATGTAATTTTTTTTAAGTGTTACGTAATTTTTATTATTATTAATGAAATATTATGTTTTTATTTAATTGTTTAATATAATTATGAATTAAAAAAAATGAGTGAGGTATGGAATGACCATTGCCTCTAAAAAACTATGGTGAGGTATGAGTGAGGTATGAGATTAGGTGGAATAATATTATTGGTGGGTGGTGAGGTATGGTGAGGTATGGGTTAGACCATTGCCAACCCCTTATACCTTCACAGTTATCTTTAAATTTCACCCGTATCTATACTACATAATAATATATTTAGGATTTCCTATAAAAGAAAGTCTTAAAAATATAAGCCTACACATATTACTATAATTAGTAATTCATATAATAAGAAAAAAAAGCATAATGTACAACACTTTAATGCATATAATTTTCAGACGTACAAGACAAGAAGCATAACGTACATCACTTTAATGGATATATTAAAAAAAAAAAAACATCATATTAATGCTATTTAATATAGTCAATTAATTAACTGTAATACAATTAATACAATTATTAAAACACCCATAACATAATAAATACAAATTATCAAGATATTGTAAACAAAGTTAAACACAATTTCTACATTAAATGTCACTAATCAAATAATATTCAGTTCGAATCTAACAGTTAAATGGGCTTGATCCCGAACAAAGAGACCAAACAGACTCGAGTCCGAGCAGACACGCTAAACGAAATTCTTGAAATCAGAATTTATTGTAAAAAAACATAATAAATTAAATTACATGATTCACTGAAAATTTCGTTTCGCAGATCTCTGCCATGACGTCTGCAGACCGCATTAAATGTCACTAATACAAATAATAAAACACATTATACAATATTAAAGCCCGAGCAGACAACGGGCAAAATGGGCTTGAGCCCAAACAGAGCAAGCTAAGCCTGCTCGAGCGACGAGCAGTAGCCGGCCTAACAGGCTCGAGCCCGAGCAGACGCGGACAACGAACTCGAACCCGAACAGCACGGGCAAATTGAAATTCTTGATATCCAAGAATTTATTGCCAAAAACATAATAAACTAAAATACGTGATTCGGAAAATTTTATTTCGGGATACATGCATTATGACTGCAACGCTGAAGACTCTGCAAGTAAGAAGTATAAATGTCAAACATAATGAATTCTTTTATGGCTTCCTTTGTTCAGTAACTTAAACTTAAATTTATTCCTTCTGTTTTGATGTAATTTTTAGAAATATGAAGATTTTATATACAATGGTCGTATTAACTAGATAAGTAGTCGGTGTCGTCTCATGGATTTCGATTACCGTGTCATCACCACTAAGACCTTTAAAATACAAACAAAATACACATGTATTTTTTTTTGAACAGAATACACATGTATCAATAGTGCATAATTTAAGCCTCATATTATGTGTATATATATTAGAAGTACATAAAATTTTGTGACACTCATTAATAGGTCACCTAGTGTTAACGTGTGATATCACTGATGCAGAAAATGCAAATGAAGTAGATCATAGTGTTAACGAATAATCTAAAGGATTGCAAGTGATGTCATCATAGTGTTAACGTGTTAACGTGTCCATGTTAAATGAGTGTGGCTCTTGGTGCAAATGCAAATGACATCACTTGCAAATAATAAAAACACATTCATCTGTAGAGGTGCAAATGAAGTAGATGAATGTGGCTCTTGGGTCGATCATAGTGTTAACGTGTCCATGTTAAATCTCTGTGTTTAGATTATTCGTTTCTAACCTGTTCATTGCATTTGGCCCCAACAAAAGAGTCAAACAAAACTGGCTTATTATTAGCTTTAGTCCTTTATTTACATAGTAACTATGTGGAGTTACAAGACCATTTACTTTCGAAGAACCACATTCCTTTTTACAAATACAAATCGACAAAGGAATAACCCCGGGAACGAGTTGGCAAATGCCGTCAACATAGCCATCTTTTTGGCAAGTGTAAGAACATCGATTTGCATTGCAAATTGGTACCGTGTATTTCGCGAGAGCTCTAAATAATTTATTAGGGTGTATCGTATTTTCTCCTGCCATTTTTTCACAAATTATTCTATGGTTAGTGATTGAAATAGCAAAATTATGAAATCAAAATATTCAACGAAGTTAAGAATATGTATATTGTACCCATGCATACAGTGACAATTCGGGTCGGTTTCGGGTTGGCGGGTTGCCAGGTCAGAAAATCCCAACTCAAATCTGACCCATTTAAATCATCGGGTCAGCTATGTCAACCCTAACATGTTTAGACATAACCTGAACCTAACCCATTTTACCCGTATATATACTTGGGTTGGCGGGTTAAATAGGTTACTGGGTTGAATATATTAAGCGGGTTGAATCGGTTCGGCGAGGTTTGGGTTGACCCATTTAACCATTTTATACACAAAAGTTGGCACGAGTTAAGCAGGTTGTTGGGTTGACATGTTTAACACATTTAACCCGATAATAAAATAAATAATTTTAAATTTATGAAAAAATCTTAAGCGGGTTGGCGGGTCGACCCGCTTATTTTATTCTCAACCCGAACACGACATGTTTAATAAGCGGGTTAGATAGGTCGACCCAAACCGACCCGAATTTATTTAGCACAACCCGAACTCGTTAATTTTCGTGTCGGTTTGGTCGAGTTTAAGTGTCGGTCAAAATCGCCACCCCTAGTCAAGAGCAACAACGCTAGAACTGCTTTGAGCAAAGCACGATTCATTTTTTTTATGGGATGAAAAATGTTATTGTTAGTAACTCTATTTATAGAGCATTGGACATTACAAATGTTATTGTTAGTAACTCTATTTAAAGAGCATTGAACATTAAAAATGCTATTGTTAGTAAGTCTATATAAATAATGTTCAAAAAAAAGTCTATACAAATGCTTTATTTATGTCAATTAACTATTAGGGGGTGGCAGTGGGTTCGGGGTGGCATTCGGTTTGGGTCATACCGATCGGTAACACCAATGCCACCAAATCGATATGAATTAGGTGTATGGCAAATCGGTAATGTTCACTGAATTGTTGTGGGAGAGGGACAAGAATAATTGGTGTTATTAAATTGTTTTTATTAAAATATTATGATGTATGAGTTAGGCATGGTTGTCACTAAAAATCTATGGTTAGAAATAAGTTTGGTATAAGATGAGATGGAAGGATATTATTAATGGGTGATTAGGTATGAACTGCCACCCCCTATTTTTCAGTAAATTTATATTACAAAATTATTAGACAATACATATTATATTATGTGTAAATAGTGGCGTAGATGGGAGAAAGGTAAGGTGGTTCCCCTTGCTTATTGAGGTAGGGATGAGCATTTCGAATCGAATCTCGGGCCGAACCAGGAACCGTCTTGGTCTTGTCAAAGCAGTCCGATTCTGGAAATATGATAAGGTATCGGACTACAAAATATGGTGAAAAAAATCGGGACCACTAATTGGTATGGGACCGGTACCAATCGGAAATTCCATAAAAAAGCGGGAAAACCCGATTTCAAGATCGTACGTCACAGATCGATATCTGCAGTACTGTATCCGAATCCCGTTCGATGCGATGCAGTACCACTAATTTATGCTCGGGAAAAATCGGACCACTAATTTGAGTACGGAATCGATCGAGGCCAGACCGCTTCATCCCTAGGTGAGAGTATAATTTTGAGCAATGGGTTGGGTTCAAATAACAAAAAACATTCATACAAAATGTTTATGCTTTAATAATAAGTATGAATTTCTACATGTCGTTCCTTATAACTTAATCTGGGACGAGAATCGTGGATGTATTACATTTCGTTTTAAAAAATTTTGGAAAAAAAGTAGAGTATGTTGTATCATAGATCACTATTTGATGTTTTACTAAATAATATAAAAGTAAGAATTTCTATTGCATCGTCCTAAACCGTATAAGTTAATAAAACATACTATCAGAAGCGAACCTAGTGTAGTGGCGGGTGTAGCACCGGCTACACTCAAATTTTTCTAAAAATTTGAAGTATTTTAGCACGGGCTACATCCTTCTTAGATTTCCGGATCCGCCAGTGCATACTACATAATTATGCTTGGATGCGAATTTTGATACAAATACTCAAACTGTTTACTAGTTGATATAAATTTACCTCTTTAATAATATAAACCTCCTGGAGTCTATAAAAATCAATTAGTAAGTCCACCATTACTCCATCGTATTATGGTAAACTACAAGTCGGGGCCGTTTGGTTTGATGATAGGAATCACAATTGGTATGAGTTTGATAGTAGTGGTGGGTCCTTTGTTATGATAGACTCATACCACGCTCCTTTCCTCCTTGATATATATAGAATATATGGATTTCACTATACCAATTATCATAAAACAAACAACATATATCATTTCCATAGTCATTCCTTCATTCCCATAGGCCCAAACCAAACACACCCTAAATACTAAATTCTTAAAGTGGGACATGACTGATTGACTTTTATTTTAGTTAGTGAAATAAAAAATCATCCAAATCTAAAGAGACGTTATAAATGTTGAAACTTGGGAGAGTTTTATCCCACATTGGCAAAAGATGTAAACAGAAGTGGCTATATATGCTCGAGCAGACATGCTTTAATTGTTGTGCTTGGAATGCATTTTAGTTCCAAAGTTTCAACCAGCGGATATAAACTTCCGAGTGGTTTAAGTTTAGGGTATTAAAATACATTTCAATATAATTTTAAAACGTGAGCGGGTCGCATTTGTATAATGTAATTAAATTTTCCGACGAGTAAATATATATGTTTTCAAGTATTAAATTATTGTTCATTTTTATATGATCAATTTTAAACTTAAGGAATATAGCATAGTATCCGAGTGGTTTAAGTCTAGGGTATTAAAATACATTTTAATATAATTTTTAAAACGTAGACGGGTCGCATCACATGACGTGTATAATGTAATTAAATTTTCCGACGTGTAAATATATATGTTTTCAAGTATTAAATTATTGTTCATTTTTATATGATCAATTTTAAACTTAAGGGAATATAGCATAGTATCCGCGTAAAGCAGAGGGTAGGGATGACAACGGGGCAGGTTTGGGCGGGGCGACCATTCTTATTCCTAAATCCGATTACCAAAGTTCTCACCAAACCCGTCCTAATGCTCATCGGAGATCTAACCAGGACGCCCCATTAGGCGCGATGCTCCCCTAAACCCGCCCCGTACTAATCAGAGGTCTTATCGAGGTATCCTCTTTGAGTGCAATTCTCGACCAAAGCATCATTTCAAATTTGTTATTATTTTTAGACATTAGCAATAACTTGAAGTATTAATAACCTATTAATAATCAATTACAAACAAGCTTTATTAATCTTTCAACGATAGTATTATATGTAACTAATGATAAATTACATCGCCAAAATTTACAATTTAAAATATAACATTAAACAAGTTTTTATAATCACAATTTTACAATGTTACAAAGATAAAAAAATTAACAATATTAGAAAATATTTTTATCATATAAACTACTAAAAAAATAAAGAAAAGTTTAAAAGGTGTATTAGTTACATTTAAGAAGGTACCAATTAACCTACTCAAAAATTAAATTTCACTATCCAATGCTTTAATTTTATCCGGCGGTTTATCTCATTCCTTTTCCTTGATTTGTTTTCATCTTTCTCATCCTTAAAACCAAGATATTAATTCTCTTGAATGTGTGAGTATACTTTGAGGTATGTTTATGCTTAAGTGGTCACTATTACGAGTTTTTAGTGGTTGATTTGGTTAAAAAGTAAACCACTCTTACGACTATCACATCCACTTTTATACATATACTTTAAACATGTACTGCAATAATTTTATCGATATGTTAAATGACAAAAATACCCGTAGCCGAAAAATGGAAGCATGAGAGATGGTTTGCGCGTGGTGAAATGAAGTCCACAGACACACCAAAACCAAGAAAATTAAGAACATGATACAGTGGTAACTAATAATCACATGATAAACAATAATGGCTTCACTGAATCTAATAATAAGCTACTACCATTATCATTTACCAGCAGCACGTAAAAATGTTCCCATTCGTTTATCTCATAATAATAATTATTATGTTTTCAAATGTTCATCGTTAAATGATCATTTTTAGACTTAAGTGAATATAGCATAGCACTCGTGCAAAGTGACAATAATCAAATAGTTATGGTTTTTATTTTTTTGAGATTTTGTACTGATGGATGACGCTTTTCGGTGATTGTCAACTAGTTTTTGTGATGGTGTAAAAGATTGAGAAAATTGGATATGTAAGAGAGGTAAAAAAAGGTGATTCTCACTTTTTTTTTTTAGAGAAATGCGGTAGTTTTTCATTTTATCATGACCACCAAACAATTTTTTTCATGTGCGAGCGAGTTATTGTAAGTTATAATTATGTTTAAATGAGGTATATTTGTGTGATTAGTTTGATGATCCCTACTACAGATGTTTGATTATTGATTTGATGAATCGAGTAAGTGTTGATATGACGGTGATAATTCAATGACTATTTTATACATTTGGTTTAGGCTAGGTGTAATAAGAACACCTTAAAATCATATTCACCATCGTTATTTCAGTGACACATCAACATTTTCTATCTACAACCAACTTAACCACCAATTTAAGAGTTGTTTACTAAATGGGTTAACTTTATCTTAAGTAGCCTATTAATCGGAAGAGAGAGATATTTGTGAGTCTCCCAATTAAAAGGGCCTCTCTTCCAATTAAGAAGGAATATGTGTTTTGGGTCCATATTTATCTCAATTATGAGAGAAGAAGAGCAAAATAAACCAACACTTATTAGTGTAATAAACAATCAACTTCACTATCAAAACATACATCACTTAACTACAAATCACCAAAACACTCACACACACCAAAACACACACTCCATGACTTTATCTCTCCAAGACAGAATCTTGCATTTTTTCCCATGTTAGACGTGTCGAAGGGGGACTTTTGTCCGAACTCTCGGTCTTGATGGCCTTGTTATGCCCGGTCTTAAACATGTACAAAGATTATCTAGAGTTGAGATCAATATAGATTTTATATTTGTCATAAATCCAATGAACCAATCTGATCAATTTATTTTTCATCAAAATTAATAAAAAACTATGTTTCATTTCTTTTAAACAAACATATCTTGTAAACGGTAAATCTTCAAGCAACGAGTATTAAATTATCTTTCTATAGATATGCACTTCTATATATTTTCGACGAACTTTATTTTTTCAAAATTTTCGACGAGAAAAATCACATGTGATTCATTTTAAAAATCACATGTGATTCATTTTAAAAATCACATGTGATTTTTCCAAATCACGTGTAATTTTTTTAGGCAGAAATTTTGAAAAAAAAAATAGTTGAAAGTGTATAGAAGTGCATATTTATAGAAATATAATTTAATTATCGTCGCGATGGTATGATTTTTTTTCGCGTAACAATTAACATTTTTTGCGAGATATTTAATTTAAAAAAAAAAGGTTAAAATTTATGTTTTTTGTTTTGATCAAAAAATGAATGAGCATGATTAGTTCATTGGATTTAAGACAAATATGATATCTTATCTTTTCTCATGTTATTTATATGTTGATGACAAAAATAGCCCTTGGAGCACGCAGTGTAGTAACTCAAGAGGTGAGTTATGGCTTAACTTTCGATGCGTTAAGGCCGAGTTACCCCACGGTGTTGGTGAATTAAGGGGTTGTGTTAAGGGGAGAGTTACCATGGTAACGCTGCGTTAAGCAGCTTCGAATAAAAAAAATACATTTCCGCCCCGTAAAACGACTATGTGACCGTTTGAAATTCAAAAAAAAATTACACTTTGCCCCTCCAACGTTTATAAACGGACTTATTTAAAAATAAAATAAAATAAATAAAAAATAAAAATTGAAACCGTTTTTCCACCACTATAAATAACCAATTAACACACAACTTTTTTTCACACTTCCAACCCAATCTCATCTACATATACTTCCATTTGCTTAAAAAAATGTTGGGATTTAACAACAACAATGCTAGTTTTGAATCTCATGGGGTGGAATAACCAAACGCGGGTTCATCTTCAAACCCGAACGCGGGTTCATCATCAACCAACATCCTTTTGGCCTAACCCGCTCGGCTTGTCTGCTGAGGAACTTTACCTACAACATAAACGATTTCTAATATAGCAAGAAAACCAACAAACACATGTTGAACACCAATTTCGAAAATCTACAATTCAAACAACAATCACAACCGCCATCCCAATCATCACACACACAAACCGGAACAAATGAAGTTTCCCAAGAACCTCGTCTCCTTCAAAGCCATACAAAATAGGTGGTAAGCGAAATGCCAAAATATCCAAAGAACCGAACCAATTGACGAAAATCGACGTGACCATTATTTCATTACGTTGGCAACCAAGAGAGGAAAAACTACTTGCAAAGTGTTATGTGGCCGTTCTGAGGATCCACAAGTCGGCGTGCACAACACAGCGATACGTTTTGGCGACGGGTTATGAACGAGTTCAATAGACTCAATTTTCAACCACGCAACAAGGATATTTTAACAAGCAAGTGGAAAACATTGAAACGTGATTGCACAAAGTTCGGCGTTCTACAAACGTGCAAAACGTCACGGAAAAAGTGGGAAAATGAGTTGTATAACAAGAGGCGGGCAGAGAAATGTCTTTAACGAGCATAGAGGTGCGCCATTTAATAACGAGGATGCGTGAGAGGTTTTGCGTGCTCATAAAATGGGACGCTTGAGCGCTTGATTTAACCGGCGATGTCCCAAGCCAAACAAATGAGGCGTTATTCGGTCATGATGCTCAACCACGTCCTATGGGCAAAAGCGTGCTTCAAAGAAAGCCAAATCCAAGACCACAACGAGTGTCGGGGAGCGAGTAGCGAGAGGACGAGCTCGTCAAGCCAATTCGGGAGGCTATGACATCGGAGTATGGTATAAAATGGAAACCGCCCAAGAGGCGTATCGGGCGGATAAAGAAAAAGATCTAGCAATTTTGAGGTTAGAAGAGATCAAATTTCTCGGTACTAACACTTCCAAAATGGATCCAAACATTGCCTATTGGATCGATTCAGAAAAGGACAGAATCATCAAAAAACATAATTTGCAACCTCGACAGTAGATGTAATTGTATTTCGTAATTTTCTTATGTTGTAGCTTCCTTTACGCCGTGTTTTTTTTCGTTTTTTTTAAAATTTTTGTTGTTGTAACTTTTATTTTTATTTTATTTTATTTTTAATTAAATTCGTATCGTAATGTTTAACTTTTAATGTTATGTTATTTATTAAATGAAGTATTAGTTTTAGTTTAGGGGTTGAATTTGTAAATGGTTGAGTTATGATAAGGGGTGTAAATGGTTGAGTTAAGATTTAAATGTTAAAGATGATGTGACGCTTAATTAAGTTATAACTTGAATTAAGTTATAACTTGAGGTAGAGGTGCACATTTGAATCGGTTAACCGAACCGTAACCGAAATGTAGCCGAAAAACCAACTCGGTCAAAACCGATCCGGTTTTTGCCCAAACCGGCGGTTTGTAACCGGTTTGGGATTTTGAAAAAACAACCGTTTTGGAGACCGGTTTTTTATAGCCGGTTATACGAACCAGTCTGGTTAACCGGTTCCAAACCGGGTTTTTTTAATTTTCAAAATTTGAATTTTTTTGAGCGGGAAGGCAGGTAAATTTTTAAATTTTGATTTTTTTTCTTCATATTTACAAGTTTGCCATTGTAAGATTAGTATAAATAGACGGATTGTGTTTTTATATATTTGCAAGTTGCAAGTTTTATACAATCAAAAATACACTATAAAAAATAAAAACCGAAACCATTTCACTAATGGCTGATCCTGCACCGCCTTTGTTCGTATTTTACCGATAAACCATGCACCAAATGTTTGGGTTAACTACAACTACGTCCAAATATCGGATGACAAGAAAATGGCTCAATGTAAGCATTGCTTTATGTTTATTGAGACCCGTTTCCAACTCGGCATTGAAGGCTCACACACATAAGTATTGCCATGCACTTGCAATCCAGGGCCCAGGCTCGAGTTGACGTTGAGTAGCTTATCGAGTTATCGATGTTTTATGTTTATGTTATTATGTGTTATGTTTTAAGTTTATGTATAATTGTGTGATGTATTTTCTTTCGATCGTATTTCGTTCTATTAAATAAAAGTTGGAGTTTATTAATACACGAACAAAGAAAACGACGACAAACGACGACGGAAAACAAATATGTATATATATACACACACATGAACCGGTCAAAACAGGTTAACCGGTCAAGACCAGTTCGGAACCGTACCAAAACCGGTTTCGACCAGTTGAGTTTTTTCCTCCTCGGTGCCGGTTTATAGCAGAACCGGTTAACCGGCCCGATCGATTTTTTTCGTTGACTCGAACCGGTTCAGATTTGACCGGTCGTCAAACCAAACCGGTTAACCGTTTTGTGCACGAGGTCATTGTACCCTCTTAACCGAAAAACTAGAAGCATGTTTGACCGGGAGAAAGTTTGCACGTGGTGAAATGAAGTCCACCAAAACCAAGGAAGAAAACATATACTGGTGAACTGATAATCTGATCACAAAAAATGGCTTCATTGAATATTATAAACTGCTACTATTACAGTCACACACCAACACCATGTAAAAATGTTCCCATTCGTTTAACTAATCCTAATAATAGTAACAAGAAGAAGAAGATTTCATCCTCCCCTGCATTAACAACAACATTTCCTCATCACAATAGTAGTTATTTGTTATTAGCTCAAGCAACAACAATGCCTACTAGCAGGTAACAGGTTCACATATATTTATAACTTTGAAGCTGAATGAGTAGATTATATGTTGCTAATACTAATGTTTTGTTTTATGAAAGTGTTCAAGAGGAGGTTCTTCCTCCAGCTCTTGATTCCACTTCTCACCCGCCTCCGGTTTTCGATGGAACCACTAGGTACAACATCAGCTCTCTGTTGATAAGCTCTTTTTATTTAGCTTATATTGGAGGGAAAATTGGAAGAAATTTTGTGTATCAACTTAGTATAAGTTAATCTAAACACCCAATAAGAGGTTATTAATTATAAGCCATAAGCTGCTTAGTGAATAGTAGTATAAGCTAAAACAGATTTCACGGTTTGATGTCGGAATTAGACTTCATTTTGCTCACGGAAAAACTAGTTTTCAAATTTGGAAACTTCTGTAGTTTGTTTTGTTTTCTCAACATGATTGTATTGTATTTTTCTTGGCTAGGCTGTATATATCGTACACTTGCCCGTATGCACAGCGTGCGTGGATTGCTCGCAATTGCAAGGCACTCCCTTTCTCTTTAGACGATAATGAGTACACAAAATCTACTATTGGGACTATTGTAGTATTATAATGTGAGCTGATCCATAAGCATGATTGGATGAAAAAAGACGGATTTTGAACCGACCTATATGAACCTACTTGATTGCTAATGACTGGTTGTTTCGTTTTTGGAGAATGGAAATCTCGACTATCATCCAAACTCTTATGGATCAGCTCCCTTTGATAAGTGGATCATATTCGTTACTTAAGGTTTAAATTGGTCAACAGGGTTTGTATGAAACGATTAAACTAGTTCCGATTGATCTAAAGAACAGACCAGATTGGTACAAGGAGAAAGTTTACCCACCAAACAAGGTGATTCTCTTGCGAAAGTTTGGTGCTTTTTAAGTCTTTCTTTATGATCACAAGTCCATAAGCTGTCCCGGTTTATACATTTGAAACAATACGTTGTCTATTGATTTAGGTTCAACCAAAAATGCACGAGTACAAACCCATACTGCTACTTGCAATACAATTATCATATATACTTGCTAGTGCTCATGTGGTGTGTATTCATGTCATAGGTGCCGGCTTTAGAACACAGCAACGAAGTGAAGGGAGAAAGTCTTGAGCTCATCAAGTATATTGACACTAACTTTGAGGGACCCTCACTTTATCCTGATGTAAGATTTCTTAATTATCTTTTATAAACAAAAACCATGGTTTTAGTCGTTAAAATACTCACATAATCAGTTATTAACAAAAAACCATAATATAGGACCCTGTCAAGAAAGAATTTGGAGAAGAGCTGTTATCATACACTAATACGTTCTATAAATCTGCAACTACCTCATTCAAGGGAGACGGGGTTGATGATGCTGGTATCCTGAATGCTGTTCCCTTTATTCCTTTTTATGGTATAATCCAATCATGAAAACTGGAAACTGTATATGATGTAACAAGGTGTTTATAATTGCAACAGCTGCTGCTTTCAATTATATTGAGCAGGCTCTTTCCAAGTTTGACGATGGACCATTCTTTCTAGGTCAATTTAGCCTGGTAACCAAATTGCATTTATTTGCAGCTATACTAAACTTCTGATATTGGTTCATGGGACTCTTCTTGAGATCCAGTATAGGTTTCTGTCATCTCTTAATATATACGCTGTATGCGTGGTTGTTTGTGTACAGGTAGATATAGCTTATGCTCCATTTATCGAAAGATTTCAGCCATACTTGCTAGATGTAAAGAAATATGATATTAAAATGGGCAGGCCCAAACTTGCAGCATGGGTTGAGGTACTACTCTTGCTTTAACCATCTATACTACATGCAAGATTTGTTCTGCATCAAGTCTAATGCTGTTGGCTTCATTCTTTGTATCTAATGAACCTGTTTTGGTTATTCTTGTGATACTTGTTTCTTCTGCAGGAAATGAACAAAAATGAAGATTACAACCAAACTAGACGTGATCCAAAGGAACTTGTAGAGAGCTACAAAAAACGTTATTTGGTACTAACACAGTCTCTTCTCTTAAACTTCCGTGTTGTATTACAGATTTGATTTTCATCTGAAACAACAAATTATGTGAACATTGTGTTTGTTCTTTGAATGCGAACTCTAGGACTAATGTGTGGTTTTGATAATGCAGTCTCCATCATAAGATTTTGCGACTTGGTCACGCCATACTGCCATAGGATGCAGGAACTTGCTGTAGATTGATTGCACTAGGATTATTGCAGACTCAAAAATTGAATTGTTTTGAGTTGATGTAGATTAAAGCACAACGTACTAAAGTGGATGTTTGTGCAATATATTGTGCACAAGTTAACATTTAGTTATTTGAATGAGCGACTGTTTGTATATGTAATTTCTGATTGGCTACCATGTTTGGTCATTTATACTTACGTTAATGTCCGTCGAGATTAGTTCAAGTACCTACACATATATGTGCATAAAACCTTGAAAACAATCATTGTTTGTAAATGAACCATCATAGCACTAATGTTTTTTCCGCTTTCAGTAAGCATACAGGAGCTAAAAAATACAGTCAATTTATACTTAAGGTAAACAAGTTGTTGGTTTGAATTTTATTTAACTGCTTTTAAATTGTTTGACTCTGAAGCAGATTTCCACAAGAAAAATAAAACAAACTAAAGCTATCAAGTTTCGAACTTTCTTTATCTAACCGTGAACAATGTTTGAACCAAGTATCAGATGCATCAAGTTTTAAAGTATATGTAAAGATCTGTTCAAAAACTATCACCATTTACAAAAGGAACCAAAATCATCCCAAACTCTTTACGACCCACAAACAAAAAGAAAAAATTCACACAAATATAAGGTGTATGAACACCGATTGACCAACTATCGCAGCAAGAATCCTTCATTAGTAAGCGGGCTTGAGAGAAGATCAAACGGCTTCCCAAGGCGTCCTTGAGGATTGTGATTTGCCCTTCTTTCATCAACACATCTTCGCCGAGAGCCTCCACCTTCTTCTTCAGCATTCCAACTTCAGAACTCAAGAGCATGTTATTCTCACTATATTGTTTCACCTCATCCCACATCATGTCTCGTTCTTCTGTGACTTTAGGCAGGATTCCATTAACTATCGTTAGCTCTTTTTTGCAATCTTGAAGATTCGTTTGAAGCCGATAAATGCTCTCTTCTTTCTTAAGAACCTGTTAGAAAAGAGAATATATTATGTTGCATTTCAGATGAACTACCTATAAAGAGATAATTCTGAAAATACTTATAGCATTACCTGCATCTCAAGTTCTTTCATCTTATGAGTAATGCAAGAAAGATTATCCATTGCATTTTGCACTTCACATCTCAAGATGTCATTTCCTCTAACAGCTGTTGCCAACTCAGCCTCAAGTTGCTCTACATCCATCTCTTTTGAATACAACTTTTCCCTCAGTAAACTTGTCATCAATGCTTCGGCTTTCAAATCAGATCTTACATTGTCCTGCACAAGTCAAACAAAAGATTTGTAACAAGTTCAATAAGTTTGACCTCAAGAAGCATAAAGTCAACTTTACCTGAGAACACTCTTTATCTGCCGAACCAGTGGAGGACTTCTTCTCATGTAGCACATCAGATACAGTTTCCAAACTCCTCATTAGGCTTTCAGCTCGTCTATTAAAACCTTGGATCTTCATATCTGATTCAACTGTAAATTGGCTATCCAACCCATTTTGTAAAGTTTTCTCTTTAATATTTTCAAGCAACTTTTCACACAGGTGGACGCAATCACTAATCAAGCAAGTTCCTTGATTTTGCAAGCAATGGACACGGCTCCACAGTTCTTGATCAAGCTTAAATGTTGAAAAGCCACTGTCTTTTGAACTTCCTTTCAAACGGTGCAAGAGGTTTATGTTCTCGTGTCTAAGAGAATCAACCTCAACCCTATATGATTCCACTTCCTTCCTCAAAGCTTGCTCAACACCAGTTAACCTTAATTGCTCGTTTTGCAATTTTGACTGCTGGTTTTGGTCAAAGTTACTTTCCAAAGAACTTGACTTCCTAACTTCTTTTTTAAGCCCTTCACGCAGCCCATCAATAGTTTTTTCTTGTTCATTGCAAGTTCTAAGAAATCTTGTGACAGCTCGATGCAACTCTTTGCATTCTTTATCTTTTTCAGCATAATTTCTTTTGAATAAATCTCGATCTTCTTCAGCTGCTCGGCATTTATCTTGTAATTCTGAAAGATTCTGTTGTAGATCTTGATTCTCTTTGGTTACCTCCTCCATCTTTACAGTCAAGTCCTTGACTTGTTGACCAGAATGAAGGACTCGGCTTTGACCATCCAATTCCGTTCCCCAAACATAGCAACTTCCTTTGAAGCGACACATTTTGTTCTGCAAGCTCCCTTACTCTTTCCGAAGCCTATGCTCCTCCATTTGGTACTTTTCGAGCTTCATTGACCATTCAGTTGACCGTCTGTCCAACTCCTTTTCCAGTGTAAGCTGCAACTCGTTTTCTCTTTTTCCAGTTTCCGTATGCGGGAATCCAATTCCGCCCTCAGTAACGTAGTCTCATCAGCCTCTTCTGATTCACCATAATCCAAAACCCGACTACAGTTATTTTCATATCCATAGTTTTTCTCCTCAAAACTTAGAGATTCTTTAACAAAACCATCTTGAGGCAAACAATTTTGGGACCCACCATATATATCTTCCAATGTGATGGGAATATCATGGTCAAATTCTTTCGAGTCAACCCTAGGCATAAGACGAGACTGTGAAAGTCTTTCAATGACCTGTTTCGCTAGTTTTCTTGGGATTCATGTGCAGCTGCATTTTCGACCCAGTCACGTGTAGACATATAGAGTTTAGATTCTCTATTAGGGTCACGAAAGGAATGTGACCTTGGTTTCTGAGTCAAATGAGCATTAGTTGGCGATCCTGGTGCTGCATGATGAAACCGTGGTGGCCTTTTGATGCCACCATTTGGTTGAGAAACATGAGTTCTTGAGTTCGAATTGATTTGTCTAGAGCTTCTTTCTTGGTGTTGTTCACCATCAATGTATCGATCAACAACTTTATTTGATGCATGAGTTGAACAATAAGACGAGCCTTCAGAAGAAAGATTATCAAGTCCAGAAAAATTTAGTTTTTCTATTCTCTGTGCAGCGTCTACTGTAGTATCTTGAAACCATTTTTCCCTTGAAGGCCTCTCTGGAGTAAGAGCTCGGCTGCACCAAATATCAAAATTAAAATGGTCAAAATACAGGGCAAACTAAACCAATTTGGATAATCATCTTGTAAAACGTTTCATAGCAATATGCTTTAGCTAGAGGAATAGTATTGTTTAGCTACTGCACTATGATCTTCAGTAATTACATGTATCTACATTTTCACCTTTATTAAAGGCTCCTGCCTCCGGACTACATTAAGACCATGTTCTTATTATCAGCAAGGCAAAATTAATTGAAAAATATGTATTTAGTTACCTAAAATGGACTAAGTAGGCAAAATATGTTCAAGAACTGATTAGTAACCAGCATATAATTTGTGTGTGTTACTCCCAAGTCCAATGCCGAAATTGTATTTTCGGTTATACAGGAAAGAACAAGTGCAGAATTTATCGGCTATTACCATATGTTACTTCAAATCTCTCTAAATAAAAGAAGGTACAATCGGACTAGTTAAATTTTAATTTTACACGCTAAAATGGTTTTGCATTCTTTATAATTTCAAAGCAAAAATATACATACTAAAAGAAACAGATTAAAATTAGAACAGTTGAAGTATAACAAAATCATACTCAAATCAAATTTAATCTGAAAGGCTGCATGTTTGACCTTAAAAGTCAACTACATGAACAAAAGCTTAAGAAATGCTCACCGTGAAGAACGAGGAGCAGAATGCTTGTGAGAGACATTACTACTGCTACTACAAGGAGAGTCACTTCGAGTTCTTAGCAGCCCACTATCATGCACAGTACCAGAAGAATATGACCGGCTCTTTCTAAGAAATGGACCCGTTTGACTTTGATTTTGAATATGGTCCTCATATGCAGCCTTTTTAGATCTTGACTTACGAGTCCCATGAATTCCATCCCCTGATAAACTTTCGTTTGACTGAGGCGACCCAACTGCCACATTACTAGTCCCATTACTAGACGTTGACGACTTGAAAAAGAATAGCTTTTTCATCTTTCTTCCACTTATGAACTTGCAGTTGAAAAACTATTCACACAACTAGCTGAAACATAAAGTACTCATATAAGCATGATCCTCGGATTCGACAAGAAATGCATGAAATGAATTAAAATAAAGAAACACCAGAAGAACTTTAAATAACATAAAAACAATATAATTTAATACCATTCTGACATTACCAGATGAAAAAAATTAAAAAAGCTGTAAAATTTCAATTCTTTAAACCCTAAAAAACCCCAAATGAAACAGTAACTGCAAATTTTTTTACCCAAAAAAATATTAAAAAATTACATGCAGACATTGACTTCAGAAACCAATAAAAAAAACCTGAAAAAAGAATCAATCAACGTGTACACAATTCATAACAGAATATCATATGTCAGTAGCTTTTAATCTTTTATAAATGATTATCAAATTATTATTCATATGTGCAAATTTACCAAAATACCCTCATCTTCTTCATCTCCCCTGTTTTTATTCTAAAACCCCTAAATTAATCAAAATTAAACCCTAAAAACTAATTCACACATATTACACCAAACCCATTTCAGTATATTAAAACTAAATCCATATAAACAATAATTAGGCCTCAAAAAATTATAAAATAAAAAACTTACAAATATTTAGTACTCTGTAAAACAGTTCAAATGAGTAAAATAACCGTTAAACTTAAACCAAAAATAAAAAAATAAAGATTGATCAAGAATTCAAATAGAGTAAAAACCATTAACAATTAATTAATACCCACAATTAAAGCAATTAAATTTCCTTACAAAAAATAACAATAATATGACATTTAATGAGCAATCAAGATAATAAATAAACAACCTTTTTTCAAATTTCAAAATATGGGTATTGTTTAAAACTAAATCTGAACAAAACCCATATTTCAAAAAATATTTTTATGCAAAAATTTATACTTACAAAATATGCAATGTAGTTAGTTATCTTTTAACGGAGTTAACGGATATAGAGTGTTGTGTAGAGAGAAAGTGATGAAGTGAAAATGGGGAGTCTGCTTTTGAGTTGTTATGTATTTGAAATGGTTGAGGGGGTGAAATGGGAGAAGTGGGAAAGATGAGGGGGTGGTTTTGACAATAAGTGGAAATATTTGAAAGTTTAGATGCCGCGGAGACGGCGGAGAAGAGGAGCGTGCTTTTGTTTTGGGTTGGGTGATTCAGTGTGCGCGGGTGCAGGGGTTATATGATGCACCTTCACTTTTTAAGGGTGTGTTTGGTATACGGTGGGAATGAAATTATGATTATGAAAGTGATTAAATGTGTTTGTTTTGTGGGTCCAGTAATGAAATGAGTATATTATAGTCGTAGATTCATTCTGCATCGATTTGGTGTCTATTAAATCCATTCCGTGGCGTAAATTTTTTTTTTTTTTCCACTCTGAAATTCAAATACCTATCTGACTTTTTCATTCCATATTTTATCAACCAAACATAAATAATAATGATCACACTTTTTATCATATCCATTAATCATTCTACCCCATACCAAATCTAATCTCATTGTGATTCCTGTAACAAACCAAACGGCCCCTTATTATTGTTATTTTTTTTAATTTAAAATGAAAATGAAAATAATGAAAAAAGTATAGCAACACATTTAGTTACAAAGTGAATTTGAAGTGAAATTGATACAAAATAATACTAGCAACATATTTGTCGATGATAAAAATACAGAGAATTAACTTAATTTTGAGCTAAAGAATAAATTAGAATCTATATAAATGAATAAAGATATATCTAATTCAAGTTGTTACATTTTCAACGTGTGATTATTGTTATTTCTCATAATTCTCATTTTATGTTTTCTTCTCATTTAATCTTGGTTCCTTTTACTTTTTTAAGATTATTGTTCTTTTAGTGTTTTGTTAACGCCAACTTTTATAACTTGGTCAAGGCTCGAAAGAAGCTTTTTTAGTTACGATAAAGTGGTATTATGTTACTATTTTTTTCCCGATGACATTTGTGTTTTTCAAAATTTTCATTCAACGACAATCATTCCAAAATTTTCATTCAACGATAATCATTCACTGGTGGTCATGTATCGCATTACGTTTATATGTTTTTTGCAAATCGGGGGAGATAATCCGACCTATGTTGCATTTCATAGAAGTCTTTCATTAAGAACGTCTGAATTGAATATATAGACAATTAAAAAATTTCATGTTTAAAGTAACCTAATTTGGGAAAATAACAATAGAAAAATATGTGACAAAATGATCAAGTGGCGTTTGGATGTCAACTAGGGTTATAGTGATTTTGAATTAGCAAAGATTGTAACTTTGAATAAATTTGGATTAGATTGTGATGAATGTGTATTTGTTGCAACAAAAGTTATATTTATGGTAAATGTAAATTTGTTACTATATGTAACAATATATTTCGTTAATTATAAAGCAAACAAAATTTGAAAGGAGTGTTTGAACGTATTGCATAGTTGATTATGGTAACTTGAATAGCAAGATTTGTCTGAATTTAATTCTGATTCTGATTTTTTAACTTTCAATAATTATTTTAGTATCACGTCTATGTCATTACATAAAAAGAGGTGATTTGCATATTTCTATTTTTAATTGGGACACTCCAAAACACATTAAACATTTGTATTGTAAATATAAACCGTTTTAACTGTTTGTACGATGAGTGTCTCAATCAAAATTGTGCTTGTCCCGGGTTTTGGCATGCAATTTTGTGCTACCGGTTAATTTGAAAATTTGAATGATATATTATGTCTCGAAATAACTTCTCTCATATGCATTCCTAATACACATTCCACAAGCAAAACCCATAAAAGCATTGCAATGCTCAAACTCTTAAAAACTTTTTGCATTTATTGAATCATTTGTTTCATTAATGTTTGAATACTAGAAAGTCATTTACAAATGTTGACTTCAATGCTAATTGCATTACAATTTACAAAAGCCTTTGTGTATATAAACAATTGTAATTAAATGATATGATGAGAATGTAAAAGCTTGGATAGCTTGATAATCATCAATTTTTCACAAAAAGCTTTTCAAATAACTTAATGGAATAGTAAAAAGCTAAGAAAAGCTTTTGCATTACAGTTACTCTAAGCTTGGAAATATTTTTTCTTTATCTCAAGTAACTATACAAAATATGCATTACCTTTATGGCTTTATATATGCATTTTTCAATGGCTATGGTATATCATGATGTCGTGTTAATCATCATCATATGAAATAAGAGCGGCTTATGCATGTATATTTTAACATACATAACACCCCAAAAGCATGTATATGTTTATCTTTGGTCATACATTATGATTTTCCATTGCATGATTTCATCATCTATAATTCAATATATGGGGTCCATGCATGAGTTTCATTTCACCTTTACACCATACTTTAGACATGAAGTCCTTTATTAAAATGCTTTTGATATCCCACTAATCATGGATTAAAGTATATACTTTAAATAATTACAAGTTAAGTCCTTTAAGTATAATCTTATGACAAAACATTTGTTAATTAGCTGGTTTAGATGCTACTTATAGTTTCTTCATATTTAGCCATTTGGCATGTGTTCAAGTCGAATTCATATAAATCTAAGTGATGTGTCCATGCATATATGAATATATGATAGTAGTATTTGTCAAAGAATGTGATGTTGATGTGTGGAATGATGCTTTTACGTTTGAAAAATTCATATGAAATTTACGTACTCAAAAGTTTGAAAAATTCTTATGAAATTTACGTACTCAAAAGTTTGAAAAATTCTTATGATCAATTTTTGATATTGATATGATTATACCGATAGCGATGTTTTTATGATGGTTACAATTTAATAAGACAATAGCAAAGTTGCTGTTTTCGGTGATGATGTGAAGACATCCTAAAAAATGATCAATTTGTTGTAGGTATGATGCTAGCATATTGAAAAGTAAATATGGGCATTAAGTTTCAGCTAAGACGGACAACTTAAAGGTTATGGGCGGGGATGAGCCATGATCAAATATGATCGGTTCGTAAAATCTTTTGAGCGTAATATTGGGGAGCATTTTGAATGACCGAATACATTTAAGATCGTTTAGAAAACTTAGTGTTTTTGAAAATTGTATACATCGAAAAAATCACGGGGTTCACGAGCACCATGAAACCCCTAACTTCATCCTTGGTTATGGGTTCAAGTCTCGTTGAAAACATTGTGAGGTATCATGTGTGAGATGGGTGAGATAGAAAATATAAAAGTTTCTGGTTAAAAAAAAAGTTTGCAAGTACGAGCTTGGTTATGACAACCTCGATAGTCTATATAAATCCTATAAGCTCAAACAGGGGTGGACTCAGGAAAGTAAGTCATCAGGTGCACAATTGTTTTTAACGAGTATAAAAGAAATAAAAATTAACTAAAATGTATCATTTTTAGTAAACAAATTAAGAATACATGTTTTTCTTTTGAAATATTAATTGAGTAACTAAACAAGACATGTGTTTATGTAACACATAATTTCGAGACCATGTTTATTTATGAAATTTCAGGATTTTTAACGAAATTTTACAGTAGGCAACAAACATCCTTCGAGTTTCCGTGAACCCCCGGAACCCACTAGGTCCACCCCTGAGCCCAAACTCAACCTGGACGTGCATAACATATCAAACGATCCCAAATGGTTTTAAGCCCAAAATTTGTCAAATGAAAATCTCATTAGAATTTAAGCCCATAGCAGCATAAAATTAGTAACCCTGTTTCACAAAAGAGCTCAAAGTCTCAAACTCAAACCAAATTGTTCCAACTGCAAAACCAAAACTTGCAAGCAAAATTGAAGTCTGCATTCATTAAAATCAAAATTCATTGGACATAAAATTTACATATTTTCATATCAGTTCAAAAACTACCAACAAGTGCATAACGTATCAAACGTATTGTTAAAGATTCGATAAACAATGTACTAACCAAACGACGTTGCATGATAATAATAGCCAAATGCTTAATATGCCCTTCGTCGCTTGTTGCGTCTGAACTCACGATCACTTTCACTTTGTAGCATCATAAGACGAGGCGTAGTCTTCAAATAATCTTCTAAGTCATCAGTAATATCACCGAGCCCAATTGATGTGAAAAAGTTGATGGAAAACCTTGTGTTCCTTGGGTTATCGCGTGGAAAAATTGATTCAAAATCAGCCTGCATTCTTGGATCAGTTAATCTTGCCTTCAAAGCACGAATGCCAATCTGTTCACGTAACTCTTGGAACAGAATCTTGATGTAAGTACGAGAAGCAGATGTTGTGTCATTCTCAGTGAGTCGAATACAACCTAAAACATGCCAAGATAGACCATTGGTTGCCAGCAAATGTGCAAAAAACTTGGCAATGTTTCGCAGCTTATTCTTTTCGAGGCAGTGGGTTGACAAGTATTGTTGCACAAATAACTTCTCGAAAATTTCTTTGTAAACATTGTCGATGATGCATAACCGCTGAGCAAGAAGCCCATAATAACCACGATAACTTATCTCCGTGCTGCAACACTCTATTATCATTATGCATAGATCCAACTGCAATAACCATATCAAACTTCGTAAATCTCTAGAACACTTGAAAATTTATAGTGTCTCCTTTTATTTAACTCTTAATTTGTTATATCGTTGCGACATGGTACCAAATAAATAAGAAACCATCATCAAATAAGCTACGTTCAAAAAAGTATCACTGTGGGACATTATAACGTACCTCTTGTGATGGTTGTAGTTGGAGTTCCATAAGCTTATGACCCGTTTCTTCGAAATCATGACTTGACATGATCGTCTCGTATATTACTCTTCGCAGATGAATCCGATTTGCTCTTGTATCATAGTCTTGTTCTTGAGATGAATCAGAGTCATAACTGAACCTTTGTAGTCCTAATTTATCATACATAACACACTTATCGGCCATGATCATATCTATGTTGCTGTAGTACATTTGTTGTGCCATGTTAAATCCAACACATACGATAACCTAAGTCTTACTTAATTTGTCGAGTTTTACTTAGGTTTGCATAGTATTTATAGAGTCTCGTCCTTAAGCTTAGGAGATAACCGCCTATAATTAATTCCTTATAGTGATTTTTTTTCTTACCCCTTTGTTTACAACTTTTTACATGGTTAACCCTGAATTAATTTATTTTAATTTATTTATTTTTCTTTTATGAACTGCAACTAACTACAGCAGAAGCGTGATAAATTAATACTCGATTAATTAATAAAAATCACTCTAGTATGGTAATAACTACTAACCACATTAATTAGCACTAGAGTTGATATCAATATAGATCTCATATTTACCATAATAAAAAACCATTTTTTATCTTTTTTTGAAAATAACATATCTTACAAACGGTAATTCTTCAAACTATAAAAAATACACCATCGCGACGAGAATTAAATTATCTTTCTATTAATATGCACTTTTCTATATTTTCAAGAAAATTTTTTTGCAAAAATTCACCAGAAAAATATATGATTTTCAAAAATCATATATGATTTTAAAATAGAATCATATATGATTTTCAAAAATCATATATGATTTATAAAATCGAATCATATATGATTTTACAAATCATATATGATTTTCAAAATCATATATGATTTGTAAATCGAATCATATACGATTTTTACGGTAGAAATTTTGAAAAAAAATCGTTAAAATATATAGAGTGCGTATCTATAGAAAGATAATTTAATTCTGTCTGCATGATAATGATTTTTATCAGAACAATTAACGGTTTTGCGAGATATTTAATTTTTAAAAAAGGGTGAAAGTTTTTTTTTTTTTAAACGAATTAGTATTATTTGGTTCATTAGATCTATGGTAAATTTGAGATTTATATTGAACTTTTGACAATAGGACTAATACATCTTTTAACAATCAATTAGGCACAATCATTTTTGGTCAAATATTTGATTAGGATATAATCATCCGTTTCAAAATTATATGGCTGATCAACAAAAACCACACGGTTTAAGAAAAATACATTTATTAATGCTTTGATTTCTACAAAATCTAACTAAAAGGCAGTTTCATCTTTTAACAACTAATTAATGCGTTTATTTAATTTTGTAAATAAGAATGTTGATTAGAAGTAATATGGTATACTTTAACAATTTCAACTTTTATTTTTTGTAGTTGACAAATTTTTTAGAATAAGAGATATAAAATATTAAAAATAAATAAATAAAAAGGAATATAAACATCCAATCATTGTCTGTCAAAGTCAAACATCAAAATACTAATTTGACCAAATAAAAAATACGTAACATCTACATTGGTTCTATGTCAATTTACAATTTAACAGTCAAATATAACATGGTTTAAAAAGCAGTCATACCCAGGGCCATCTTTGTTTCATGTTAAAAACTTACAAAGCTTCAAATTCAGAAGGATGGAATCAACACCACAAAAACGATCAACTAATGGCTAACGTTTCCTTTGTAGTTGATGTCGTCTATAATGACTCTCAGTATCACTTTCTGTAGAAAAACTTGAGGATTCAGAATGTGAATGTGGATCATCAAATGATTACTTTTGCATAAGCTAGTGCATATTCTTCAAATACTCTCTTAAATCATCAGTAATCCCACCAAGCCCGATACTGGTGAAAAAGTTGATAGAAAACCGGGTGTTGTTCAGATTGTCTCTTGGGAAAATAGACTCAAAGTAACTCTGCATTGTAGGCTCACTCAAACGTTCCTTCAAAAGGCGTATTCCAAGGTGGTACGACAACTCCTGAAAGAGATATTTAAGGAAAATACGTGAAGAGGGTGTTGTGTCATCTTCAGTGAGCCTAATATAAGATAAAACATGCCAAGGGAGACCATCAGTTGCCAATAGATGCGCAAACAAACTGGCTATGTTTTGCAGCTTATTTGTCTCGAGCCTGTGTATCAACAAGTATTGTTCAAGGAAACATTTTTCAAAGTTTTGTTTGTACGAGTTGCTGATAGTGCAGAAGTGTTGGGCTAGAAGCCCATAAAAACGGCGATAGCTTTTCTCGTGGATAGTGCACTCTATAATCATGCAGCACAAGTCCATCTGCAATATCCAGATAAAAAATATGTAAATACACAGAATATTATGTGAAAAATAGGGAAAATTACAAATATGACTCTTTTTAACCTTGTTCAAGTTTGTCCCGAAATGATCCTATATTTTGCAACCACCCAAAATCATCAACAACTTGATTATATTTCTCAAATTCCCGAAACTAATACTCAAAATATGTAATTTTTAAGAAAATATGTACATTGTAATAGGTTCCATACCAAATGAGTCATATTTGTAATTTTCCCAAAAAAACAATATTTGTTATCTTGTTCGGAAAATTAATCATACCTCTTGTTCCGGATTTAGTTTAAGTTTCAGGAGCTTATGACCCGCTTCCTCAAAATCAAGACTACTCATGATTGTTTCATAAATCGTTTTCCGAAGATTAACACTATCTGTCCCTGTGTCATTTCTTATCGACATCTGCTCCTCATCTTCTTCTTCTGATGAAGATTCGTCAATAGATTCAACACCATCGTCCGATTCATCACCAAGGATGGTTTTCTTTATATCCTCATAATTCTCTTCCTCTTCAATGAACTTAGGACTCACCTTGAAAATATCTTTATCAAACTCTGGATCAATCGGATCACAAAAAGATATTTCATGGGTTGTCTGATTTTCTGGTTCAACAAGATCCAGCTCTGCGCGTACAGCTGGGTGACCCTTGAAATTGGCCTTTCTTAGTGCAAAGAGGCTTTCGATCATAAACTCCACCCTTTTGTCTATCTCGCCTTTGTAAAGAATATCGCGGAAACGATCAAATATACCTGGAAATATACGTGATCAGTTTGATACTTTCAGAAAAGGCTGTTCAAAATGGGTCAGTTGGAAGAAATTACTAAGAAAGAAACTACAATGATATAACTCACCATCCAAACCACGGGAACATACATCTTGAAGCATGGACCCACATTCGGTAACAAAGCTAACAGCAACCTCTACATTGTCATCAGTTGGATTTTCCAATAGCATCACAAGTAGTTCAAGAGCAAGAAGCTCGTGAACTACTTGCTGGTTCAACAGATGGGCTATAAATTTAGCAGTAGCAAGCAATTGATGCTGCAAAAAACATAAATAAGATTTTTAGTAATACAACGAAGTACCTTGTCAAAATATATCAGATCATAACATAACAGATAGAAACAATCAATCTAACAAATAGACATAAATAAGTAAATAAATAATACAATAAAGTACCTTGTCGTTGCGCTTATATGCCAAATCAAACAGGAAAACAACTCTTCTCAGCAAAAGGTGACCCACGTCAGGGAACCTACTATTGACAACTGCGACCATAGCTGCTATAACATCCATAAAACAAGGTAAAGCCATTTGGGACTTGACATAGGATCGACAAATTAGTCCCTTACCCCGAATCAGATTTTCAGAAAACAACTCTGGAATGATGTTTCTAATGTTTTCCACGTTAACTTTGTTCACTAAACGATTTATACTCTTCTTTAACACATCCCATGCCATCCTTTGATACTTAACGCTGCTTTTGTCTTGAACGTTGCTCATCGTTTGATCCAGCTTAAATGGCGGGATATATACTCCTCCAGTCTCAGTCTTAAGTCCTCTGCCTTTTATCAGATTTAACACACTTCTCGTATCTCCTATTTCTTTTCAAGCAGCTTTGTTTCTCCATCTAAAATCAGCACCTCTGTTACTAAAACAGCACAAATAACGTTTTAATACGTGTGGAAAACATGGTGATGGTAATGAAGTATTCATAATATGTAACAAAGAGTAACCTAAATACAGTTTGCATAAATCTTACTCCACACTAACGGAATGTTTGGGATTGCTTATCTGCTTATTACTTTTTGCTAAAAACTACAACTTGATTAAATGGCTTATCCGAAACAGCTTTGTTACTTATATACTCTCCTGTTTTGTCTATATTACATCAACTATAGTTGTGAATTTATTTTAAAATTTCCTTAACTAGTTGATTATTTTGTGTCATCTTTATTGGCCGTTTCTCAATATTATTGGTTTAGAGTAAATTGCAAAAACCGTCCTTGTCGTTTGGTCAAATTGCATGTCGTTCAGAAGTTCATTAAGTCTACAAATCCTCTTATTTTGCAATCGCTGGGAATCATTTAGTCCTCTTGCAGCGCAAAAATCGTCTCGTGTGGTTTCTACAAAGTTAGTGCCGAAGGACCAAAATGATTCCAAACAGTGCAAACTAAGGACGATTTTTGCACTTGATAAACCACATGAACAAAATGTGCAATTTAGCCAAATTATAAGGACGATTTTTGCAATTTACTCATTGGTTTATTATTGTAACGAGATTTTGCACCACGCATGCAAGCGGTTTTTTTGCATTGATTTTTTATGCTTATATGAGTTTTGTTATACGTGTGGTGTGTAAATTGTGTGCAAAAATCTTTATGTAATGTGGGTATATTTATTTCCTATGACACATTTGTACGGTGATAGTTGGGTTGGGATATGAACGCTGACCTTAAGTTTGTTTAACGGGTGTTTAAAGTTTTTTAAGAAAATTTAACAAATAAAGTTTAGCATTGAGTTTAAAAGCGTCCATATCGTTAGGGTAATTTTTCCATTTTACAAACTTTGTGAACATATAATAGAGTCTAAGATTGGTTTTGCAAAAAGTCGCATAGGTGTGGTGTTTAAATTGTGTGCGTAATTTTTTATGTAAATGTTGGTATATTCATTTCATTTGGTACATTTGTATAGTGATAGATGGGTGGGATGTAAATGTTGAACCTAAAGTTTGATGTAAGGGTTTTTTTTTTTTTTTTTTTTTTTAATGAATTCGTAAGATCCTTAATTACATATTACCGAATAAATTCACGATTGAATTTGAAAAGTTGCGAATGACGTCGCTTCGAAATTATCGTTTTGCCTTTATTTTCGCCAAAATTGTTGTCTCGTCCACCTTTTTCAAATGCCAAACGGAAATAGATTGGATTACGCAAAAATGTGACACACTTCGAAGTACTTTTAGCCATTTTCTAATTAAGGACTCGCTTTGCAAAGCATTGTTGACTTTAGGATTGGTTTTGCAAATCGACAAACTTCGGGGTACTTTATCCATTTTTGAATTAAGGACCACTTTGCAAAGCGTTGTTGACCGGAGGGTAGTTTTGCGATTTCAAACGTGACGAAACGAAGGCTCCTTTTGCAAAGCATTATTGGTCGAGGGTACTTTTGCCGATTTAACGCACTAAACTACGCCGTTTTAATATTGTCGTTTTACCTTATAATTTGGGGCGAAATTGTCGTCAATCCGTTTTTTTCAAACGCCAAAACGGCGTCGTTTTGGACGAGAATTAATAATATTGATAATATCCTAAATAGTTTTAATAAACAATCACAAACACCGCCTAATCCAAACAGCTAATAACAATAAATTGTCAATGTACGGGGTTTTCTATCTTTTTTTGGTAACCGTGGTTTCAGACCTTTTGGCAAATTAATCCACTGGGTTTGAGTCAACCGCCACACAAACCTAAAACATGTAAGGCCCTCATTGTTTTTTCTTTGAACGACCTAACTATCTCACAATTAGGGATGAGCACGGTACCGATCCCGTACCGAATTAGTGGTACCGATTTTTTTCCGAGTATAAATTAGTGGTACTGGTGCGTACACGAACAGGATTTCGGATCTGGGTACTGCGATGTAAAATCGGGTTTCCTCGCTTTTGAGATTGGACGGTTGAAACCGTCCCGTCATCAATTAGTGGTCCCGATTTTTTTCACCTTATTTTGTAGTCCCGGTCTGTCTGCATCAGATTTCAAGAATCCAGACCGCGTTTGGTCTGATCTTCAAATACCAGTTCATTTTGCCGTTCAGATTCGGCTCAAACGCTCATCCCTACTCACAATATATACGATAAATCTATCTTACACATCCTAGGACAATAAAGCCCTTTAGTACATGTAAAGTTCTCCTTTTTTCTGGAACGCTGAGTACGGCCACTGAGATTGTTGCACCAAGTAACAATTAAACTTAAAGCGACGATTTAGTGATTGATAGTCGCAGAGTTTTTAACACCCAAATGGTGTATACTGTAACTTCTAATATACTACTATTAGCAACTTAAATATGCATATCTCTAATATTCGACTAAAGTGCATGGATATATAATTGATGGCCTCTGCTTACAGTCTAGAACACCATTAAAAACTTTTAAAACACAAGTTAATCACGTAATAAATTATTTGAATTTACGATATGGCATACCTTTTATCGCAGATTATTGTTTGTTATGAAATCCTTGTTAGGGTTTATGTTGCAATGCGTTGATCGAATAGGATAATGGATTGGGCATGCATTAATGATTTATACGATAACCGACTATTATTGTTTTTCTTGTAACAACTTTTAGTTATTATTTATAAAACTTATCTATACTACATTATAAAAAAGTACTTGTACAAAAAATATTATTGTAAAATAAAAGTTAGAAAATTCATGTAAAATTTAAAAATGTAAGTCTCGTTTAAATCATATAGTAAACCCCCTCCAATAATGATATATTTTAATAGAAATGTTTATAAGAAAACGTAATAAACTTATAACCACCAATTTAATGCTAAACTTTCAAAATAAAAACGCTAACTATTTTACATTATTAATAATTTAAACGTTTTATTTTAAATATATATATATATATATATATATATATATATATATATATATATATATATATATATATATATATATATATATATATAGAGTTAGATTATCAAATAAGAAAAATTAAAATAATAATGATAAGAAACCACAACGCATTTCGTGACATATCTATTAAATTAGACGATCTCCCTCAAAATCTCTAGCTGGCCCCAAATCACAATGTGGGTAAATTCTTGTTATTTTTTCTTATTTTAGCTTTTTTCTTCGATCCCTATATATATATATATATATATATATATATATATATATATATATATATATATATATATATATATATATATATATATATATATATATATATATATATATATATATATATATATATATATATATATATATATATATATGAGTTGCTATTTCGTAACCAAGAAAAATCGAGCTACCGCGGTAACCAAAGATCAATACAACGATTTTTTTTCTTATATTAATTTTATTATTTAATTAAAAGGGTATAATGGTAAAATTACGCTTTTTTATTTATATGATTTGACTTTTTAACAAAAGCGTTTTTTTGTTCCCAATTTTTTTTTTTTTTTTTTTTTTTTTAACATTGCATGCACGCTATGCTTGCGACATGTGATAATCAGTATTTTCCATTTACGCATAAGGTATTTTATTCTTGCACAATGATCTCTAAAAATATTACGTAAGTATGATACTAACAACAAACCGATTAATACATTTATACGATATTATACAAACAACAAAACTTTACTAAAAATACTGACATAAATAGGTTTTATTACAAATATATGAAGCGTGCACATGTCAGTCATACAACGCCTTTAATAGTTGGCTAAATCTTTTGGCGTGACGCATGTATTCCTCGCCTTGTTAAAACCGGTAATCTCACATGTGTTTAATCGTCTTAGTACATGTTTTTCCTAAATTAATGTTTCGATCTCTTTGTATGCGTATATGTAGTTGAGTTCGTCCATATGCCCTTATATATACGTAATGCGCATCTTCATATTACTCATTATACTCGAGAACTCAGAATCACAAATAAAATAATATAGGAATTATTTAATCATAACAACTAATAAAACATATATATGCAATCCTTTCATAATAAGCTGAAATTAAACTAAAGAAATAAGTCGCTTAAACCTAAAACACATACGATAAAATGCATCAAATTTATTAAAAGCTGTGAAAACTACACTTTCACTCTCGAAAACATATACACTCTCAATAACACATACGCACACTCTTTTTATTAATATTGTATCGATCCATAAAACAAACAAGAATACACAACGAGACAAGACTGTAAACTATATAATACAACCAACCATGACAAGAATATAACTAATTAATATATATAACAAAAATCATATGGTTGGTAATGTTTATAACAAATTAGTAAAAGTCATTGGTGTTGCAAAACGAACAAATTTATCGCAAAACGAACTATTCTCGCACATGAATAATTACACAAAATACAAACAGATGAGATCTCACTAAAAAATATATAATAAATCAGATATATAAATCGGGATTGAAAAGGAGATAAATACCACTATCACCGATCAAAAGAAGTGCACCCTTAATGAGATAGTAATAAATATATTGTATTGGTGGAGCAGCCATATCTAATCAAACCTATATTAGAGAAATTAAATTTTATAAAATTGAATTAAATTTGGTAGACTTGAATCATGAATATATAAATATTGAAACAATAACGGAACATATCATTTACCGCAAAAAAAGTGTCACTGCAAGTGTTTATATATGTGCTCAACCACTTCTCCAGATCTACAAGTTCTTTTCGAGACGCCAGGGCAGCGAGCTTCATACTCAAAGAAAAAGGTAGCATGTCCAATACATGAGATAAGATCTGTAATGAGAAAGATATCTTAGCATATATAGAGACAAATATTTGTATGTATGTATAAACGTAAATTAATTTAATTAAATTTTACCAGATGGTAAGATTAGAAAAAAATAGAAGAAAATAGATACGTGGACCTCCATGAAAAATGAAGAGAGGAGATTATGGAATTCGAACCTTCAAACGGTGATAAAATGCAAATTGTTAGATTAAATAATTTTTATATAATGATGATCATACATCGGAATAAGAAACCAATTGAAACATATGAGAGAATTATCTATTAGCAGTGAATGAAAGCGACATCATTGAATAAAACATAAAATAGAGTACTAACCTTGAATTGAAAATGACACCATTGAAATCTTGACATAACCCATAAGCAGTGAATGATTAAATATGGTATAGATTTTCTTTCTTCGAATCCGGACTAAACGTGTATATGGTATCATGTTTTGTTTTTTGAGATCGAATTATTTAATGATGATATTTCATTGTCAAAGTGGGAGGCTAGGGTTCTTGAGAAGAGGAGAGATGAAAGTAGTTGCTCAAAGAATAAAACACAGGATTTGGGGAAACTGTAATTGTAAAAGAGATCCTATTTTTATGGAAAATTAAATTCCTAATTTGCCCCTAGTTTAAGTTATTCTTTGAAATTAAGTTCCATATATTTTCAAAATTGCCATTTTGCATTAACATGTAGTACATTATGTTTTATTAGTGAGTACAGCGGATCTCATGCCTCGCGTTTTTCTTTGCCTGAAAATAACTTCTACACTATATATATATATATATATATAGGTTTGAGTTATTATGAAAAGTTCTCAGAACGGTGCTGATGAAGGCGTGTGAGCCGAGCACGCACATTCTTAGCATCATCACGCCACATCACCATACCCCACCCCACCCACCCACCCCCCGCGCCCCAAGAAAATTTTTTTCCGCCAAAAATTTCCCATTAAAATTTTTATCGCATCACGCTTATAAAGTTATCAGATCATCAAATCATAATTAAGTGTATTAAGGTTTATAAATTCTTCAGATCACGCGTTATAAAGATTCTATCAGATCACAGCTTATAAAGTTATCGCGTCACAATCATGTATTTTAGTCGATTAATGTTATAACATTGATTTTAGTGCATCATAGTTGATCTTAACTGGCATTAACCATGACGAAGAAAGTATAATAAAGACGCACTAAGACTTATTAGTGCAAGAAGGTTATGTTATCATGCATCGCTTATTACGATTTTAATGCGTTAAGGTTATAACTTCTGCATTACAATGTATAATGCATGCGCTACAATCATGATTTAGTCATTTAAGGTTATAACTCTGATTTTAAGCATCATAGTTGATGACCGAACTATTAACTATGATGCGATGAACATTGCAGTGAAAGATTGTCCAATTGGTTGAGCGGCAAGGCTGCAAATAATCGACCCAAGATCGAAGTCCCGTCCTTGTGATTTGTTTCATATATTTTCCACCGCATAAACGCAGTGGACCTTGTTGGAGACTTTGTGGAATAAGAGCTTTGGGTCCAGAGTCTTGGCTCTGCACGCTCCGCTAATTGCCCACCATGCAGAGAGAGTTCACGGAGCTATTCCTGGGGTGAATGATGGTCGGTGCCAAAA
>CM040245.1:41872749-42163144 GCA_022545495.1 Chrysanthemum lavandulifolium | reverse complement strand
CAAAACATAATGGACCCACGACTCCAATGCCTCCTCCACAGCGCTAATGAGTCAAGTTACCAAGGATACAACAGACAAAGTGCATAATTCAAGCCCACGGGTCAAGACACGTCCCACTTGTGTAGTCCAACCTCAAGTGGTCCAGAACCCAAGTCAAATCAAGGAGTTGTTTTTGAACCTCCTATAGCTCCTATTGAGAATCAATCCAAATCTTCCATTCCTTACCCATCACGTTTGAATGAGCAAAAGCTCGAGAAAGCTAGTCATCAAATGGATAAATTTTTCCAAATTTTCCAAGAGTTACATTTTGACATAAGCTGCGGATGCTATCATGCCGATGCCCAAGTTTGCATCGACTCTCAAACACATGTTAAGCAATAAGGAAAAGCTGCTTGAAATGGCTAGACTCCTCTTAACGAGAACTCCTGCAGCTATTCTAAAGAAGCTTCCAAAAGCTAGGAGATCCGGGAAATTTCTCTTACCTTGTGTATTCCTGGGATGGTTGAATGCTTTGCCCTAGCGAGATCTTGGAGCAAGCATAAACCTTATGCCATATTCAAGATGGAAGAAAATTCTCTTCCTGAACTCACTCCTACATGCATGACTCTCGAGCTTGCGGATCGTTTCCATATCCCGTCCTCTTGGCATTGCCGAGGACGATTGTTGAAAGTAGGAAAGTTCCATTTCCCGGTGACTTCGTGGTTGTTGATTTTGATGTCGATCATCGGGTTCCTCTCATTGTTGGTCGAGGATTCCGAGAACGGCCGTGTCTCATAGATGTATTTGAGCAAGAAATCACATTGCGTGTTGGTAATGAAGTCGCCACCTTCAACCTTGACCAAACTTCGAGGTACTCCGCAAACTATGATTCCGAATCGGTCAACCGAATAGATCTCATTGATGTTGCTTTCGACGAGTACTCAAGAAGTTCTTGGTTATGCTCATAATTCCGTGAGTGGGATTCCACCACATCTTCTCGACTATCATAGCCAATTCTACTCCTTCTCTCACTCCGTTTGAAGGCGACTTCATCTTAGATGAGATTGAAGCATATTTGGCTAGTGATTCGCACCTTGGGAAATTGATCACGCTCCAATTGATATTGAGGGATATACTTTTATTGAGAAGTTGCTCAATGATGATCCATCATCAACCCTCATCCCAGTTGATTCAATCCCGGATGAGATTAACTGAGGAGATTTTCTTCTAAGAAGTTGTCAAACTGGATACTTCTCCTCCTCTACTCCTCCCATCAAACTTCATAACAAGGAAGTCAAGTCGCTTGAGAAAATCAAGAATTTCCCGAGGTTGAGCTTAAGGATTTACCTCCTCATCTCGAGTATGCATTCCTTGAGGGTAATGATAAATTACCCGTCATTATTGCTCGAGATTTGAGTAAAGATGAAAAGTCGCCTCATTAAAATCTTGAAGTCACACAAGCAAGCAATTGCTTGGAAACTCTCCGACATCAAAGGTATCAACCCCGAGTTTTGTACTCATAAAATCTTGATGGAGGATGACTTTAAACCAAAGAGCTCAACACCGTAGACGAGTGAATCCAAAATCCATGATGTTATTAAACAAGAGGTTATCAAACTTCGATGCGTGATTGATTTACCCGATCTCGACATGCCCTTGGTCACCCCAATTCATTGTGTCCCAAAAAGGGTGGCATTATCATATCACAATGAAGATAACGAGTTAATACCAACTCGATTGGTTACGGATGGCGGTTTGCATCGACTATCGTAAGTTGAATGACGCCACCCGTAAAGACCATTTTCTCTACCCTTCATGGACCGATGCTTGAGAGATTAGCAGGAATGAGTACTATTGCTTCCTTGATGGTTTCTCTCGGTTACTTTCGGATCCCTATTGATCCACGTGATCAAGAGAAGACCACATTCACTTGCCCATACGGAACTTTTGCCTACAAACGATGCCTTTTGGCTTATGTAATGCTCCCGCACGCTCCAACGATGTATGATGGCCATTTTCCACGACATGATCGGGGAAACAATGGAAGTGTTTATGGATGACTTCTCGGTCATTGGGGATTCTTTTCAATCATGTCTCTCCCATTTAGATAAAATGCTTCAAAGATGCGAAGACACCAATCTTTGTCTAAACTGGGAGAAGAGCCACTTTATGGTCAAAGAAGGCATAGTCCTTGGCCATAAGATTTCAAAGAACGGGATTGAGGTAGATAGAGCAAAAGTTGATGTTATTGCTAAGCTGCCTCATCCTACTACCGTCAAGGGTATTAGGAGTTTTTAGGTCATGCCGGTTTCTATCGAGATTCATACAAGATTTTTCCAAAATCGCCTTACCTATGACCCATCTTCTTGAAAAGGATGCTCCTTTTATCTTCTCACCGAGTGCATCGTAGCTTTTGAAACATTGAAGAAAAAGCTATCAAGCACCCATTCTCGTGCTCCGATCGACTTGCCTTTTGAGCTCATGTGCGATGCAAGTGATTTTGCTATCGGTGCATCCTAGGGCAACGAAGAAACAAGCATTTTCACCTATTCACTCACGCAAGCAAAACTATGGACCGAGGCTCAAACTCATTACACCACCACGTAAAAGAGCTATTAGCCGTGGTGTATGCTTTTGAGAAGTTTCGCCGATTCATCTTGACCAAATGCGTAGTGTACACGGATCACTCTCTCTTAAATATCTCTTTGCAAAACAAGATGCAAAGCCGAGATTGCTTCGTTGGATTCTCCTCCTCCAAGAATTTGATATCATTATACGTGATAAAAAGGAGCCGAAAATCTAGTCACGATCATCTCGTCTGCATTAGAAAACCCTCACCAAGATGTTTTCGAGAAAAGGAAATAAATGAAACATTTCCTCGAGACACTCAATGCGGTTTCTTTTCGTGAAATTCTACCACCCCATGGTTTGTCGACTGCAAATTACCATGCGGGTAACTTCATTGTGAAAGGGATGTCGACCCAACGGAAGAACAAATTCTTCAAGGATGTTAAACACTATTTCGGACGACCCTTCTTGTTCAAAATCTGTCTTGAATCAAGTCATCCGACGGTGTGTTTATGGACGGAAGCTATTGATATTCTCACAGACTTGCCATGCCGGACCCACCGGGGGCCATCATAGTCCAAACTACACCGCCAAAAAGGTGTTTGATTCCGGGTTCTATTGGCCTACAATCTATAAGGATGCCCACTATTATGTCAAAGCCTGTGACGCTTGTCAACGTCATGGTAATATCTCTCAAAGGAATGAAATGCCACAAAATGCCATTCAAGTTTGTGAGATATTTGACATATGGGGTATTGATTTTATGGGGCCATTTCCTTCGTCTCGTGGTAACAAGTACATACTCGTGGCTGTTGACTATCTGTCAAAATGGGTTGAAGCAAAAGCTCTACCCACTAATGATGCCCGAGTTGTTGTGAAGTTTTTGAAATCTCTGTTTGCCAGGTTTGGAACTCCGAGAGCGATAATCGGTGATCGGGTACATTTTTGTAATGACCAATTTGAAAGAGTCATGCAAAGTATGGTGTTACCCACCGTCTCTCATCGCATACCACCCCAAACAAGTGGGCGTGGAAGTTTCAAACCGTGGTCTTAAAAGGATTCTTGAAAGGACAAGAGGCGAAAATCGTGCATCCCGGTCTGATAAGCTTCGATGACGCACTGGGCCTTCCGTGATACTTACAAAACACCTATGGGTGTACTCCATACAAGCTAGTGTACGGAAGGCATGTCATCTTCCGATTGAGTTAGAGCACAAGGCATACTTGGGCCTTAAAGCATGCAAACTTCGATATACGAGATAAACCGGTGATCATAGAAAGTTCAAATGAATGAACTAAATGAACTTCGTGATCAAGCTTATGAGAACTCTTTGATCTACAAGCAAAAGACAAAGAAGATTCATGACTCCAAGATCAAGAACCGCGTTTTCAACGTTGGTGATCGAGTCCTTCTTTTCAATTCAAGATTGAAGATTTTCTCGAAAGCTCAAGTCCGTGCTGTCCGGTCCATTCACTATTGCTAAGGTTTATCCTTATGGTACCGCTGAGTTATCTCAACCCGATGGTCCTAATTTTAAAGTGAATGGTCATCGAGTTAAGCATTACTTTGGAGAGGACATTCCCCGTGGTTGTCCGGATTTACAAACATTCCCCATGAACCAATGAATGCGGGATCGAGTCAAGCTAGTGACTCAGTAATCAAAAACATTAGCACGCACCATATGGGTTTTCACCCATAATTCATCTTCTTACCTCCTTTCTACCACCCTAGTGTGGGGAGTTTCCTCACATCGTTGTATATTCTCATTCTTTCTAAAAAAAAAAAAAAAAAAAAAAAAAATTTTTTTTTTTTTTCGAGCACTTTGTTTTACACTTTCTCATTTTGGTTATCATCCGCCATGTCTCAGAAGACAAAAGGATTGGCTAATCCAGAGCAAACGGCTCTTGTAAAGAT
Source organism: Chrysanthemum lavandulifolium (assembly GCA_022545495.1). Classification (NCBI taxonomy): domain Eukaryota; kingdom Viridiplantae; phylum Streptophyta; class Magnoliopsida; order Asterales; family Asteraceae; genus Chrysanthemum; species Chrysanthemum lavandulifolium. The sequence continues at coordinate 42,158,683 of CM040245.1, read as the reverse complement.
TTCTCAAACCGCTTATATGGCTTGCAATTTGCCCAAAATTGTATGGTTCTCGACTCCCTTCATCCTCAAAAGATAATGAATGGCTAGTCCGCAAGGTTATGGCTTGTGGTAAAGCGATGGAAAATCCATAATTGGTATTCACTCACCAAAGATAATTCTGATAATTTATCTAAGAGTTGGCTAGTCCGTATAAGTACGGCTCGGTAAAGACACATCAAATCCGTTATATGGTTTATGATTTGCCAATAAATCATTTCGTTATCGTTGTACCAAGATTCTTACTTGAATCAAAACAATTGGCTACTCCGTAGTGATGGCTTTTGGTAAAGAGATAAAATCCATCAAGTTTTTCAAATCATTGCTAGGGACTAGCAATATCTCATGTGGGGATTGATGAGTGTCCAAATACTCATCATTTTCAGTAATCTAAACGCAAAATCATCCGAAAAACGAAACACATCAAAATGATCAAAATATCAAAATCAGTGTTTTATGTGTTTTAAATGCAAAATATCAAAATCGATGAAAATGATTCAAGTTTGCAAAATTGGCGCTTTAGTCCCCAAGTTTTAAAAGTTGTCAAATCTAGTCCATGGAATTCAAAATGTGGAAATTTATCATTCAAGGTCCCTCAAGTATTCTAAGTTGTTTAAAATGATCCTTGAATGATTCTTTGGTCAATTGTGAAAAGTCCCTAAACTTTGAAATTTTGCAAAATTAGTCCTTGGACCTTTGAAAATGGATTTTATGCAAAAAGGGTCCTTATATTATCAAAGTTGTCAAGCTTGGTCCTTGTGAAAGCATTGGAAAAAGTTCACTTTTAGTCCTTGAAGTTTGGTCGAATTACATTTTTGGTCCTTGTACTAAGCTAATACCAAACGGACACTTTAAATATCACTAAGGCCCAAATCCAATCCAAATACAAGCCCAAACCCAATCCACTTGACCCTTGACCCCCTTTGGCTGACCCTTGAGCCAGGTCACAATCCAATTTGGCCCTGCCACAACCAATTATGACCCCCTTTTGTTATTAACTTCGGTCAATGAAAGTCAAACCCAAGAAAACGCCCAAGAAAACACACGAGCTTCTCTCTCCAAGCTCGATCTCCAATACCACCATGGTTTTACCACTTTTCAACTTCTCCTCCATGCCTTGTCCCTCCACCTCTAAACTCCAAACTTTAATTGCTCAAACCAAACCTCATTAATTCTCAAACCTGCTTTGAAGAATATTTGGCGCCAAAAATAACATGTGGACGATTCTGATGAATTTGAGTGATCCAAGGGCTCAAATGTGGTGGAAACAATCGAGACATGTGGGAATGTGGAAAAGTCTATAAAGTGGGAGATGATGCATCAGATCAAGTATCTAGAGAAAATTTTAGTTTATTGTTGTCGCTTTTAAGTATTTTTAAGTTTAAGTGTAATTAAAAGCTTTCAAGCATTATGTTTTGAGTATTTCAAAGGTATTGTAAGACTTTTTCAAGTAGCAATTTAAAGTTTTAATCACTTCTCAAGTTTATGCAAAATCTCAAGTTTATGCAAATTCTCATATGTTTCAATGTTGTTGTTAGATGTTCAGATGAACTGAATTAGATCACTTAAGCTCCCGTAAAGCTCATTGAAGCTTTTAGATATTTTAAAATTCAGGTTGAGAGTCAAAATAGAAAATCACCAAAATCCAATTAAATAGCTTAAAAATAAAAATCACATGGAGATGAAGAAGAAAGTTGGAGCAGGTATATTTTGATGGCCTTGGTTTAGAGCTCCTGGAGAGCATTTAGGATTGGTTCTCGCCCTAGTTCTCGTTTGTGCCTCAAAGTCATTTGTAAGCTTTTTTGACTAATTTGGCTTTTCACTGTTACAAGTGTTCATTAGTTCTAATTTCTGTTTCTATTTGTGAATTAGATATAGTTAAGTGTGTTTAAACAATAAAATCAATTAGTGGTTCTTTTAAATTTGTAGTTTAGTTAAATCTTATTTTGACAGTTAAACAAGCTTAGGTCTAGATTCTTGGTTTCTAGCTGTTAATGTTGTTGATTTATGTTTCCTTAGTTCTAAAATGTGAAAATACATGGGTTGCAGTCAAGTTAATGGTTGAAATTTGTGAGTTGCTTTGAAAAATTTCAAAACAGCCACATTAAGGGGTGTTTGGTTTGTTGTGTTCAAAGGTGTTCTAGTCATTGGATTTGTTGGAAATATGTTTATCTCTGTTTAAACAACTTAGCTCAGTCATAAAATCAAGTTCTTATTAGCAAAAAGTCAAAATTTCAGTTAATCGCATCTTAGGAGTCACTGTTGGATTTTTTAGGATATAGGATCATTGATTTGTGTTTAAAAGTTGTTAACCTTGCTTAAGTTAGTCTTATCTTACCTTAATACATCATATTAAGTGCTTAAAGTTAGATCAAAATCCACTTTGGTCAACTTTTTACTTGTTCTATAAAAGTCAAAATCTCAATAGGTCGTTTTTGAATAAACTTTGGAATTTCACTAGGGGTTTAATATTAAGATTCAACTTATAAGCTCTGGAGGTATTATAGTTTGGTTGGTAAACAAAATTACAAAAATGCTAGTTCTCTATTTCTCAGTCTTTTAAGTGCTTATTCAACTGCTTTTTGTGGACACTGTTTCACAACCGCCTGCGTACGCTTATTGGTTCCAAATTGATAAGCTCATATAGAGCTTATTAGTGCTTCAAATCTTGAGTTCTCTGGTTCTTTGGAAAGCCAATCTGGTCCTCTTGGATTGTCAAGTTTGATTTTTCACTTTGAGCTTATTAGCTTGGTCGCTACTAGCTTGTATCTTGTCATTTCTGCTTCAATATCAAGTGCTTATTTGTTTGTTCTTAGCTTTTTAGAGTGCTTCTTTAGATATCTTAGCCTCATTTCTGTTCATTTAGCTTGTTTGAATCCACTTTGAGCTTTTGTTTCAGTGTACAAGCTTGTTTGAGCTTATTACACCCAAATAAGCTCATTTAAGCACTGTTGGATCAATAAGCCTTCAAATCTGCTTATTTGTGATTTGTAAATTTTTTGTCTTTGTTAAAGTTTCATATTATTAGTATATAAGTAGTTTTCAAAAATAAAAATCACAAAAACATCAATATAAAAATAGTGATAGTGTTTATTTAAGATTTTTAGCTTTTGATTTTCTTTTCATCTTTTTAATAAGCAAATCTTGTTTTCTCTTTTTCTTAGGTTTCGTCATCATATAGGATTTTTAGAAAAAGTTTTGATTTTTCTCTATCTTTTAGTATTTATTATAATTTTAAATAGTTAAAAATAGTAATTAATTAGTAAAAAAAATAATTAAAAAGCATAAAAAATATCTTTTCTGTTTTAAAATTAGTTTTAGCATATTTTAGATTTTTCAAAGTTAAAATTTTATTTTTCCAAGTTTATTTTCTATTTTCTAGTAATTAAGTGTATTTTAAATAGTTATTAATTAGTAATAATTAGATAAAAAGTGTGAAAAATATATTTTTAGTCTTAAAATTAGTTTTATAGTATTTTAGATTTTTCAGAATCATAAGTTTATTTTTCTAGCCTTATTTCCTATTTTCTTCTATTTTAGAGTATTTATTAAATAGTTAAAACAGTTTTTAATTAATAATAATTAATTAAATAGTGTTAAAAATAATTTTCCTTTTCTAATAATTTCCTTTTATTTTTAGGATTCCAAAAATGTCATTTTTATATTTTTAGGCCTTTTATTTCTTAGTTTTCACTTTTTATTTTGTGCGTAGACGTAGTTTTAAACTTACGTTTACGTTTCTTCTCATCTGATTGTTGTGCTTTCCAATCCTGTGTCCAATTCTATTCCAAATCAATCAGTAGTGTAGTTTCTTAATCAAACCTTTCTGATCACTATCCTTAGTGATCACTCCATCATCCGAGTTTGTTTAAACACACCATTGAGTCTCCGTGGGACTTAACGACCGGGAATTCATTGTATTCTCTCGATCTTAATTGTATTTGTGTTTAAGTCGCTTTAAGTCTATCGGACTTGACGGTTTAGCATGATCAATATTCGCCTCCACTTTTAAGGATGTGAAGGAAGAAGAAGGCGAGGTCTTGTTCGTAATCCACTATAATGGGGTTTTTATTATAGCCCACTCTGTATGAACTGGGTTCATTAATTAATCATGTACCTTTACCAAAGGATAGGGATATATTTAGTTCAAGCCTTGATAATGTGTTATCGAGATTAATGAACAAAATGGGCGTTGTTTTTCCGTGATCCTAAACAATCCCTAGAAAATGGTTTGCATTGATTCATAACGATGTTGATGTTCATACTTTGTTTGGAATGGCTTAAACAAATGAGTCGGCTTGATATCTTCGTAGCCCACAAGCCCCAAAAGTTAGCACAATTTTACTTAAAAAACATCGCTTTGAAGTTGTGGGTTGGGTAGCAGGATGCTAACTTTAGGATGCTTAGTCAACACCTTTAGGACTAGACGTCAATGGCATGTGATAGATAAGAAAAAAAATGCAGGGGAGTGGAACCAGGACACCAAGAGTGAAAGGTGGTGTTGTAATCAAAGACGAAGAAGGGGTTGTAACTACAAAAGGGACAAAATTAAAGGAAAATGAAAAGGAAAGATGGTTGATGAAGAGGAGGTTTGCCCGAGAAAAAAGGGAGAAGTTGTTCAAGAATTTAAGCGAGGTTTAGATGGGAAGGGAAGGCCAAAATGGTTGAGTTTGTGGTTTGATGTTGAGAACTTGTCTCGGCTTTGACTTGGAGGAAGGTCGAAAGGTTGGTGGTCGTGTGCAGATGTTTCAAGCTGTTAAGACACCCTTCTCGAGCAAAGAAAGATTACAAAGCTGCGTTCTAGCACTTGTTTCGCCCAAAAGGCGACCCTAGGTGATGTTTCAAATGATGAATACCATGTCATGTGTTAAATTTCATTGTTGTAACACTACAGTTCATAACTTATATTTTGTAGTTTGTATACTTGTTTTTGCGAGACAAGGTGGCAAAGAGATCATCAATTTAGGGCTAAAAGTTTTGTCGGTTCAACAGCTCGGATATCAATCATAGTTGTGTAGATCATTTGAAGATTCAAGTAGTTGAACGCTTTTGAAGTTGGGCCCAAATTCATCTTTTATATTTTGTAACTAATCAATATATTAACATGTATCGATAATGACTCAGTAGTATCATTTATGTTCCATTTCATCAAACACCAGATATAGTCGATCGTTATAAGTCAACTAGCTAAGTAGTTGATAATGTATAAATTTGTTTGTTAATCCCGGGTAATTTCGTGAGCTATTACTTTCTTTACCGGTTGACTTTATGAAGTCATACTTAAGTAGTGAGGACTCAGGTACACCGATATTATTTGTTCAAACAATATCCCTTTTTGTTTTGGTGGAATAGTTCTTGAGTTAGAATTAACTAAGTTGAGTTATAAATGTGAATGGACTATAATACCTCCAATAACTAATGTAAAAGAGAGCGTTGACATAGGCGTTATTGGTCGGAGGGACGATTCTCGCATTTAATGGCCAAGGTTTGAACCTGTGGCGATGAAAAGGGCGAGTTTTGTCCCATCGTGATCCGTCCTGCCAAGTTTAGGGACCAACGGTGTATTTTAGTCTAAATAAAATTAAAAAATTATAAACTACATGAATTGGCATTTGATTATTAGAGAGTATAGAAGATTATTTCTTTTTATAATATCTTATAAGTTTTGTTTGTCAAATGAAGCTTATATTTTAAATAGTTTATTTTTCAAAAATAAAGGGGTATTTGTTTAAACTATATAATCATTTTATGGTTTATTTGTTTTGACCTTATGTTTCATAAGGTCACTTTTTATGGCTTATTTTAAAAATTTCGTTACAAATTGGGAAAAAGTCATCGATGCAACTCAGATAGATTGCAAAAGGGTTATTATACAAAAAGTCACTAAAGTTTATGGAAATTTGTCCTAAGTCACTATAGTTTAAAAGTTGTCATTCGAGTTCTTATACTACACGGGTTTGTCAAACGTGTCATTGAACATTTTAAAACATGTTTTTTAGCTCACTCCTAGGGTGGGCAACCGGTTGAGATACAATTTTGGTGTCCACGTGGACCTGGCCAAATATACACATCATCAAATGTTTGCCACATTGGAAAACCACTAACATACCATCTTTATAAAAAGCAGTAAATCGCAGAAATACATCCGGCGGTTTTACGTTTGACACCATCATCTATCACAACTATTGGCTAGTTACATCCTTAGTTATAACGTTATTATATATCACGGTCACTAATACGTTAGTTAGCCGTTAATCGCTAATCGGGAGGGCTATTTTGGTCTTTTACGCACTGTGGATGTATTTTGCAAATTATTTTTATACTTTACTTTTTTTTTTATTATTATTATTATTATTCGAAATGTTTGTAAAAAAATCGAAAATTTTGTAAAAATTCGAAAATTTTGTAAAAATTCAAAATTTTATAAAAAATTCCAAAATTTTATAAAATTTATAAAAATTCGAAAAATTTATAAAAAATTTATTAATAATTCGAAAATTTTATAAAATATTCGATAAAATTTTATAAAAAATTCGAATTTTTATAAAATTTTCTTTTTCCGTTTGAATACTTTTAGACGAAATTTTTATAAAATTTTACAAAAGTATTCAAAAAATATATATATATTTGTTAAAATTTTTATAAAATTTTATAAATTTTTATAAATTTTTTATAAAATTTTCAATTTTATAAAATTTTATTAAATTTTATAAAATTCAAAATTTTATAAAAATTTTATAAAAATTCTGAAAATTTTATAAAAATTTATAAAAAGTCCAAAAATTTATAAAATTTTATAAAAATTCGAAATTTTTCTAAAAATTTCGACAAATATATATATATTTTTTTGAATACTTTTAAGCAAAATTTTATAAAAATTCCGCCTAAAAGTATTAAAAAGTAAAAAGAAAATTTTTATAAAAATTGAATTTTTTTATAAAAAATTGAATTTTTTTTATAAAATTTTATCGAATATTTTATAAAATTTCGGAATTATTAATAATTTTTTATAAAATTTTGAATTTTTATAAATTTTTTATAAAATTTTGGAATTTTTTATAAAGATTTCGAATTTTTACAAAATTTTCGAATTTTTACAAAATTTTTGGATTTTTTTACAAATATTTCGAATAATAATAATAATAATAATAATAAAATTAAAAAAAAAAAAAAAAGAAAGTAAAGTATAAAAATAATTTGCAAAATACATCCCTCAGATGCTTAAAAAGACCAAAATAGCCCTCTCAAGAAGCTAATCACTTAAAACTAACGGAAAGTAACCGGATGTATAATGGCTAACGTCATTAACAGGATGTAACTAGCCAATAGTTTGGATTGTGGATGTAAGGTGTCAAAACTCAGAAACCACATGGATGTATTTTGCGCTTTCTCTAAAAAAACCCACCCCACCCAAAACATACCCAATTATCCATTCCAAAATTAGGGTTCTAAACCCAAAAACATTAAATCTGTTCCCCCCTTTCTTGCAACAATTCAATGGCGCACCTTTGTGGGTGTGGTGAAATAGCAAGGTGTCGAACCTCTTGGACACAAATGAATCCTGGAAGAAGATTTCTTGGTTGCCCCAATTTCTTGGATCCAAAAAGAAACTGCAACTATTTCAGATGGGTTGATGCGCCCTTACCAAATCGTTGGTATCAAGCAACCATGTATCAGATCCATGTTAATTTGGTGAATGCACAAGATGAAGTTGTTCAAGCCAACAATCAAAACTCTCGAATTGCATTATACAATAGGGTTTTGATTGTGGTTATTGTTGGGATGTTTCTTATTAGGTTATTTTTGGTGTTATGGTATTTTGTAAGTGATGTCTCTTATTAGGTTAGTTTAGGCAGTTTAGGTAAGAATGGTTATTGTAAGAGTATGGTATTTTGTGGTAGATGATGTACCTACTGGATCTTTGTAACAATGGTTTTAATGAATTAATGAAGTTAAATGTTCTATCCAAGATGCCCACAATCTAAATGGGCATTTCTTCTCTTTATTATCCTTTGAACATTTAGCTAACAGTCTCTTAAGATTGTTTACTTTGTAATATAGCTTATAACCATTTGCCAAAGCATAGTATGCCAGTGCTCTTTTAAGTTGTTCAGGACTCTCATACCTTTCCCCTAAGTGTGGTCTCATGAACTTCCATTTAACATTAGGATCATGGATTGGCCAGTGATCACCCAACTTATCTTGATCATCTACTTTTTTAGGAACAAAGTCTTTATCATTAAAGTCATCTTTAGGCAAGCCATTGTAAACTCTAGTAAAAAAAAATTCATCAAACAACTTAGAAGCTTTTTTCTTAGGTGCAGGCTCTACTTTCTTAGTCCTAACATCCAAAACCTCTTCCTCACCATCAGACAAGTGGTCAAGTGATGTAGTGTCACTCTCTTCAGAACCACAGTAGTCATACACATTATAATCATCATCATCTAAATCACTATCACTATCAGAGTTGTGTTGTTCAGTGGTGTCATTTAAATCAAACTCAGAATGAGAGGCATATATATGCAACACATGATCATTATCTACACCACATTGCACACATGCATCAAAGTCAGCATTTGATTTTAGAGGTTTTAATCCTAAGTGAAAGTCTAAGCCAGGCACCAAATAAAACAATGACTTCACCTCACCAGTACATTTAGTTCCCAAAAACTTCACAAAACCTACCAAGTCTAATGCTAGCATATCAACATTAGGAATTTCTGATAGAATTTCATATTCATACGAAAGGGGATCTCTTACAAATACACCACCACGATGATATGATTGGGATGGTGATGCCATCTGAAAGAAGATAAAACAATAAAAAATGTTAATTGCAGAAAACCCTAAATTTACACCCTAAACCCTAATTTTTCTTGTGTTGAAACAGATAAGTAATATTGTTGTTACCTTTTTGTAGAAGATGACAACACTAATCAATCTTTATTTGATTGCAGAAAACCCTAATTACACAATTTTTAATTAGGGTTAGGGATGTGTGTGTGAAAAGTTGGGGAAGTGTGTGTGAAAAGTTGGGATTAACAAACAAAACGTTTGGGATGTGTGTTGATGAGTAGGATATAAACGTGCTATTATAAAAACGGAAATGAAATATTAATGCCACGTAGGAAAACTTACCGGTATTTGTAGGTTAACAAAAAGATAGTAACAAATAAACCCGGTCACACAAAGTATAGTAACCTGAATGACAACTTTTAAACTATAGTGACTTAGGACAAATTTCCCGCAAACTTTAATGACTTTTTTGTATATTAACCCATTGCAAAAGGTCTAATTCATATTCATGTAAACTTTATAACCAACAACAGCCTTCACACCCATCATAATATTCATTCCATGCATCCCGACATGTTGTGTTTGCAAAGGTAAAACATTTAACATTTCCTACAATTTTAAATACAACTTCCAGCAATGGTATTTACATTGTTCATATTTCCAATACAAAGAATCTTATAATCACAGTCTACAATAAGTATGTTAATAGCGTTGAATGACAATGTAAACGAAAAAGTTGAACCAATATCAACATCATCAATTAGTAGCACAATATAATGTACAAAATTATACATATCAATAGCTAGGAGTGTTCATAGGTTTGGTTATCGGGTTATTCAATTTATTTATTCCGCTTAGTTCAGTTAAAAGGATTTTTTAGGTAAAACCGAAAACCGAATTTAAATTCGGTTCGATTTTCGGGTTAACCCGAATAACTGAATTACATAGTTTATATTTTTTTTCATCTAGTTATATAAATTTTTAGTACCAAAAAAATTTCAAGCTTAAAAAAATGTTACATTTATACTAGGAAACAATTTTAATGGTTTATATATTTATGTGAATTCGGATTTTGTTTGGTTCGGTTTTAATTTTGGCAAAGTCATATCTAAACCGAAACCCGAATATTTAATCCGGTTCGGTTTAATTTCGTAAATTCGGTTCATATATAAATTTGGTTCATTTTATTCTTGTTCGGTTCGGTTTCAATTCCTCTGGGTGTTACCCTATTTAAGAACACCCCTCTCAAGAGCCCAAAACAATGGCTTAATTCATGTAATGAGAATTTAAAAATATAGTCCATAAATTACATACTTGTATTGGTGATTTAAATGGCCTTTTAAACACCAAGTTCACCCTTCATTTCTTTAGTAGACAAACTAACAACAAACTTAAATATCTTTCGATATAGCAATCTGCAGTAAAGAGTCGTGCGTTCAACGGGTCCATTATACGTCATGATAAGCCTGACATTCCCGAAATTCTTACTCCACATAATCAAGTTGCAATGACGTTTAGCATGAATAAAATTTTAGGTTGAGACCATCTTTGCAAAATTGCTGCAAAAGTAGTAACTTTTTCTAATTCTTTTCAACCATCACTCTCAAATTATCTTTCGCAAACACAAAAATCAAATAATCACTCTCGAAATGCACTTCCAAATACCATTTATACAAAAGATTTAATCTCTACACCACAATAATAGTGATGAATTCAAAACCAATCAAGCTTAAACTTTCTTACACAATCAAAATTAAAAATAGGCTGTATAAAAAATCCAAAGTATAGAATTAAGTATGATACGGTCGAGCCTCAAGAGTTACGAAAGATTAAGAGTATGAGTTTTTTTAACATAAGTTTTGCTTATTTTATTTAACTCCAAAATCAAAACTATTAAAACAAAATTGGGTAAAAACTAACCTTAATTAATACTATGATAACACAGTGATTGATAATGTAAGAGCACACGATATCATGCCTTCAATCTTGCGTTATGGCCTACGTGGAGGTAAGTTAACGTGAGTTATGATCAAGTTATGATACCGCCCTCCCAAGTTATGGTTGAGTTATAACTTTGTGTTACCATGGTAACGTTGAGTTATGGTTGCTAGTGGACAAAAAAATGATGTTTATGCGTGTGTAATTTGTAAGTATTTAAATAAACGTGGGTCCCAAAAGGTAATGTTATGCTTGTGTTTGATAAGGGGTTTTTTTTTTGTGAGTTAAGGTTGAAATGTTAAAGCTCATGTGGCTCTGACGTAACACTGAGTTATGCCATAACCTCAAGTCATCTTATCAAGTGCTCTAAGAAAAGTTTTATCTTTGTTAATAGATCAATTTAATTAAAATGAATCTAAAAGTTCAAACCAATCAAACAAATTATAAATTTACCAGAAAGAATACATTATCATTGTTGAGTCTATTTTGGGGATAAAGAATCGATTGTGTATGCTGTATCTTTTTTAAGCAATGGCTAAAAATAAATGAAAATACAAAATGTATAACTCAAGTAATAATTCGATGTTAACTTTTTTGTGTCAGTGAATGAAGGAGTAGAAAGAAGGAAGCATCTCATCATATTCTCACATGAAATGGATTTTAATAGATGCTAAAGTTTGGTTTGAAAGGGGTTCGTGTATTCCGTTTTGTTCTATTAATTTACACTGTGATTCAAAACTATTAATGATAGACTAGCGAGTATACACGTCTTGTCTCTTTACTTTATACATCTAAATAATAAAACGATTTTTTCAAAGATATTACTAGATCAGGAAATATTACACTTTATTTTTTTATTTGAATTAAAAGAGCTAATTTATTCTTTTATTACCTAATAAAGAATAATTTAATTCTGGACCTCTCCCGTGCGATGCTGGTGAAAAACGGAATAAGCATCGCTCGCTTCGCTTTTGTTGGAGCTCACTGCTTTGGAGTAGTCTTGCGACTTGTTGCTTCTTATTCAAGCGGAGCTCGCTGTCTACTCCACTTGTATATAGACAACAATAGCACCTAAGATTTTCCCTTCGCGTAGTTCATTGAACCTTCCAACTTCACTCCGTAGCAGTTTCTTTTTCACTAAAAAGAAAGGGCCTTCTAGCGATAGAGACAGTAATGCCTGAGTCGCAGCATCTAGGTCTGACCCAAATTGAGCAAGGGCGGCCACTTCGCTATATTGTGCCAATTCCTTTTCAAAATGTCAAAACCTCCAATTATAATTTTCCTTTATTATAAAAGATACATAATTTTGTATCTTTAAAAAGATGAAAAATGATACATGTACCTAAATTTAGGCCTAAACTTATACCTAAAACCACTTGCCATCATCCTCATGGGTTGCAAATAAATGGGTTCCTGTCCGCAGTTATCAAGATGCTGACATTTAGTTTTAGATCTAATTTTAAGCCTAAATTTAAGTCCGTGTATCATTTCTCTAAAAAGATATATATGCAAAGCTCATTTCAGATTGTTATTATCGAATAATACAAGGCAAATTATCTGATTAACAATTATCAACTACTCGTTATTACGGAAGCAGAGAACAAACAAGCATTTCTCATTTTTATATGAGGTTAAAGTGAAAAAACTAGGTCTCTATATTCTAAAGAGTCCTTTTACCATATTTTAAGACACAAGATTATGGAAAGATTATCTTTATTTTTAAAAAATAAGTTACTTAAAAATAATCCTTGTTTGGTAACATAACTTATAAAAGATTATAAGAAAATAATCTTCCATAATCTACGAAAATAAAAGGTTCTTACATGTAATTTTATAAAATAATCTCTTTTTATAATCTTTTTAAGAATCAAAGATCAAGACCAAAGATAAGTAATAAAGACCAAGACCAACACAATCTATTTTTGCCAAACATACCCATCTATTGGTCAACATGGTTTTAAAAGGCGCGTCAAGACGTCGCTAAGGTGTCAGACGTGACTTTTACGTTACGAAATAGATCAAGACATCGACTCTAAGCGTCGCGTGAGATGAGACGCGATAAGACACACTAAAGCATGAGGCGTGACGTGTTTTTTTTATTCAACTTCGATAATTTTTTATATTTTTTTAAAATGAAGTATATAATACGTATGAATAGTTTCTTAACTTTATTCATTATGTACAGTGCTTTTTATAAACTTGATATATATAAATTATGATATAAATAAATAAATAATTTCATATTTTGTACCCTTATGTCGTGTCTTGAAAACTCAAAATCTTCGCTTTAGCATATGAGGCTTGATCATACCCAGGGATGGAGTCAGGAGGTGTCCTGTGGGTGCTCGGGACACCTATGGATTTCTTCGATGTAGTGTTAATTTAAAAAAAAAAACATCGATTTTTCTCAAATGTATATTAAATGACCCCGGTCCATCGCTATGGGAGATCCTAGAATCAATAATTAGAAGGTAATATGTTCATTTATTTATCGTTTTTATGAAATCTTGATTTTAATTCACTTTCTAACTCTATTATATTACGGTTCAAAAAAATTACAGACCAAATCGTATTTGTTACTATCATTCCGTTCGACCATCACACCGCGTCTCGCATTATTTATAACCTTGGTCAAAGTGTTATAATATTGTAACGTAGAGTTCAAACAAATATAGTAATTGGTTTAGAGCACATGGGACTTTTTATACTTTTTTAAAGCCAAAAGAGTCAATCAATGAAATATTCGCCATTATGTTCACACAACATCCACTATCTGTACAGACGATACCATGACTATATATTGTTGAAGCATTTACACCCTCTTAACCAAACAAAACGTGTTGCTCTTCAAAACGAACAAGAACAGCAACTCCGGTTTGCAAGTAATCGTTTTATCGAATTGATAAACGATGGAAAATCACTTGGGAAATACCAAAAGGCCAATGATACTCGTTCCAAGAAAAGAAATTGTGAAAGAGAAATTTTGTGAGGAACCAAAGAAAACGAAAGTGAAGTTTGACACGGGGTCGGAGACTACTAAAAATAACCCGAAGCCTTCGTCGTGGTGTTACTGCTTGTGAGATGTTTTTCTCATGATTAGCCGGTTAAGCATGTGCTAAATAAGTCTTATATGTATGGTTTGAATAATATATGAATAAATTTGTTTAATATCTAGTTATATTAGTTTCTTGATCATAGTTACTGTAAAAGTAATATACTCTTGTGCTACTTATGATCGAGTAAATGACCATTTCCTTAAATCATGCATGGTGATGAACTGATGATTGGTAAAAGCAAAATGAGATATGGTTTTGGCGTGTATAATATAAACTTGAAAAAAGGTTAAGCTAATGACAATCTAAAGGCGTGTGGTTAAGAGTGAGTTTTCATTACAATTGGTTCAGTGACGCAGCTAGGATTTGGGTGCTGCATGGGCCAAAATAATCCTTCGCAAATCAAAAATTGTTTAAAAACTTACTATATTTGTCATACATATATGAGATGAACTTAATTGTAAACATATATAGATCATATATATATGCACATGTAACTTAACAAATTAATTAAGCACCACAACATTCAGAAAAAAATGATCGATGAAACTATGTTAATCTTGTTAGCTTAAACTTAAGTTTGATTTATATTTGATGACATCAAAGATCTATAGAAAACTCATATAAGAAAGGGTTAGAGGTCATTTGGTTTGTTGTTAGGAATTACAATGGAGTATCGAATTTGATATGAGGTAGAATGACAATGGATATAATTAAGTTTATCATTATTATTGTTTATGTTTGGATGAAAAATATGGTATGAAAAAGTGTAAAAACATTTGAATTTTGTAGTGAAAAAAAGAAAGATAGCATTAGGCTTACGGAATGAACTGCATAAATACCAAACACACCCTTTATGAATGGGTGGCCCAAAACCATTATGTGAACCAAAATACCAAATAACATAGGGGCAATTGCATATATATCTCCTAAAGACAATAATTGCTTATATATCCAAGCAAAATTAATAATTACGTATATATCCTTTTAAAGACATGATTATTACATATATGTCCAAATCATTATTTTGTAAATATTTAAAACCATAAAATATATGGTAATTGAATTTTCAATTTGAAATGTCAATTTTACCCTCATATTGTCTTCCACAAATCTAAACCCAAACATTGATTGAGTAAATAAAAAAAAAAATCAATTGAATTCTGGTTCATAACATTGATCTGCACAAATATCATTATTGTTTTTGGGTTAATTCCATATATACCCAAATTAAACTTTAAAATTACATATTCACCCAACCAAAATACATAATGACATATATACCTAATATAAACAACAAATCTATCATATTTACCCAATTCACTATAAAATAAATTATTATTTTAATTTACACACTAAATTCCCGTTATAACCTTGATGAGAGAGTTAAACAATTTCCACATATGCGTGACACAACCATGTCATAGTTAAACAAATTTCCATCTTCGATCAAGCAAGTAAAAAAGATAACTTCAAACTATGTTGCGTAAATGTAACGACGAGTTGTTGGCATGGTCAAGCGAAGCAAGTAAACTACTTCTCTTCGTTGTGTTCCTGAAGTGCTTCTTTGGGTATTGATTGGCCATGGATGTAGTATCTATCTATCATGAGTTTTGAGTGCTCATTGGTGATATTATTTTTTTGGTAACCATCTGCAATATTATTTTGTTTGTGTACAAAAGGTCATATCATACTCCTTACTTTTGTCTTTAACAATAGTCGGTTACCTATCAAAATTGCAGCACACATAGGACAAACAATAAGGTCACACATATGAAATACATTGACGGAATTAAATATCATAATCCACTCCAGTAGTAGATCTTGTAACAAAATCTCCTAAGGGGGCTTGATGGTGGTATACTGATATTAGCATATATCTTGACGTAAAATGTGAGTTTGTTTAGTTGATTGAGGGTATAATTGGAATCTAATGGTAAAAAATACATTTTAATTAGGTTTCTAGTGAAACGGGTAAATATGATAGATTTAGTGTTAATATTGGGTAAATATGGCATTATGTTTTTCATGTGGGTAAATATGTCATTATATGGTTTATATTGGGGATATATGGAATTAACCCATTGTTTTTAGTTAATTTATTGATTGCCATTATTTAACTTTAATTGTTTCTAATCCAAATCTTATTCAACTTTATCATACTAGCATCTGAAAGTTGTGCATTTCGTTTGTTTTAAACAATTAAAAAGAAATCTTCTTACATTATGTTGTGGTGGGTGTTTGGTATTAGAAGTGTATGTTGCCTTATTGCTTGGTTAATTGCTTTCATTAGGGGTTGCAGCTTCACATATGGTGTAGGAGTGTTTTATGTTATCAGTTAATCAAAATCTTGTATTAGATATAATGAATACAAAACGAGTTTTTTGTCACCAGCTTTAAGGATCATCTACACGTTTTTATCACTAGATATTAAGAAGATATATGTAAAGGTAATGAGAAATGATAAGAACAAGGGTAAAATTGACATTGTATATTCAAAATATAATTATCGTGTATTTTAAGCTTTTAAATATGCACAAAATAATGATTTGGATATAGATTACATATTTAAGTCTTTGCAAGGATATATACGCAATTATTAGTTTTGCTTGGATATATACGCAATTATTAGTCTTTGGAGGGATATATATGCAATTCTCCCAATAACGTAATACATATGCTAGAAAATAGAGATTTTTGGTTGGCCATGACCCATCTCAATGCATGAATAGCTCCGTCCTTGATATTGGTAGTAATAAACTAATATCTGAAAATGTTAGTTATAAATCCGTATTTTTAGATATTGTATACATATTTTTGAATTTTCATTCAATCATAGTGTCATTATGTAATACGAGTAATCTATTCATTAACTAGAGCCTAGGAAAGGTTTTCAAAATCAGAATTTACTCAAAATTATTTTCGTCTTTACAAGATCAAGATTATAAGATCGGATCAGAATCTTGAGATCCTTCTCTATTGGCTTTATTTAGGAGAGGCTTATAGGGGGTTTAAACTTTTAAAATAAGTCGACTTATAAAATAAGTTTTGTTTGTCATACGGGCTTATGAAAGCTTATATTAGCCATAAGCTTCCATAAGCCCATTCTCATTGAAAGGTGCTTATAAGGGCTTATAACTAGTTACATTTCTTGAATACTCTTTAAAATATAATAGATTTCACGCAAAAATCGAAAATATGTAATTTTATGCGATTTTACATTCATAAGCTTCAGCTCCAACTAATCCGCCAAACAACTTTATAAAATATAAGCTCAAGCTTCTGGGTTATAATATAAGCCTTAGCCCCAACCTATTGCTCCAATCATACCCAATGTCATTTTCTTAATAGTTTTGAAATATTTTACAAATCTACAAAATATTATATACCATAATCACAAAATTATATCGATGTTTCTTGGAAATGATGTCTTAAATTGTGATTGTGAAATGTTTAAGAAGATTAGCATGTTGTTGTTTAAATTCTATAAAATATAACCCTTACCTTTGTAGTTTTTTAGTTTGCGGTTTAAGAAAAGTAAGACCAAATAAAATTAGGGCTTAAGATTTTAACGCTCAAAATGGGTATCTTATAAGAACTTAAGTTTGCAAAAATTGTACGTAAGATCAGGATCGTTTTTACATTGTAGTATTAAAAAGATTAGCATGTTGGGCTTATGAGGCTTAAATTTCAAAAGCCCCTCTATAAACCTCGTTTGGCGTAGAGGCTTATAGTGGGGCTTTTTAAATTATAAACCCAAGCCCCAGCCATAAGCCCCAACCCCAAAAATGAGGCTAAAGTTTTTATAAGCCTCAAATATAAGCCTCGTTGGTATCAAATTACTTAATTACCCACAAAAATATCTAATATATACATATGCTAATTTAATTATATGTCCTATTTAGTAATTTTACATAATAAGCCTCAGCTTAAACTAATTTGCCAAACAAGTTTATGAAAATAAAAATTTTAGTTTCGACTTCCCCTATAATGAACATAGACTTTGAAGGCTTAAGCTCCAGCCCCAGGCTCAGCCCTTTGCGCCAAACATACTCATAATTTATAACTTTGGAGTTTTTTAGTTTGGTGTTTAAGAAAAGTAAGATCAGATCTTAGAGTCAAAATAATTGAAATATTATAGTAAGATTTTAAGCTTGCAAAAATTATATGTAAAATCGTGATCGTTTTTATCAGGGCCGTCCCATGAATCGACGAAATTTTTGAGGGCCCTGTACAAAATCATATAATGAGGCCTTCGTTAAGCAATATTATATATAACATGTCACCATTTATAAAATATAATGCAATTAGTTATCTAAATGTTATAACATATTATTCATTATAATTTATCATCTAAATATTTTTTCTTCAAAATTAAATATATATCCATAAAGTAAAATATGCTTTTACTACACATGGTTTTTATATAATTATTAATGAAAAACCCTTATTAACGAGACAAATTTTGAGGGACAAATTTTGAGGCGTGAACGATGGTCACCTCGCACTCCGAAAGACTACCGATTTTTATCTTTTAGATCGTAAAAGGATTTAAAAAAAAAATTTAAAAGAAAAGAATTGTAATAAGACGATCTAAACAAACAGCCTGATATTTCTGTCCGTTTAATTCGGGTTATAACATTAACCCTAAAACCCAGATCCTAAAAATAAAAACCCACGGGTCACAGTTACATACCCGATTATTCATCACAAAAACAATTCAAAAATCAATCAACATTTTATCAACACAAGTGAAGAAGAAGGAAAAATCGATCAGAATGGATGATTATACGCGTGAAATGATGGACCTGAAAACGCTCGTCACTCGAACCCTAGAAAAAAAAGGCGTCCTCGCTAAGATCCGAGTATATATTTTGTTTTTGGTTATTCAATTTATTTGTTTATATATATTTTTTTATTTGATTGTTGGATCCGGTAGCTATTTTGTATTATAAAAATCTTATGAGATCTTATTTTAATCCAATGTTTGTGTCGATGTTGATACTTATATAATTAGGGATATAAAAATGTTATTTTCTTTTGTTGGGAGTTTGGGTATTGGGCGCGGAGGATTGAACGTGACACGGTGACAAATGTTGTAAATACGAGGTTTATTGGAAATGTTTTTAGTTACTAGAACACGATTATTATATACTAGACACTTTGTGAATACTTTCAAACCCACTAGAATCTAAATTACTTCCTATATAGCAACAAGAAAACCTCAAACTATCGACAGGAAGAGTTCCAAAACTAAACTAAGATCCCGGGATACACTAGTTAGATGGCTCGTCTAGGTAAAACGGTCTCTTGGAATGATAATAAACGGAAGTATCAACTACATTGAATATCAATAGGAATTCCAGTTAGGGGAAGTTAGGAAATGTTTTGTTTATCTGGATTGTTTTTTTATGGGTAGATTTTCTTTAATGATTGATTTGATCATATCTGGTTGATACGTTTGCTATTGTTGTTAAAGGCCGAACTGAGAGCAAGCGTCTTCCAAGCAATAGAGGAAGAGGATAAGGCAATTGAAAAGGACGAAGGCCTGCCTCCTGCGCTGTTGGGTAGCTGCAATGATCGTGCTAAGCAACTTCATGCTTCTGCTTCAGGTATTATGTAATCATTACAGAACAATAGTTAATGTTATTTGGCCCACCGGATTATTGACAAGTACAGTTTGATATTACTGTATCTAAAAGATCTATTAAACTGTATGCCTAGCTTAATGTTTCATATGGTTACTTAGCGCAAATATCTGTTTATTAGTATGGAGCATGCATTTTTGGTATCTCAGCTTTTATGTCACCAACCTGATGAATTTTAATTGGTTCCTATTTGATACGCTTTCAGGCCGTCTTCTAACTGCTCTAATATGTGAATACTTGGATTGGGCACAGCTTGGACACACACTTAAAGTCTATTTACCCGAGTGTAATTTGGTAATAATTTTTATTGTTTACCATATTAATTAAGGCTATATTCGTGTTTTTGTTTCAACTTTTGTTCAATTATAGTTCTTTTAAACCTGGATTAAAACTGCTATTGCAGCAAAAGGATGCCTGGAAAGCAGAGTTAAGAGACTTCAGTAATAAGAACGGATATGATATAAACAGGAATGGAGATAGCGGTCCGTTGCTGTTGGATGTACTTGAAGGTTTCTTGAAATTTGAGGTATGGTACTTTCTTTCTCGCTTGTAGCCTAACGGTATTTAATAAGATGCACCCTAACCAAGTGATTGTGGGTTAAGTCCCAACTGGGACAATTGTGTGGTATTTGTAATGTATAATTCTATATACTGTGAGATTGTTAAGTTAGCTTTAAAAATGCAATATTACAGTAGACTTTTATATTTCATATATGAGATGTAGATTTATGACATAGCACCAATAGTCCATGACGTCCGGATTTTGTAATGGCGGTGGTCAAAACTATTAATGATCGTTAACTAAGTAGTTAAGTATGTGTAGTTTGGACTTTTTAACATATCACAACCTAAGACCCCTATAACACCCCTCTAACACTTCACAAATCACACCACATCTTCACCTCAAGCCAAACACTTCCGCTTCATCCTCCTTACATCCCCGCCCCTACCCCAAGTCCTACCTCCACCTGCAAAGCGCATTTTCAACATTTCGTCTTCAGTAAAGACTCCCTTTCCTCTATTCTTGACCACAAACAAACTCCAGAATTTCATTCACAAAAACCTCAAACGATACTCACACCTCCAAACAGCCACAGCTGATGGCGGGGAAGAAAGTTTATTTGCAGAAATTGAATTTTTTTTTTTTTTTTTGGAATGGTGTTTAGGTTGGGAAGAAAGAAGGGTGAGGAAGGAGGTGGGATGTGGTGAAGGGTGAGGGGGTGTAAAGGGGAGTTTGGGTGTTCTAATGTTGGAAAGTTTATATCACCCCATAGTCCCATGGCCATACTCAACGACCATTGCATTTTTGGACCACCGCTATTTCGTATGCAAAATCCGTCATAAAGTTTAGGGACCAACAATAATTTCCCTACTGTAAACGTCTATATATCGGTATACGGCTAACGAGTTTGAAAAAATTTATGTTTTGCTTATCAGGAGAAAGTTGTTTCATGTCGTATAATTTTTGTTAATTGAATGGGTAGGTTTCTTTCCTCATTTAGGATACTTGTTTCTGTCATCAGATCTTTCTAGATATCTGAGTAATTTATTGTTTTGCAAGTTTGTATAAACATATTCACACACAATGGAACAAGTTTTAAGCTTTCTACAGCTATACATGCATAAATAGGTGGGAATGCATGAAAGTCTATTACAAATTTTTTACATAAAGAGAAAGTGATGTTTAAGTTGATCGCTTTACTAGATATGAATAGAGGAATCAGAGGATGTCTGAATGATGTAATTATTGTGAGCAGTTGGTATTACATATAACTAAGAGTCCAAATGATTCCTTCTCCTGAACTCTGCACTGAACAACGCTACCTTTTTCCAAGACCCCAAGTTTGCTGAATATATCAGTTTTGTTAGATTCTATGTTATAATGCCCATTTTTGTTGAAATTACCAAACATAAATTGGCAAAATCTGGTAACAGGTGATTCTAAGCTATGATCTATATATTACTCAAAACCCTTTTAATGGCATAAAATTTTAACTACGGGACTTTTATACTTACCATGGATAAAATTTGATTGGTTATCTGTACAAGTAAACTTGGATTGGTTTTACTCAATGAGTGATACTTGCTTAATTAATTGCAGAATCAATCTCAAGGAAGAGGTAGTGGAAGGCGATCAACGATTCCAGAGCAGGACTCTCGAAGGCCATCTTCATCATCGGTTGCGGGAGGATTAGCTCCTCTGGGAAGGTGGTTTTTAATACTCCACATTTGCCATTTGTTTCTATTACAAAATTTATTATTAACTATATATATGTTTTCCTTATGCTAGACAAGGTTCTGGGTCTCAAGGATCTGGTAAGCATTCACATTCCCTTCTGAGAGGAACATTTTCTTTATAAAAATAATTTCGATTTATGCCGTCTTAGCATTAATTTTTACTTGTGGTGTTTATTCAATTTGATAATCATTCAGACCGAAGAGGAGGTTCCTCAAACTCTAGCTATAGGAATAATGATGATTACAACTGGAGATATGAAAATGATGATACTTCTGAGGATATTACTCGTGCCTCCATTGCATTGGAAAATCTTCAGTTGGACAGAAAGGCTCGAAATTTGACCACTTCTTGGCGGTTTGTTTTCTTATTCTCTAACAACAATCACCCACTATCCCACTCCCACCTATACAGAATTTTTGTATTGTTATCTACAAGGAATTTCTTTTATGCTCCGTAGTTAAGAATGGTTTGTTGGGTAAACTTTTAATGCGTTAGATATGAGTTTTGGATTTATTTTGCCACTTACCGTTGAGGGGAATGGGGTGTTTGGATGTGCCATTTGAAATAGATTATGATCATATAATCAAAAATTTTAGTGTATGGCATCCTCTATTTCTTAAGGATTTAGTAGATAAAATGACCAAAGAGGACATGTTTGCGGAACATATAGAGTTGTTCTGTGAAATGGGAGTAAAGGACCCTCGCATTAGGTTTATAAAGAAATTCCTTATAGCTAATTTATATTACTTTTGAGTGTTTGACTTTCTCTACTTTTTAAGGATTTAATAGATAAAATGACCAAAAAGGACATGTTTGTGGAAAATAGAGAGGTGTTTGTTGTAGCTGGTAATAATTTGAGTAACGCGAATTAAGTCGCAATGGTAAAATAGTTAGATCGGAAACACAAATCCAAACACCCCCATACCAAGTTATAGTAATGACTAATGAGCAAGTACCTAAGTTATATTACACCTCAACCCCGCTAAAACCTGGCATGAATTAAAACTGAAGGAAGAAAAAACCCTTATTTTATGAGTAGTATTCTAGTATTAATTTTTTGTTTTGTTTGTTTCTCAGGCATGGTGGAGATGACAGCAATGAAGATGGCAGGCTAGATCACATGTAACTTCAAAGATACCCGAGTACTTGTAGTTTGTAGCCAACTAGTATCATCATGTCTTTCTTTGTTTATAAGAAAGCCGTTCCATAAAGAACAAGAGTTTGTTTTTTCAATTCAATGCATTGTTGTTGTTTCTTCAGATTTCATTTGTTATCTTATCTGCCCTTCATTTCGAAGGCTGGATATGATGCAGCATGAAAAAAATGTTTTGTGTGATTTGATACCCTTATTGTAAAGTTAACTGAAGTATTTTTATAGTTTGCGTTACAAGTTAATGATGTTAACTCTTTGGGGCATAAGTATTCCCAGTTTTTCGAGACTCCTTTCTCTCGCACTGAAATGACGTGTAGTATACAAATTTATAGATAACGTGCGTAAAAGGCATGATTGCTGCCTAAAAGATATTAATCCAACAAAAATCATGATGGAGGAGTGCCAAAAATCAAAATGATTTAGAATTGGGCACTTCTGTCTTTTCAAATTATGTCTTCACGTCTGCTCTACCAACTTTATATGGCTAGATTCAATTCATTGCTTCCTAAATGCAACCGAATTTGGTACCTGAAACTGCAGATTTTTCAGTAGCATTTAGTTTTCATATATTTGTATAACTTTTGCTACAGCTTCCTTCTCGATGGTATCTCTAGCTGAACTCAACCCTTCTCGATGTTAGGTGTATGTGATTGTACTTAAGCCTCGTGAGCTTAAAATTTGTGATAAAGTTACAAATTGATGAAAAGTAGAGGCAAAATTAGCAGATTACATGTACTCTTTAACTCTGTGGTCTATCCTTGTAAACGAAGGGCATAAAATACGTCAATTATGTATGTGGAAACACCAATGGAGCTTAAACTGCAAACATGGATGTTCATTCTTTACGAGACAAACTTGTTACAGTATAAACGAAGAAATGCATGTGGCTAGTTGACTACAACTTGCACATCAGTGAAGACATACAACTTGACAACTGGTTACACCATTTGTAAACACGCAAGGCTAGGCGTAATTGTTACTAGGGGTGTCATATTTCCCGGCCGGACCGGACCCGACCGGACCGAACCCGACGAAGGATATTGGTTGGGTTCTTCGAGTCAAAATCATCGGGTCAATCGGGTCAACCGATTAACCCAGTCTAACTAGGGTCGGTATCGGGTTCAAAATATTTGAAAATTCGGGTTCGGGTCGAATTCGATAACCCGACAATTTTTTTTTTTTTTTTTTTTTTTTTTTAAACTTTTTCAATCTTTATTTAATTGAAAGCCCAAATTAGTGCGTGAACATATATTGCTTCATATATTTGGTTTTATATTCATTTTCATTCTATATAATTGACCCATATTGAAAACAAATCATTCTGAATAGAAAATGTGTAAATCCAACTATAAAATGCATGTATTAGTATCGTTCTTCTACCTTGGTATGAATATAATAACTTTTAAAACCAATCAATTGTTAATACAAATAAGCCGTAAAAGCGTTTATTTATATTTTACGATCTTCTAATGTTTTGTCGATAACAAACGTAAAATCATTTTAACGAAACAAATAGAATACGTAAATAGTTTGAGTTAATAGTTTCCTAACACACTTACGTTTCACATAAAACACTAAAACAAGTATAAGTGATTTTATGATTTAAATACATATGTACAACAACTAGTGTTTACATATTGGGTTAACATATACTTAAGCTAAGTATACTAAAATGGGTAAAAACATGTATATACTAAAATGGGTAAAACATGTAAATACTAAAATGGGTAGAAACTAGCAAATGGTATTAACCCATAACCCATGGTTTTATATATACCACTTAACCAAGTTCATTGTATCTAGAATGAAAATCATGGATCAACCCATAACCCATGACCCATGACTCATAACCAAAAATACCCATGGGCAAGAGGGCGTTCCACGGATCCACAGCTTTGTGCTAGGCGGATCCCAGTGGAAGGATCCGTGGGATCCGAGGAACGATGAAATTTTCTCTATAAATAGAGAGCCATTTCTTCCTTTCTATTCATGACTTTACACATACTTCCCCAAGTATTCTAACCTCTAACCTCGGATCCAAGTGATCTATGTAGTTTGTCTTTTGTTTTGTGTGATCTTCTAGGTTCCTCTTAAAGGAGAGATCACCACCTCTTGAAGACGTGCAAGCTCAAGTCCATGAGTTGCCATGCTTCGTCATCATCAAGACAACTAAGGTTCTCTTGTTGATAGTTCTACCTTTCTCCATAGATGTTGGGTTGAAGGCATTAGTGAAGAATGCGAAAGTGTCAAGATGAAAGCATTAGTGAAAGGTGCTCATCATCCGTGTCAAAGCATTAGTGAAGAATGCTAAAGGTGTCAAAGCGAAGGCATTAGTGAAGGGTGCAAAGGCAAGGGTGCAGCGTTGTGTCAAAGGCATTAGTGAAGGATGCGAAGAATCAAATCAAGTAGCATTTGGGAAGAATGCCTAGGTCGTATAATCGATGAGGTGCATCGTTATACATATAAGTATTTGTTTATTTACAAGGATGGTGATATCCTTGATGGTGTTGTAACAAGGAGTAGATCTCCTTGAGATTAGGTGTTGTGTCGTGAAGGGTAGTAGTTCCTCCATAGTAATGGAACTAGGTGCTTAGCCTAGTACCTAATAAAGGGTAGGCGACGTTGTGATAGGATTAGTTCTCCTAAGGTGTGAAAGAACTCGGTGGTTAGCCTAGCACCATATAAAGGTTAGCGACGTTGTGTTAGGTGTGGTTCGCTTGGTGTGAAAGAACTCGGTATTTAGCTTTGTACCGGAAAAAGGTTAAGCGACGTTGTGAAGGCTTCTCCGCCATAAGGAGTTGGTGTAGTGCTTACGAACTCTCGAGTAGGTGACTCGGGAGTGGAGTAGGCAAGGAAGGTGTCCTTGTGGCGAACCACTATAAATAACTTGTGTCGTGGTGATGTGCTTCTTACTCTTTATCTTTCATTACACGTTTATATATCTATCTATCAACGTCCAACATAAACAACCAAATAGATTGACATAAGTCGATCTAAATATTTAAAAGGAAGTTTTAAATTGGTAAAACTATTCAACCCCTTCTAGTTTTCCACAATTGGCATCGAGCTTAGTTACCAAGTTTCTTAAAGTATGTTGTACTTTAAAAACTTGATACGATCCGTGTATGTTTGAAAACTACAAAGAAGGATTTTTTTTTAGGTCATATTTTTTTTTATCATTTTGTTGGACATTGATAGATGATTCTAACAACTTTTGTTCCTAAGAAATCTTCATGCTAGAATCTCTCCAAAATCTTCATTCAAAGAATAATGAAGTCAACATTCAAGGAAGGATCTAAAAAGTAATCACAACTTACGTACACCAAGTACAAAGGATTACTTTAAAAGCTCATGAAGTATCTTTGGTATTATGCCAAACCAAGAAGCATAGAGGTATGTTTTACTTTTCATTAGATAGGTTATATGAGTTCAATTTATTTTCATAAGTTCTCTTTGTTTATTAATCACTAACATCGTTAGAAGTCTCTTTCGTCACTTTTCCGTCTTTTTCATCATCGGAATAATACTCCTTTGATTCGTCAAACTAACGCCGTCATCACATATGAACCCTCGATATGTGATTCATCAAAAGTCGTCATTCAAAACAATCTTCATCTAATACCTCCGAACTATTTATTTTGCAAGCTAAATTATAACCCTACTACAAAAATAATGCCAAACAACTCTTTTTGGTCCACGATGGCGGATCCTCTAGTTGTACTAGCCGGATCCCAAACACAAAGGATCCGGGGAACCGTGGGATGTAACTCAGCTATACGCTTTCAAAAATTCACCACTGATTATTTTCCTCTATTCACACAACACAAAAAACGACCAAGCTACGAATTCATCCTCATTGGCTTCCATACTTTCAAGTATTCCTTCCTAGAACACCATTGTAAGTAATTACATTAACTTGTTCTAATTTTCATCATCCTCATCCTAGGGTTTATGGTTTCTTAATTTTAATCAATTAAACTCAATTAGGGTTTTCAAATTAATTATGAAAAGGGGTTTTAACAAAATCATATTGTGTTCACAACATTGTTAATACAAATCAAAACCATAAACCCATTCCAACTAATCTTACCTAATTGAAAATTTGTATTTTTAGGACCAACCATGCCCAAAGCCACTCAACAAGATCATCATGACACCGTCCACTATCTTACTCACTATTATCGTAAAAAGGTATTGACCAAAACCGACCATAAAATATTCAAAAGCCTTGTAAAACGACTTATCCACGAAGGTCGTGTAGTCAAGGAATGTTTCCTTGAAGATACCGACATTCGTCAAGTTTTCTCGACGATCCACTTTGATTGTCTCCTTGACATAGATGAGCAAATTTGTCCGGTCTTCATTTTTGAATTTTACAAAAGCTTTAGGATCATTAGAAACACCGACAATAGCATCTCAATCGCCTTCATCATCAACAAGCAAAACTTTATTTTCCTCTCAACACCTTTGCTCAAATTCTTCGCATTCCTTGTGAAGGAATTTGTATGTACTCTCAAGATTGGGCAATTAACGCCAAAACCTTGCACTTGATCCTAAACCTCTATAACACTCCTCTCGGCGATCCCGAAACCATTAGAGATACTATCTTCAAAGTTAGGACCGACCAATCTCGTTACGACCGTAACAAAAGCTTATTCACCGTGATCCCTTTCAAATGGAACTTTTGAAATGCATCCCATGTTTAGAAAATGGGAAGAAATCCTTAGGAAAATGTCATTAGCCTAGTTGGAAACAAAGATCATCCAAACGCATGTCTTGTGCAAATGATCTATTGTCTTACCCACCAAAGGCCATTTAATCTTGCCTATTACATGGTAAGGAGAATGGTGGGGTATTCAAAGCTTCAACATGGTACTTCCATATGGTATGCTCCTAACACGACTTTGTAAGTATGTTGGTACATTGCAACCATCTCCTATTAACGATGATCATTACCTTTCCGATCACGTCATGGTATCTCTTACCAAACAACGCTCTAAACGGTTCATGGTTAATGGAGAGAAACCTGAAGCTCTCTCGGACTCCTCGGCTGGTGAAGAAGAAGATGAAGATGAGGAAGATGTCGACCCCGTAGCCAACATCAAATTAGAAATCCTTGAATACCACGAACAACTTCCAACCATTCCAAACGAGACCGCGGAATTTAAACAATTGAGGGGCATGATTCAAAACCTCGCTTACAACCTCACTAAGCCGTCAAAAAGGAAAAGAAAGGATTGATGAAAGAGACAATAGGATTATGCTTATTTTCGTTTATTTTATGTTTGGATGATTACGTGTTAGTTCTTTTGGTTTATGGAAATTTGGATATTGTTATTTTATCATACTTTTATAAGTGGAGTTTTGTGATGACATGCTTGTTCCTATTGCTTTACTTATTGATTTATTAGTGTGCAAAATCTGCACATCATTTACGTGTAGATTACGATCAGTAGGTGCGGATCCCAAGGATTAGCCTAGCCGGATCCCTTCCTTGAGGGAACCGTGGGATCCGTGACATCAGATCAGCAATTCAGCATTTCCTGCATCAAGATAACTTTCTAGATAACATCTCATTAGCTAAGCATATGATTTTAGAATCCAACTAGAACCTTTTCAAGGATGAGAAAGGCTTAGACTCACTAAAGGCTTACTTAAAATCTTAGTTAAAATGCCTCTTGATTTATCAACACATCAAAGCTCACCATATTTCCGCCTCAATAACTCACAAACTATTTCTCATCTTTTAAAACACTTAAGTGGACAAACTAAACAATTTTAGGAAATTGTTTCCAACCATTTTTATCTCAAA
Source organism: Chrysanthemum lavandulifolium (assembly GCA_022545495.1). Classification (NCBI taxonomy): domain Eukaryota; kingdom Viridiplantae; phylum Streptophyta; class Magnoliopsida; order Asterales; family Asteraceae; genus Chrysanthemum; species Chrysanthemum lavandulifolium. Next base: position 42,130,008 of record CM040245.1, on the reverse strand, counting down.
GTGATACAAAAATTAGCTTTTTCAATTCTTGTGATTTTTAAGATTTTTTCAAATTTTACCTCAAGCTTAAATCTGATCACTAGGATCATTTATTATGACTTAACACCACAAAACTCTTAGTGTTATCCTTGGACATCCATTGGTAGTCATCTTGTCCCATCTCCTTTCAATAAGAAACAATCATTTGCTATAACACTTATTACCTTTGATCATTCAAGTATCCTCTCATCCTAAAACACTTAGGAGAACTGAAACACTCAAAATAAGATAGGCTTTAGCTCCTAGAAACCTCATTTCAAACCTGTGATAACTGCTGAGAGCCGGATCCCTAGGAATAGCCTAGCCGGATCCCTCCTAGGAGGGAACCGGGTGACAGTTTGTGTCAAACATTTCTAAAACAATCATTTCAACTCATCTTCCTAACTCAAACACTCCATCTCATCTTAAATGAATTCCTAGATCAGTGAAACTCTGAATCTCAACCTTGTGCATGTTAATCATCACATTTCCAAGAACATTAGTGGATTAAGTCTTAAATGCAATTGCCAAGTTCTTCCTTTATAAGCCATGTGCTAAAACACTTTAGTCATCAAACACAAACACAATCATCAGCAATTTCAAACCATTTCCCTTAGTCATTTCATCATGAGAAAGGCTCCTAGTGCTAACTCATCCACTCAAGAACCACCCAAGAAACTTGCTAGAATCATACATGAAGTTTCCTCAACCGAATCATCTCCGGTTAATTCCACCAATGCTAGGATTTCCCCTACACCAAGAAAACCAATCAAACTAATTCCCAAGAAGAGTGTTCCCACTAGGATTTCATCACCAAATTCTACTATACCAAACATACCCTCCACAACTCAACCAACATCATTAGTGCCTAGAGCCACCTCACAATCATCTCCACACTCTCACAATGTAGAAGATTTGCCTTCTTGGCCATCTCATCTTTCACCATTACCAACGAATTCACTTGAAAAGATTGAGCAACAAAATCAAAGTGTTGAATCAACACTTGCTCCAAAAGAAAACTCTATTATTCCGCCCAATAGTCTATTTTGGATTATGAGAAGACATCAAAGGCAACCACCAGACCACATGGAAGTTGATGCTTCTTTACCTCCACCCTTAAACATTGTAGAGCCATCACTTAGTGAGCCTCTACCAAATCCTCCTTCATTTGAAGATCCTCAACCCACTTCACTTGAACTTCCACTTCAAGAAACTCAAAACCATGACAAGGATTGCTATCATTGTAAACATGTTGAAAGATTGATACATGAACTACGTGAAGAGCAACGTTTCATGTTTCATCACCTCCTCGAACGTTTCAAAGAGGTCAACAAGCCTAAACTACAATGAGCATCATAAGTCACAAGCTCAAACTTAGAATGTTTAGGAAAACTCATCTCATCATTTATCGTCATTAAGCTTTTAGTTGAATCTAAAGTTTGGATAACTCATTAGCATTAGTAGCGCTCGTATGAATAGTTCATTCTCTTAGTTTTAGAGATTTGGTTGATCATCTCTTGTTTTTATTGAATGAATATTTTATTGTCATAGTTGTTATGTGCTTTATGTGTTGTGTTTGATATATTATATCTACCTCACATATTCATTAGCATTGATTGAAACACTCTCATTGTTGAAGAAGCTGTCAATGCAGTAGGATCCTCCCAATACCTAGACGGATCCCTCCAAGAAGGGAACCGTGGGATCCGTGGTACTGAAGCACAAAATTGTACTAACTTGAGTTTTTCTTGCAGGAAATTATGCATTATACTCTTGATTTCTAATCTTTACTTTGTAGATTTTCAAAATAACACATGAAGATTTTGACACCATAAAGCTAGGGGGAGCTTTGTGTCAAACGATATTTGCAAAACATTTGCAACATTAATCCGTTTTTGGATTATACTTCATGATACCTCATTGCATCTTTGCAATCTTCAAGGGGGAGCACGTTTTCGTCACTTAGACGAACCATTTGCAAACTTAATTGCAAACACAATTAGTTTATTTTACGTCATGTCCTTGACGCCCTTTCAAAGGATGGACTCGTCAAGGGGAGTTAAGGCGAGTACCATTCCGTCACTTGCTCTCTTTACATTTTACATAACTTTTTATATATAAAATTGTGTTAGTTTCTTTTAACACTTTTGTTTCGACAAAAGGGGAGAAGAAAGTAAAACTACAAATTCAAACTTTTACGAATTTTAGCTTTTCCTTAAAATAATTTTATGTTTTGTCATCAACAAAAAGGGGGAGATTGTTAATACAAATAAGCCGTAAAAACGTTTATTTATATTTTACGATCTTCTAATGTTTTGTCGATAACAAACGTAAAATCATTTTAACGAAACAAATAGAATACGTAAATAGTTTGAGTTAATAGTTTCCTAACACATTTACGTTTTCACATAAAACACTAAAACAAGCTTAAGTGATTTTATGATTTAGATATATATGTACAACAACTAATGTTTACATATTGGGTTAACATATACTTAAGCTAAGTATACTAAAATGGGTAAAAAACATGTATATACTAAAATGGGTAAAAATATGTAAATACTAAAATGGGTAGAAACTAGCAAATGGTATTAACCCATAACCCATGGTTTTATATATACCACTTAACCAAGTTCATTGTATCTAGAGTGAAAACCATGGATCAACCCATAACCCATGACCCATGACCCATAACCAAAAATACCCATGGGCAAGAGGGCGTTCCACGGATCCCTAGCTTTGTGCTAGCGGATCCCAGTGGAAGGATCCGTGGGATCCGGGAACAATAGAGAATTTTCTCTATAAATAGAGAGCCATTTCTTCCTTTCTATTCATCACTTTACACATACTTCCCCAAGTATTCTAACCCTCTAACCTCGGATCCAAGTGATCTATGTAGTTTGTCTTTTGTTTTGTGTGATCTTCTAGGTTCCTCTTAAAGGAAAGATCACCACTCTTGAAGACGCAAGCTCAAGTCCATGAGTTGCCATGCTTCGTCATCATCAAGACAACTAAGGTTCTCTTGTTGATAGTTCTACCTTTCTCCATAGATGTTGGGTTGAAGGCATTAGTGAAGAATGCCGAAAGTGTCAAGATGAAAGCATTAGTGAAAGGTGCTCATCATTCGTGTCAAAGCATTAGTGAAGAATGCTAAAGGTGTCAAGACGAAGGCAAGAAGGGTGCCATTAGTGTAAAGGGTGCCAGCGTTGTGTCAAAGGCATTAGTGAAGGATGCCAAGAATCAAATCAAGTAGCATTTGGGAAGAATGCCTAGGTCGTATAATCGATGAGGTGCATCGTTATACATATAAGTATTTGTTTATTTACAAGGATGGTGATATCCTTGATGATGTTGTAACAAGGAGTAGATCTCCTTGAGATTAGGTGTTGTGTCGTGAAGGGTAGTAGTTCCTCCATAGTAATGGAACTAGGTGCTTAGCCTAGTACCTAATAAAGGGTAGGCGACGTTGTGATAGGATTAGTTCTCCTAAGGTGTGAAAGAACTCGGTGGTTAGCCTAGCACCGTATAAAGGGTAGGCGACGTTGTGTTAGGTGTGGTTCGCCTTGGTGTGAAAGAACTCGGTATTTAGCTTTGTACCGGAAAAAGGTTAAGCGACGTTGTGAAGGCTTCTCCGCCATAAGGAGTTTGGTGTAGTGCTTACGAACTCTCGAGTAGGTGACTCGGGGAGTGGAGTAGGGCAAGGAAGGTGTCCTTGTATCCGAACCACTATAAATAACTTGTGTCGTGGTGATGTGCTTCTTACTCTTTATCTTTCATTACACGTTTATATATCTATTTATCAACGTCCAACATAAACAACCAAATAGATTGACATAAGTCGATCTAAATATTTAAAATGAAGTTTTAAATTGGCAAAACTATTCAACCCCCCATTCTAGTTTTCCACACCAACATTTGGTGACCATGCGTGGTGGAGTGCGGCTGCAATGGTGACCACCCACGGTGGAGGGAGACCACTCGTAATGGTGCCTCCCGTTACGTCGACCTAATTAAAGAGCTAAGTCTAATAAACTTACATGTAACAGACGTTATGACATTCATACATCACACACGAACGATCATAATGGGCCTCCCATCGTGGCGCGATGGGGTTAAATGTGGTTGGTTCGATGGTAGACACTAAGTAACGATAAAGAAGGAATAAGACTATTCGTAATGGATGCCCGACCTTGTGGTCTGTTGCTATTCAGAATGCGTCCCCTCATTACATGGGGTGGGTCATGGTGTTGGTCGGTCCCTCATTTTGCATAACTCGGTCGTATACTTAACCGAGTCCTCCTCATTTGGTTGTGTGTGTGTGTTTTATATTGTTTTTTGTTTTTTTGGTATTTTTGTGTTTGAGCAAGGTATTTTTTTTTGGTGAATGCGGTCTGGTCCTCGGTTAGCCCTTTTAATTAAGGCTGTAAACGAACCGGACGAACACGAATGGAGCCTTATTCATATTCGTTTGTTTAATTTTAACCGGACAAATAAACAAGCATGAACACTTAAATGGACAAATTTTCTTGTTCATGTTCGTTTATTAAATAAACGAGTTGTTCATGTTCGTTCATTAAGACACTAAACGAACATAAATGAACATAGACAAATAAACATAAAATTATTAAATTATGCACAATATATTGTTTTGTTTAAAAAACTAACTTTAAAATTATACAATTCAAATATATGATTTACGAATATAAATAAATAAATGAACATAAACGAACGCATAAACGGACGTTTACAAACATAAATGAGTAGACGCGGCATTGTTCATATTCGTTCATTTAACTAAACGAACGTAAAATATTGTTCATGTTCGTTCATTTAATAAATAAACGAACTTTTTACTGAACGATTCATGAAATGTTCACTGAAGGTTCAGTTCTTTTACAGCCCTACTTTTAATCATTTTCGGTCTTCGGTCCGGTTTGGTCTTACGTACAACCGGACATTATGTTTTGTTGGACCGGACCGACCGTCGAACCGGACCGGACCGACCCATACATGGACTGAACATATCGGTCCGGTCCTCGGCCCAGTGTTTTAGGTCCCATAGGTTTTCGGTCTGATTCGATCCGGTTTTCGGACCATGCTAAGCCCTACCTTATTACGCAAACTTGGTAATGAAGACGATTGTAGTGAGTTGACGCTGAGGTGTCAGTGGTAACAGTGGTCATCTGCGGTCACTATTACATCCAGCCTAGAGAGTATAGGGAGGGTATATGTGAAGTATGTTTGTATAAAGTTATATATTTTTATGTGTTTAGTTAGATGATGACCACTACAGCTTTAAAAGTGATAGCAAGATGATGTGTTAAAAAGCTGATGTGATGCTGAGTTAAAAGTGATGATCGGTCGACCATTAGAGCACACGGTACCATGTTCGCCATCCCTCGCCGTGCCACATGCACCTTCACCGTGTCTCGCCATGACACCGGCTTGGCTCGCCGTTGTGAGTCTCGTCGTCTGCACGACGAGGGTAAAGGTTGTACGATTGTAAGTGGTGATTTGTTTTCTCTTTTTTTTTTTTTTTTTTTTTTCGTTTTGATTTCAAATGTATGTGTGTAGTGTGTGTGAAGATTGGGGAAGAAGACGCAATTTTTTATTTTTCTTTTAATTTTGTTAGTGGGGTTAAATTGGGTGGGCTTGTGATAACATTTACATTCAAGATTTATTTATTTATTTATTTTATTATTATTATTTTTAATATGTTGTATTGTATTTTTATTATAATAAATAAATTTAGTTTATTTGAAAATCTGAAAAATAAAAATAAAAATAAAGTTATAAATGATGGACCTAAATGAGTAAGTTGGGGTTATTTGTGAGTGGGGGAGTTAGTTGTGGAAGTTTGTTATAGTGATGTGGCACTCCGTGGATCCCAAATTAATAAATTGGGTATATCATGTCACGTAATGCTCTACACACCGCCTAATATATCTGACAAAAAATATGAATCATATTTCTTTAGGTTTGTGTTATGCAGGCACCCCAAAGGGCTATGAGGGTGCCTAGCAAATGAAAATGTAGGGGTGTTGCCAATCATTGGCAATGATTGGGTGGAATGTTTTTCTCGATTTTCGTGTCAATCATTGATATTTGGATGCTTTGGTTGCAGAAATATTTGGGTGCTTTGGTTTGCAAAAACTTGATACAAGTTCGTTTTACAAGTTTTTTAGGTTTTTACAAGTTTTTTTTTTACAAGTTTTACAACTTTTAAGTTTTTTACAAGTTTTTTTTTTTAGTTTTTTACAAGTTTTATTTTTGTTGTTTAACTTTTAGAAAAAGCGTGAGTCGAAAAATTTTGAGGCTCGATTCGAAGGTTGCAAAGTGATATTTTATCTCACTTTACCGTCCATTCGGTTTTCATCATCGCCTCCAGAAAATTATAAGGCTAAAAATCATCATCGCCTTATCTCGAAAGTATTTTCATCGACAAAGTTCACATTCACAATAGTAAAGATTCTCAAATTTGCATAAAGCAATTCGCAATAGTAAAGATTCTCAATTTGCGAGGCTTTCGCCGTTATAAAGAATATCGCATTCACAATTCACAGTTCATACCACAAAGAAGCAATCACAGTTCATACCACAAAGAAGCAAACAAGGGTAATGAATTTGGCTTGAAAATGTCGAGTTCACCATTTTACACCAATGAGGTAATAAATTTTACATTTTATCAATATGACATGCAAAATTTATAAAAACGACAAAAGACATATCGAGATTTTTAATAGGCTTAGATTATTATCGTTTTATCATTTTGGTACGCAAATTTGAAGGTTGCAAAGTGGAAAAAAACTCATTTTACCGTCCATTCGATTATGCCATGCGAAATCATTTTGCCATGCCAAATCATTTTGGCTGCAAATCAACAAAAGTTTTTTTTTTATCATCATCGCCGTATCTCGAATTTTTTAAACCATTTAAAAAAAACCAAGTTTAGATAAGCAACCATTAGAAACTAATTATTACATAAGCAGTTTCAGATAAGCAACCAACTGCCTCAAGAACCAAAAACAGATATTAAACCAAAAACAGATATTAAACAGGCCTCAAGAATACCATTAGAAACTGCTTATTAGAAACAGTTTCAGATAAGCAACCAACTGCCTCAACCATTAGAAACTGCTTATTAGAAACTGCTTATTACATAAGCAGTTACATTTTGCTTATGTATCATCACGAGCCATGGCTCAAGAATACCATAGAAACCATCACGAGCCATGGCTCAAGAATACCTATAGAAACCATCACGAACCATCACGAGCCATGGCTAAAAAAAAAATTCCAAACCAAAATTTTTTCCAAACCAAAGTTTACATAACAACAGGCCTCAAGAATACCATAGAAACCATCATATTGACACCTTTTTGGTATCATCACGAGCCATCACGAGAAAGCAATCCCACTCACATCTGTCTTTTGGTACCATCACGAGCCATGGCTCAAGAATACCAATAGAAACCATCACGAACCATCACGAGCCATGGCTCAAAAAAAAATTCCAAACCAAAAAAAATTTCAAACCAAAGTTTACATAACAACAAGCCTCAAGAATACCATAGAAACCATCATATTGACACCTTTTTGGATGACTATGCCAGAAACGGGCGTGGCTATTGCTACAGCTCTTAACCGTCCTATTGTATGTATATCCAATTCACAATCTATTATGTGTCTTCCTGATAACGCTACACGCGTCGTTCGGGGTCAAGGAAACTTCCTTTTCTTCGAGCAAGTTTTATAACACCCTAGGCAGTGAACCTAATCGTTGTAGTGTAGTAATTAGGGTAAGCCACGGGTATTGATATCGTTCTCTAGGGGAATAGGAATGCTAGTAAGGAGTTACTACGCTAAGGTTAAGGTTAAGGAAGATTATTTTTTATCTTTTTATGTTTTATGAAAATGGAAAGGTACGAATCTCGGGTATTGGATTTGGGGGTTGGTATTTCTACCGATTACTCTATTATTATCTAATTATCTAAACTAAGGTTGTGGAGTCTATGTCTAATTAATGTGTGCTCGTATGATAGTTTAAAGATGTGTTTACTTAAGTTGTATTACTCCTTAATTATCTCTATTGATGGTTGAGTGTCACGTCTTATTCTAGTTGCGTTGTGAGTCTAAAGTTGTAGGGTATCGTTTCTCCCAACTCTTTGAACTTACCAAAGGGTCTTGTCTACAAACCCGCTGGGATTATAAACTCCTACTCTAAGCGCTCTTTGGATGGTTTAGCCTACAACTACTCGGTAATTATATTCTAAGGTTCACAAAGATGAATCAAGCATTAAGTACACAACGAATGACCTATCGCATTACTAGATCATTAATCAACTAAGATAAGAAACAACCAATCAATATTCAATAATTAAGTTTCATACTTCCTAAGCAAACACACAAATAAATTAGTCGGGACATGGAGAACATGCAAGCATACACACAAATAATCAAAGACATAATTGAATTAATGAAGTAAAGACTTATCTTGATGTAAGATAGGGTTTAAAACCCTAAATCTTGTACAAGACACCTTAGGTTCGGTTTTAGGTTTTACTCAAAGACTCTCCACACAAAGGCGAAAATTCGGATTCTATATATAAGATTACAATTGCGGCGTCACCTTATGTTTAGTGGCGCCGTCGTGTCGCCGCCATTAGGGTTTCGTCTTGGCGCGTTAACCTTGCGACGGCGTCACCTTATGTCCGTGGCGCCGTCTCTTGACTTCGGCGTCGTGCGGATTGCATCTAGGCCGTGCGAGTAGCGACGACCTACTCTTTACCCGCTGGGCGTCGTCGCTTGAAAATACAAGTTTTGGGTTACGGCCGTCACGAGAAATCTTGGGACGGCGTCGCCAATAGCACTTTGCCGTCGCCTTCTAACCGACAAGCGTGAGTGTCTCGATTACGACTTTGGCCATTTCTTCATATATTCGCGCCTTTTCGTCCAAATAAGTGCCATTCCGACATTTTGCCTTCACGAGACCTAAAAGTGAAAAGGCGATATTAAGCAATAACGGATACAAAAGTGATCAAATAAGGACTTAAGCGACCCTCCAAATGGTACCTTTTAAAACCTTATCAAATATCCCTACACTTGTTATTTGCTTGTCCTCAAGCAAATGTCTTTCTTGATTAATTTATAAGTTAGGGGTCATGAAGCATTAATTCAAAGCGGTCCACAACACATATAAGCCCATAAAAGTCATAACAAGCACGAAAATTACATACTAGCACCTCGCATGGGGTGTTTGGATACTCGCATCTCTCTCGGGTGTATATATGAAATATAACAAAATAGGAAATGGAAGATAAACACTCATTAACGGTCCTAGTACATAGATTACCATAGGCTTGAGAATAGATCAAACCTTCATCGCTTTGGCGTAGCACCTAGGAAAGACTATCAAAGAGGTCTTTTAAAGGGTTGTAATGTTAGGCTTACGGTAGGGAAATAAGGGTTTGGTGGGATAGGCTATTTAGTGGTGGTAAGTCAAAAATCTTTATGTTAACTGCATATGAAGAATGGCGTTGCTAAGCCAAGACTCGACACTCTAAACTCTAGATAACTGAAATAAACAAACATAAATTTAAAATATAGATGTAGGATGGTAGCAGTATGTTTTTTTTTTTTTTTTTTCACTCTATTTTTTTCTTTTCTTTTCTATTTTTTTTTCGATTTTTTTTTTTTTTTTTTTTTCATACACTTTTACTCTACCATCCTCTGATAACATCAAAATACTAGGGATTTATAGGCACATCCCTACACTTGAGTTTTATTACTCTAACACTAATTTGACCCGATTTGAAAAGATCAAAACACTTGGGGTACATTATTATGCAAACAAAGGAATTTGAATTTTAACGTTCCCTTCCGTCATTTCATAAACTTTAACTTTTCCATGAATCCAATCATCCCAAAGTATACAAAGGATATGACTCGACTTAGCAACTTATGCAAGCAACTAGATAATTGAACTAAGGGTTTAGGGTGATAACAAACATTTGCACTAAAGTGAGTGCATAAAGGGTAGGCTAAGGCGATTTGGGTGTATATTTGGGGTGGGGTGTAAACAATGCTCTTCATTGATATTCGAAAAACCAAAACATCACGAGAACATGAAAAGGATAGGCTCGAGGGGTTAACTAGGGTATCGTGTACTAAAGATGAGTACAACACAAAGGTGTGGGGAATTACTCAACCGATGTGGAAGAAGTAATTATATTACGGTGTCGAACAAGGATTATCCTAATGCCTCTTATCATTTAGTTATTCCTAACTACACAAGTGTAGCCTCACTTGCGATCTTGGAATGCATCACAAAACAAGTTCTAGAATCTAATATACTACTGGTTCACACTCTAAGCATTAAAGATGAATGCTTTAATTCCTACTAATCTAAGGAGATCCTCGCATTTTGGGTGGTAAAGGGTTTTGTGCTAGTCATATAACTTCTTATCCATGAGGCGCTTATGTTAAGACTAATGGCCCACTCTATATGTCATGAAAATTTTTAAATTTGGTGCCAAAATTACCCTAACAGACATTTTCTCATGGTTTATTACACAATCACAATTGGACAAAGCAAATAGTCAAGGATAAGCATAGTTTCAAAGTTCCGTTTTATTTTCCCTCCTACACTTAAACTGAACATTGTCCCAATGTTCCCGAAATATCAAAGTTATGATAAAGAAGGTAATTAAAAGCGAAGAAACTAATACTCCCGATTAGCTCGGTAGGATCCGTGTAAAGTGGTGGTTAAATTCTTTTCAAGAAGAATTATTCGTGAAAAGCTCCTTCCAATCTTATGTAACTTCTTGACAAACTAAACACACACACTTGAAGAAAACAAGCGAAACCTTCGCTTAAAATCGGCGGTAATAATATATATAAGACTCGATTTAAACTAGGATATAATGCTTGTGGAATGGATGTTTACGAATTTCAAAGAAAATTAAGACACGGAAAATTCAAAAATTATAAATAGCTCGAAAGCGAGAAAAAAGTAATCGATGTTTTTACTCCTTCACGGCGCGTCGGTTTCAATCTGACGTCGTCAGGTTATCTGACAAAAAGCGGTCTGCGATTTTATGGAAAAAATTACGGAAAATTTACATCTTTAGAATCGGAAAATTTACGCAAAACATCCATTATGACTCGATACAAGCATTTGACTCGAACAAACAAACATAAATATCTTTTAGTTAATTGTTATTCTCATGTTTACGTTTCTTTTGGCGTGTGTAATCCTCCTACAACATCCTTATGTAAAATACCTTTATATGCAATTAAGGCGAGGTTAAAAACAAAATAAAGCATTTTACAAATTCAAACATGAGAATAAACAATCAATAAGAGATATATGACACAAATAAAAATGAAAAGGAAAAACACATGGGTTGCCTCCCGAAGCGCTTGTTTTTGTTCGAGTCACGAGCGACTCTACCCTTATTTAACAGATAAAGGGAAGTTTTCCTACACTTAAGTTTAAGTGCGGGTGATAGTAGCGATACACCCTAGGGTGGAAATTTGCTACGTGAGGAGAGGGTGATGGGTGATTTATATGCTCGAAGGGTGTGCTCCATTCATTATAACCTTACCTAAGTCTATTGGTGTAGCGGGTGAATCAAATCTCTCTCTAAAATGGATCATCTTTTATCAACTTCAAAGATTATTAGTTAAGGATCCATCTTGACCTAATAAACCCGGTTTAAACCCATAGTGTTTCTTGTTATCAACCATGAATGGGTGATATAAGTGTGTAAGGTCATGGGTTACTCTATATTAGCTTCAATCTACATGGCCTAGAATCTACCACTTTTATCAAGCAAGCGCCGGACTATCTATTTTGATGGGTGGATTGGGGCTAATTCAATTCAAGATTCACATCTAAAGATGAAAAATTGGGTAAGGTTTTTGGTTGAGGCTCGGTTCATCAAAATTAGGAACTTCTAGGACTAAGAGAGGTCATGACAACAAGCATCTAAACCTACATTCTCAGTGGCGTTTGGTCCAAAGGTTCTCTATCAATCGGGGTTCCTATAGTCTCTTCCACTTCTTAGGGTAAGTTATGGGTGATGTGTGCTCTCAGTGATGGTAGGACTTGTGGGTTATCCGATGGGATTGGATTTTCTCTCCATCCTCCATCTTATCAAGATCGCCTATGTATTTATTTTGTCTTGTGGTGGCGCCTAAACATGACATGCACCTTGGCACCTCAACTCTAATCATCTCCTTTCTAAGCAACCTTTCAGGCCGAAGTTTCCAAATTGAAAATAGGTCTAAAGATTCGTTTTTGGGGTCCCATGTTCCACCTCTAAATTGGGCGTGAATCTGAGGTTTCCCATACAATTCGAACACAGCGTCCCCAAATATCCCCATCCGCTACATAGTCAAGTCTCCTTTGGGTTTCGTAGGCGTCACAGTGTAAAAGAATTGTAGTGGAAGCAGATAAATCAATACCATGATAAAGGACTTTTGTAATAAATATTTAATTCGAGTCCAGCCGCCAGGAAAGGATTCATCATGATGTTCTTTGGAACCTCAAGATCTCATTTTGGAGTGGAAGGGTAAATTATGTAGTAGATTTTCTTGATTGGGTGAATGTTTTGGCGATTCACGTTCTCCATGTGGTGACGGAATAGTCATTGAAAATGGTTCTGAACAAAGGTCACGAAGAAGGGGATAGACTAAGAGGAAGCTAAAAATGAGAAAATTTACTTGATAGGAATCAAGCAAAGAACCTAAGCAGGTGGACTACTAACTAGCTATTCTATTCCCGACAACGACGCCAAAAACTTGATAACGCTACTGCGCGTCGTTCGGGGTCAAGGAAACTTCCTTTTCTTGAGCAAGTTTTATAACACCTAGGCGGTGAACCTAATCGTTGTAGTGTAGTAATTAGGGTGGCCGGGTATTGATATCGATTCTCTGGGGAATAGGAATGCTAGTAAGGAGTTACTACGCTAAGGTTAAGGTTGAGGAAGATTATTTTTATCTTTTATGTTTTATGAAAATGGAAAGGTACGAATCTCGGGTATTGGATTTGGGGGTTGGTATTTCTACCGATTACTCTATTATTATCTAATTATCTAAACTAAGGTTGTGGGGTCTATGTCTAATTAATGTGTGCTCGTATGATAGTTTAAAGATGTGTTTACTTAAGTTGTATTACTCCTTAATTATCTCCTATTGATGGTTGAGTGTCACGTCTTATTCCTAGTTGCGTTGTGAGTCTAAAGTTGTAGGGTGTCGTTTCTCCCAACTCTTTGAACTTACCAAGGGTCTTGTCTACAAACCCGCTGGGATTATAAACTCCTACTCAAGGCGCTCTTTGGATGGTTTAGCCTACAACTACTCGGTGATTATATTCTAAGGTTCACAAAGATGAATCAAGCATTAAGTACACAACGAATGACCTATCGCATTACTAGATCATTAATCAACTAAGATAAGAAACAACCAATCAATATTCAATAATTAAGTTTCATACTTCTAAGCAAACACACAAATAAATTAGCGGACATGGAGAACATGCAAGCATACACACAAATAATCAAAGACATAATTGAATTAATGAAGTAAAGACTTATCTTGATGTAAGATAGGGTTTAAAACCCTAAAATCTTGTACAAGACACCTTAGGTTCGGTTTAGGTTTTACTCAAAGACTCTCCACACAAAGGCGAAAAATTCGGATTCTATATAAGATTACAATTGCGGCGTCACCTTATGTTTAGTGGCCGTCGTGTCGCCGCTCATTGGGGTTTCGTCTTGGCGCGTTAACCTTGCGGCGGCGTCACCTTATGTCCGTGACGCCGTCTCTTGACTTCGGCGTCGTGCGGATTGCATCTAGGCGTCGAGTAGCGACGACCTCTCTTTACCAGCGGGCGTCGTCGCTTGAAAATACAAGTTTGGGTTACGGCCCGTCACGAGAAATCTTGGGGACGGCGTCGCTAATAGCACTTTGGCGCCGTCGCCGCCTAACCAACTAGCTGTGAGTGTCTCGATTCGACTTTGGCCATTTTCTTATATTCGCGCCTTTTCGTCCAAATAAGTGCCATTCCGGCATTTTGCCTTCACGAGACCTAAAAGTGAAAAGGAGCGATATTAAGCAATAACGGATACAAAGTGATCAAATAAGGACTTAAACGACCCTCAAATGGTACCTTTAAAACCTTATCACTTCCATTGAGAGATGGTCCAAATCTGGCACAAATATTGTCCCGTTGTGATTCTTCGTGTGGGGAAGACGGTACGCTCACTTTGTTCTTGCGTTTCTTGATGAAAACTCACCACTCCCGTATACTCACCCTTGTGATGGAGATGGTTCGAAATGCCGTGGCGCGAGATGGGCACTTATGTTTACTCAACGATGAGGATGTTTAAACAAGCGTGAAAGCGATTATTGATTTATATTGTAAATGACAAAACATGTATAGGCGATTCTTGATTTATACAAGATTGGTTATTTATGTATTGAAACTTCTAATTTTGTGAACCATGATATTCTTGATTTATGTTGTGAATAATTATACAAATTCTTTTGGCGGATGCAACAAGAAAATCATTTCTTGTGTCGTTGTCGGCGATGGATTTATAATTGAAAGAAACATCCCAATATTTACAAAACTTGTGGTGCAGTATTATCGTGTCGCTGTCAAGGTAAATAATTAAACGTTTGCTTATTTACGTAAATATATCAATAACTTGTTTGTTTAGAATACATTTTATAATTGTTTCATCATATAGCAGTAGGGGCCCGAAGACTATGGGTGTCGATCTTCATGTGGAAGGAAATATTTCAACAAAATCTTTGGTCAAGCTCTAACTGTGATTGCTTTCAGCTATGACCAAAGATAAAGCGATCAACGTCTATTGGCTCAAAACAATTTGTTGAGCGCAAGAATAAAAGCGTTGGAGCGTCACTTTGGAATTGGCGAAATCAGGTTGATCGCGTGTCAATCGATGGAATACTCATGTGAACATAGATGGCATTAATAATCTTCGTATGGAGTAGATTTCGTTGTAATATTGAAAACATTTGTTGTTGTCTTGTTTAATGTTTTAATGTCCGATGTTTTATTGTTATTGTTTAATTAAATGGATCTGATACACAAATAAATCTCTACGTATAAAAACACTCACAAATAAGTATCTATCATATAAAACACATACTGTGAATTAAATATCTGCACGAATAAATCTGTTATCATATGAAAACATTCTGTGAATTAAATATCTGCACAAAATAAACACTACACAATTTAAAAAAAAAAAAAAAAATACATGCATCGTGCAATTGGGGGCCCCATGGCTGTGGGGTGTGAAGTATCGTTTTTGGGGTGTTGGAGTATCTCGCGCTTTCTTTATCATGAATAAAAAGAATCTAAAACCTAAAGTAATAGATAAAGAATGTGTTTAGTTGCATACATTTCTTTTTTCTTTTTAGTTTTGATTTCATTAAAACAAGTTTTGAAAAAGACAATAATTTTGTCTGTCGAAAATGTTAATATTTAGAAATCTTATTTGAATGATGTTTTCAAAAAAAGTGAAAAATGTAAATAATATTTAGAAGAGTTCTACACTTCCCATCTTTTAACGAGTTCTTTTTAAGAAAAAATATAAAAAACAAGTTTTTAATTTTGAATCTTTTTATTAAAACTTTCTATAAAACTGACTTGTTTTTCACGTACTTTATTCGTTTCAAAATTATTATTCTGAAACAAATATAATAGAGTTTAAAAAAAGTAAAAGCACTACCATGTTCAATCAATTAAATATTACTTTTTTCGTCTTAAAGCATCAACTATGTAAACCCTTTTAAGAGTTTATAATTGTGTTTTTATATTAATTTATAAACTTTTTTGTTTTATAAACTTATTCACACTATGTATAAACCTTTTCAAGTTTTATAAACATCTCACATAATTTAAATCGTTAAATTATGAAAAGGTTTAATATCATCACCTCTTACGCGTGCGTAAAACTTGAAATAGATGTCTGCATTATGGTTTCTGAGTTTTAAACCTCTTTATAACTTTATAAACCTCATTCATAAACCATATAGCGGATCTTTATATTAATTGTTTAGTTTGTTTTTGAGCTCTTTCTTCTTCAACTTTAATCTTAAATATTTATTTCCTAGCCTAGTTTTAAGCAGAACAACACCATCCTAGTCCATTTTGTACTTCTCTTATGGGCTCGAGGCAAGACAAGCAGCCCGCTCTGCTTCCTCAATTGCTCAAGGAACAAGATGAAATAATGCTTTTGTGGAACGTCTTCTGGCGAGGCTTTAGATTCAACAAATATCTTTCTATTTGAAGCAGTGTGCGATATGCGGGTGTGAGGTTTAGGTCTAGATGGAGGTTACAGTTCCGGTTATGGTTCGAGTGAAAAAAGCACGTATCTTGATAGTGTTATATAATCTTGATCTGAAATATATGAATAGATTATATTTTAAATGTATTTTCGTTATTATAATTTTCATAAAATATTATGTAACAAATAAAAATATTTAAGGTCAAAGTTAAAAAAAAAAAAAAAAAAAAAAAAAAAAAATTAAAGCTGAATGATTAATATGGGACGACGATAGTCACCAAATAAACTATTTTTTAATTTATTAATACTAGAATAAAACTATAATTCCAAGACATCTTAAAATGAAAATGATAGTAACAATCATTTTAGTACTATTTTCTAAGAAAAAAAAAGTATTTTCAGCAATGAAAAACTAATCAAGCAAATGCTAGCCGTAAGATCCTCAACATATCACCACACAACACGTGTCACCCACTCAATGGCAAGATGCACCACCCACACCACACACACTCACACTCACACAACCCAAGATATTTTACCGCTGACGTGTCAATTTAAACCCATCAAATCAAACCAAGGCCCATTTTCTTACCGACAGATTGATTTTATAAAAAAAAACCTTTAACTCAACCCACAACCCACCACGTGTCCACCCAAATCGGATCTTTTTAGATCCGCATATCCGACCCAAAAACCTCTCACAAGCCACATATAGATCTCCATCCTACGTGTCATCCTACGTGGCACATTATTGGCCCTCATTACCTCCACGTCATCATCCCACGAATATAATATCTCTCTCCTTCTTCTTATACCTCACATATATAGATCCTTTACTAATTTTTATTTCATCAATACACAAACCCTAGATTTTCGCCTAATTAAATTCTTCTAATTTTTATTAAAATTTCTTTTGATTAACGGTTATTTATTGCCTAATTTTGCGGAAATCGTATTTCAGTTAAAGATCTGTTGTTTATTTGTGTAAATGTGAGTATATCTTTGTCAAATGAGTTAATAGTTAATTTATATGTTATGATTTGTTGAATTTTTATTGTTTTATTAACTTGTGTAGTGTTATTTTGGGGGTTTGGTGATGTTATGATTGATAATATGGGTGTTTAGATTAGCTTATTTAGCCGGCTTTCGCGCTTATTTGATATTGAAAAAGCGATAAGCGCACTTTTTAGAGCTTGTTAACTTTAGTAGTTGAGTTTATGGCTTAAGCCATAAACTTATGGTGATAAGTTTAGAAGCTCCAAAAAGTGAGCTTATTGGCTTTTTCAATATAGGTAAGCGCGTAAGCTGGCTAAGTAAGCTAATCTAAACACCCATTTATTATTGTAAATGTGAGGATCTTTGTGAAATTCAATTAGTTTGTATATTTATTATTGTTTTATTAGTTTATTTAGGGGTTTGGTGATGTTATGGTTAATAATGGGTGTTTGGATTAGCTTATTTAGCCGGCTTTCGCGCTTATTTGATATTGAAAAAGCCGATAAGTGCACTTTTTGGAGCTTGTTAACTTTAGTAGTTTAGTTTATGGCTTAAGCCATAAACTTATGGTGATAAGTTTAGAAGCTCCAAAAAGTGAGCTTATCGGCTTTTTCAATATAGGTAAGCGCGTAAGCTGGCTAAATAAGCTAATCCAAACACCCGTTTATTATTGTAAATGTGAGGATCTTTTTGAAATTCAATTAATTTGTATATTATTATTGTTTTATTAGTTTATTTAGGGGTTTGGCGATGTTGTGGTTAATAATGGGTGTTTGGATTAACTTATTTAGCCGGCTTTCGCGCTTATTTGATATTGAAAAAGCTGATAAGCGCATTTTTTAGAGCTTGTTAACTTTAGTAGTTGAGTTTATGGCTTAAGCCATAAACTTATGGTGATAAGTTTAGAAGCTCCAAAAAGTGAGCTTATCAGCTTTTTGAATATCAGATAAGCGGGTAAGCCGGCTGAATAAGCTAGTCCAAACACCCATTTAATAATTAGATTGAATTTATGAAGTTGAGGTTTTTGAGGGTTTTAATGGTGTTATGTGATTGTGTATAGGTTTTTATAAGGGGTTAGTTGGGTAAATTTATCACTTGGAGACAACGGTATGTGCCACTTCTCGACGAAAAAGAACTTTTTTTGGTGTGGCAAAGCTGCAACATATTTATAATTGGTCTATTTGAATCCGGTTAATGAGGAGTGTTGGAGTGAGTACTAGTGTTCCGGTAACTAATGGATCCGCGGAACTTAATCATCATAAACGGAATGAGTTGAAAGAAGTGAGAGACGGAGGTGCGTTTAATGGTCAAAGGTTGTCTGACGAAGATGAGTCTAGGATTAATGAGGATGTTAACGGTGGTAGGAAGATAGAGTTGGTTGTATCGCAGGATGTTGTTAAACGAACTCATCCGCAAGCTCAAGGACCGTTGGTTCAATGGGAGAGGTTTTTGCCTGTTAGGTCTTTGAAAGTTTTGCTAGTGGAAGATGACGATTGTACTCGACACGTTGTTAGTGCGCTGCTACGTAATTGCAGCTATGAAGGTGTGTTTACTTTCAACACTTTTTGTTATTTAGTTGCTCTTTTTGCAGTGGTTGACAAATTAATGCACATACTTGAAACCGTGAACAGTCTATTTGTTTTTCTGATTAGTCTCGATGGAGGTTGATATTTACAAAAACCACATATGTAGGTATGACGGTCAACCCTACAGAAATATGTAGGCTATAGATTGGGAGTCAGAGAGATCACTAATTAGCACTTGAAATAGGTGATATAGCATCTCTAAGGGCAGACAAATCTGATGTACAATGAGCACTTATAGTAAAGATACATATTATGTTGCTAAAAGTAAAAATAACGCAAAATATCTACTTATTGTAGAAACAGAATATAAATGTTTCGTTAGGCAACAAGCACCAGTGATTTCGCCAAAAGCAATCTTCAATAGTATTGCCATGACATCAAACCCTAATTCATTGTCATAAACCATCTTGCTAGTAACAGACTTTGTTTTTTGATCAACCAAAAGAAACAAAAATAGGATATTAAAAACCATATCAGGTTATCTAATCCTTACGTCAATTTCAACATCAAATGATTCGTAGGTTAAGTTACTCTATAAACGTTTTACCTGGTTGACGTTTAAAAAATGCTTAAGGGTTTGTTTTTTTTAATGCTTCAACCAATTTCAGGAAGTGTTCCAAGTTAGCATGTGAGGTTTTATTCCAAAAATTAACGGTATTTTATTGTAAAGCAATATCATCAAAGATGAAGAAAAGATAGCCATATTGTCAATAATTTGCTTATGATTGAAAAGTAAAAAGAACAAATCAATATAGAGTATTTAAAGGCTGAATGTAAAACTAGAAAACTGTTACGAGTAAAAACATAAATAAACAAATGGACAATTGAGGGGGGTTGGAACTTTAAAGTAACTATTGTCACCGAGATATTTAATACTGGTTGGCGGGGGCCGAGCACCGGCCAGCCCCACCGTGTCTCCGCTTTTGGGCGTATACAACAACAACAAGAACAATACCAAATCCCGTCTGAACGAGGTATGGGGGAGGTGGAATGTAGACATATACCCCTACTTTAGGGTAAACCCGAGAGTAGGGAGACTGCTTCCAAGAAGATCTCCGCGTATATTCACATTTATTGAAAAAACAGGAATTATACACAAACTTTTAAGGTCGTTCATTTAGGTTATCTGTCATTTTCATGGGGATCTTGTTCCAATGACGTGAGGGGAAAGGATAACTCTCTCATGAATGGAGATCAGTTAATTAATTTCTTACCATTTGTTCTTGTTTCTTGAATTTTATGACAACATGCGAGTTACTCCATTGCAGTTACCGCTGTTGCAAATGGTCTAGAAGCATGGAAGGTACTGGTTGATCTCAACAAACAAATTGATCTTGTTTTAACTGAAGTGGTCATGCCATTTCTATCTGGAATCGGTCTTTTATCCAAGATCATGAACCACTTACCACGCAAAAATACGCCAGTGATTAGTGAGTATCGTTCTTGTTTTCATTAGAAATTTAAACTGTTATTACATATACATTCAGTTGCTACACCTAACAAATTTTATGTGCAGTGATGTCATCTGATGATTCTATGGGTATAGTCTTTAACTGTTTATCCAAAGGTGCAGTTGACTTTTTAGTCAAACCCATTCGAAAGAATGAGCTAAAAAACCTCTGGCAGCATGTTTGGAGGAAATGTCACAGTGTGAGTTAATTTAGTTATTATGCTTTTGGACTTTGGCTTCAGGTTTGTTTAAAGTTAAACTGGTGGAGTAGAATGCAACAGTTTTGTGCTACTTCATTTTCCAAGCAATATACACTAGTAAACTTAACTCTCTTTTCTTTTTTGCATTAATTACTTGTGTTTTCATCAGTCTAGCGGTAGTGAGAGTGAGAGTAGGATACATGCTCGTAAAACTGCTAAGGCAAGAAGCATTGAAGTCTCGGATGATGACAGTGATAGCAGTGATGAGGATGATGACAGGAGCATAGGCCTGGCCGCGAAGGATGGAAGTGATAATGGAAGTGGCACTCAGGTATTGCTTATCTTCTTTTGTATGAATATTATCCACTCGGGTTAAGCATCAGTTCGAATAAAAGTTGGAAATGAATAGTATCAATGCTCAATTACAAGTATTTACATCTTATGTGAGGAGTGTGTATGTGTAGAAGATCTTCTTTTTTTGTCGTTGATCCGAAAAGTATGTGGATAAAAATTCTGATCTATTCTTAAACATAGAGTTCTTGGTCAAGAAGAGCAGTAGAAGTTGAAAGTGCAAAGTATTCGTGGGATCAGTTAGCGGGGCCCTCTCAAAGCACTTGTGCCCAGGGTATCCATGCAAGACCAGATAAAGTGAACACAATAGAGCATAATGCTGGAGAAGATGATAACATGGGTAAAACAGTGACACTTTTTATTTGAATTAAAAGCATCATGACTCTTTTTATTCATTTTTTGGTTACAAGTAATTATAACATATTGCAGATGTGGTTGCAATGGGGAAAGATTTGGAAATTGGAGTCCTAGAAATTCAGACAAAATTATCGAATCAAATACGAATGAAGTGGGTGAACCAAAGACCGCTAATAATGTAATGATTGCGAAAACAAATGGATCAGTCAACAGTAAGGGATCACCTGCCCTGGAACTCAGTTTGAAGAGACCACGTGACTTGGAGGATACTGATATGAGCACTCAAAAGCGAAATGTTATTAGACAGTCGGATCTTTCAGCCTTCTCAAGGTAACTAATCAGATAAGTAATTAATTATTTATAATCATACATGCTGCAGAATGTGGTATTTACATGTATTTCTGTTGCTTGAAGTTGTAATTTGAAAAATCCTGATTCTTTAAAACACTAATAGATAATGTGACCTATAAAGACTATTTTCCTAATAGTATTATTATCAGCAACGCCAAAGGGTGGTGAAAAGTCCTTAAAATAGGAAAGAAGTGTAGATAAGTAGTTTATGTTGTGCCATGTATAGTCAGTTTTGTTGCAGCTGGTATGAAACTAGTTTTACATCTCAGTACTTTAGTTGTTGAATAGTCAGAATCAAAATGACTTTATCCGACCACTAAAAGCTGATTATTGTTTCTTAACGTCGCAATAATAGCCGGTTTCTATATTGCACATCCATACACCTCTGTAGTCTGATGCGGTTGCATGCAGGTATAACAATACCACATCAAACGCCAATCAAGATCCAACTGGAAATGTGGGCAGCTGTTCTCCAGTAGATGTCACTATCAGTTCAGAAGCCGCAAAACTCATGAACATACAATCTAACTCAAATGGAGCCCCAAATCAACGTTCTAATGGCAGCAGCACTCACAACAACGATATGGGCTCGAGCACTAACAATGCATTCTCCAAACCAGAACCTCCTGCAGATGACAAGACCATTCCTCCTGGTCCTTCTGATGGTGACAAGGCACAGTTTCAAGTCCGCCACCATCATCACCATTATCACCACCACCACCATCATGTCCACAAAACACAACAACAACAACAACAACAACAACAACAACAAATGGATAACCAAGATGACGGATCTTCAGGAAACTTGGTATCTAACGCTTTGACTGCACCTGTTGAAGGAAATGCTGCTAATTATGGGAGTGCATCTGGAAGTAATAATAAAAGTAATGGAGAGAATGGCAGCAGTGGCCAAAAGGGTAACAGCTATACAGCCGTAGCCAAAGGGGTGATAATGGAGTTGTTGAAAAGGTTAAATCTGGAAGTGGAAGCGGAAGTGGAAGAGGTAGTGAGGTTGATCAAGACCGATTAGCGCAGAGAGAAGCTGCCCTTATCAAGTTCCGCCAGAAGAGGAAAGAAAGATGCTTTGAGAAGAAGGTATTACTCACATGTTCGATGTTCCATATCCCTTGCTTGCACTATTTTTGATGATTTAGAGATATACAAAATATCGATTTGCCCTTCGCAAAATAATAACATGGCATGAGTCTGTCGTAAGAAAAATAACATGTTTTTGTTGATTGCAATTGAAGGTACGATATCAAAGCAGGAAAAAGCTGGCAGAACAGAGACCACGTGTTCGCGGACAATTTGTAAGACAAGGGGTGAATGGGAAGGATGCGGATTCCTGACAGTTTTTTGGCTTATGGAACATGTATATGAAGATCAATTGTGGTTTTGTAGATATGACGGGAACATTTTTCATCAAGGACTCCTCAGAAAGAAGAAAATCACAGACTCCCCTCATTCGTGTGGTAAGTTTCTGCTGTTAAAGACTTTGAAGGTCTCTGGTTTGATCCTAAAAACCCTATGCCCAATAAAGAATTCTTTTATTTGAATTTAATTCGGACTACTGATATGTATGTTTTCTCTTAAAGAAACACTGTATGCAGTCATCTTGTTCAATGTATCTTCTACTTCTATGCCTCTTAGATGCAATGGTGCCGAACCTGGTGAAGCACATCTAGTATATCTGTTATCAGAAGACACAATTTAAAAACTTATTACTGTTACTATAATTCTGTAATCAAATTAATATGGCACATCAAAAACATCTCTGATATCAATTATATAAGTGTTAACTTGATATTTAATTACTTGCATAATACCTACGTCCTTGAGGCATGGTATAAATAATATTCATATATTTTTTTGAACTTAAACAATCATTAAAAAAACTAACATCAATACATATTACACCTCGAAGAGAGGAAAGTTTATCGGGGAAAGTGACATCCCAACGAAACCCAAAGTGTTTGAAAAGCAGCATGTGAGCGGCCTGGTGAAATTACTCGATTTCTTTCTCGATTAATCCACGAAAAGGATGTATGCAAATTTTTGCCCATGGCGAACGTCATCCACTATAAGAATTAGATTCAATGGCGGAGGAATTTAAAGATGATAACGAGATAGCCATTTGGGAGTCGATTCACAATAGCATTAAACCACCCACGATTAAATGCTAAAAGCAAGCGAGAATGCACCGCGATGATCTCGACATGGAGAGGAGATATTGCGTGGCAACGATTACCAAGGACATAACGGAGGCAACTGCGGAATCACGAACTACAATACCAAAAGCGTTAGGATCCTTGAATGCGACATCACAATTTAACTTCACCGAACAACAGTGGGGGTATCCACCGGGAGAAGTGAGTGAGTTGGATTCAAGATTAGAGAGGCGAGGCGGCCTTAAAGTAGATTGAGAGCCAACAAACTTCTCAAATTCATAAAGTTGAGCAGAAACTGAGGCCAAGGTGTTTCTGTGGAGATAAAGTCACATTATCAAAAACAAAACTATTACGAGATCGCCATATAAACCAACAAGTTGTTGCAACTATCGATAGAACCCGAGAGACATCATGAGCAGAATAACGATCAATAAAACTTTGAATAAAACCAGATATATTAATACCTAACGGAGGAGGTCTGAAGCACAAAGGAGATTCAAACCAAACAGGAGGATTAGAAACCCATGTAACATTATCCATCTTTTCCAGGAGGATTAGAAACCCATGTAACATTATCTATCTTTTCTTCTAATAAAAGTGTACTTTAAGTCAACTTATTGTATCAATAAAGTCAAGGGTTAAAATAAAAAATAAGTTACACCTAATGAACACACTAATATTTGATTAGTCACATGTTTATATATCTATACTATATTATAATGCATGTAAAAGCAAAACCTTACTCCAAGCCTAACTTTTAACCAAAAATTAAGATAAGAGCTTCAATCATTAGATGACGTATGTCGACTTAACATACAGTTCTAACTCCTAACCACTAAAAAGTAAGATAAGGAGCTCCAATTATAAAGTGACGTGTTTCACTTCTCAACTAAAATTAATCTTTATTTTCAATTTGAAATATCTTTTTCTCGCTTACTTTTTTTTATAATCTAATTTCACCATATTTTCCAAAGTTTTACGCTCTTTAGTTTAACATCCATTTTGATATATTTTATGAGTTTGTAGTTTTATATTTTTGTGGGTTTATTTTATTTTAATTCAAATTTTTACGAATTTTAACCTTTATTTCAATCAATATAATCTTGATTAAGTCAAAATTATATACTTTTGGGAGTGTTTGACGTGTAAGAGATTGAGGTATATTTATATGCGAAATAATGATGTCACGGAAAGCTACAGACCCAAACAAACACATACGACTAACACATATCATTCAAGTGTTGTGAAACAAATTCACTAAAGCAGTAAGAAACACATATAACTATACTTATCGCATGCCTACATGCGCGGGTATCCGACTAGTACTATATTATAATGCATTTATAAGTCAAATCTAATTACAAGCCTAACTCTTAACCAAAAATTAAGATAAGGAGTTTCAATCATAAGATGACACGTGTCACTTCTTAACAAACTCCAAGTCTAACTCCTAACCACTAATAATTAAAATAAGAAACTCCAATTATAAAGTGACATATGTCACTTTTCAACTAAAAATTCATCTTTATTTTCAAATTGAAATATCTTTTTATCTATTTATTTTTTTTATAATCTAATTTCACTATATTTTCTAAAATTTTGTGCTCTTTAATTCAACATCCATTTTGATATGTTTTTAGTTTTTATATTTTTAGTGAATTTATTTTATTTTAATTCAAATTTTTACAAATTTAACCTTTATTTCAATAAATACAATCTTGATTCATTCAAATCATATACTTTTTGAGTGTTTGTGGTAGAGATTCATGAGGATATTCATATATGAGAATAATGATGTCGTGGGAAAGCAAGAACCCAAACAAACACATACAACTAACACATATACATTCGAAATGTTGTGAAACGAATTCACTAAAGCAATGTAAGCAAACACATATAACTATCTTTATCGCATGCATTGCTATGCGAGTATCCAACTAGTATTATCTTAATCATAGTTTCATAATTTCAATTAAGATGACATTCAAAGGTCCAGCAGTTCATACCGTAACTAGTTTCAAGTCTCGTGCACGCACCGGTTTTAGAGATAAATCAAATTGAGTTCAAAATATCACTTACATGTTACTCCTATGTATTTTTAATAATAATAAGACTAAAATACACCGTTGGTCCCTAAACTTGGTCATACGCATCGCGATGGGACAAACCTGGCATTTATCATCGTGGGGAGTCCAAAACTTGGGTTTTTAATGCCAAACTAGTCACTTGACCACTAATGCCAAAGTCAATGTTTGATTTTTGTCATGTAGTCCAGGGTATTTTAGTCCAGGGTATTTTAGTCCATACACATTCATACTTTTGTCCCCATTATAAATCCTTTTGGGTTTTCTTCATCTTCGACCCAAAAATTTTAAAACCCAGAAAACCATATTTTGATCATGATCAGTCTTTTTGCTTTAACGGTGAGAGAGGATGACCCCTTTGACTATTTTGTTATTCACGACACGCTGTTGGTATTATGTATACGTCTGTGCAAATGTATTAGTATTCCATTATATTTAGGCTGGTTCCAGTAAGGAGGGTCAATCCCTCTCATTTTCCCTGTCACGTCAGCTTTCTCTTTCCAACGACCTTCAAGCGATTGGGTGCCCCAGTAAAGACGACTTTTAATAAAATTAATTAAAAAGGAGAGTGTTGTTTTTATGTGCGTGTTTGTTTCGATCATACATACGATCGAGTTAATTAAAAAAACTTGTGATCGACATGTCCCATAGCAAGGATGATCGATTCATGAATCGATCGAGCCATGGGTCGATCGACTTACTGAACCAGCCTTAGAATCTTCTATTTTAGACTCTTTTGAGGCAAATTACATCTTGTTGTACTTCGCTATGCACTTACCAGGGGCGGATCTATGTGACACAGATCTGTATTATGACCGTATGCATCCCTTGAGAAAATTACTCATATCTTATAAAATGTAATTTTATGGTCTATTAGCAAGCTTAATGCACTAGCACATACAGACCCAAGCAACAAGTCAATCAAAATAGCATAAGAACATTGTGGTTCAAGGAAGTGAGTAGTAGTCTGTAGAAAGGATCTCAAAGAGTCAAGGGTTAGATATTGAGAGATTGTTGATTAAACAAAATAAGTACTTGCATAGTTACCTTGTTTATTTCTGCTTTAATGTTCGATTTTTGACCACTTTTTTCTCTATCAATATTTACCAATAAACACGGTTTTTTCCTCTACATCTCCCACTTGCTACAGTTGTCATACTAGCCTATCCGTAACTTCTTAGTATTATGAATCCCCTATCTTCCACATATAATAAAGGATATAGAATAGTTACAACTAAAGTTATAGCTGATTACTGATTAGAATTCATAATACCAGCAAGCTAGTAAACAACACAATCAAATATGAGGTGTAGGGGGAAGAAGCTGTGCATCTTGTTAAAAAATATGAAAGAGGTAAAAAAGGGGTAAGAACTCACTTTTCTATAATTGAAACAAAATTTAAAAATAAACTTGTTTTACATGCTAAGACACCATACAAAAGCAAAGCCACCATCTCTAACGATACATTTCTCTTTAAATATTTTTTACTTTTTTTACATTTCTATTTTAAAGGAAAAATCATTTACATAACAAGAAACAAATATAAGTCACTCATTTCCTATTGAGAGAAAAAAAAGATATTAATTAATATTTTAGTTAAAACTAGCGGGTTAACCGCGCGTTCTGACAGTCGTTGCGCTCGATCATTTTATTCACGGAATGAATTTCTAAAGTTTTTTTTTTTTTTTTTTTTTTTTTTTTTTTTGTTCGTGCACAGTGAGTCTTATTCATCCCCGATGAGTTTTAGTATATATATATAATGCAGTTAAAATATCTCATGAATAGTTAATCGTTAAGCAAAACAAATTATACCGTCACGACATACATTTTATTATCTTTCAATAAACGAGAACTTTCATATATTTTTAACGAATTTTATTTTTTTGTTTTTACGTTTTTCAGTATTAAAATTCGCATGACATGTCATATGTAATTTAAGACTAATATGGAAGTTCGAACACAAACCAATTATACTGAAATTGGCATAAGTACTTGTGTATAAATCAAATATTTTCCCCTCTTTTGCAATAGATACACAGATTCATGGCTTTCCAACCATATATCACACCCCATATTTGAATTATATATTATACCGTTCATTTTATAAAACTTTTATAATCACATGTGATTGAGATCAAGTGTGGCAAATGTCACATGTGATTTTATATGTTTTATCTAATTTTAACAAATTAATTGCACTAATCTACAATTCAAAATATAATATAATGTATATGGTTGGAAAACTATCAATGTCTACTTGTCTAGTTTATAAAGGAAAAAATGTTACACTTGTAGAATTTTGTAAAAAAGTTATGTTCATTTTGTTACATGTTTAAAAATTCAAATATTCAAATTAATGTCCAATTAAATGTGATTTTTATGCAAGTTTTAACAACGAAAAAAAGAAGAAAAAAACATGAAAAGTGACAAAAAAAAGTTTTTTGAAAGTGTATCAAAATGCACGTTCATTAAAAAAAATATATTCATTGCGATAGTATAATTTTTTTCGCTTAATGATTATCGAGTTTAAAGATATTAATTTTGGAAAAAAAAAAAGAAGAAAAAAAACGTAATTACCATATTCATGGATCATTAACTATAAATTATCGATCATGAGTGATTATGATTAACCATCTATAGTCAATGTAAATGATTGCATAATAGATAAAACAAAAGTACTTTTTTTATATATATTCTGTAAATAATTACCAGCTTGCATTAAAGGATAATAAACTATTTTCAATCAATGCCCATTTATTTATTTAATCAACAAATGATTAAGTTGATTAACACATTTTTTGTATGTGTTAAACTGTTATTTCTTTTGTGTTCTTGTCTCAAATTGGAGATGGTTTACACACATTAAGCTTATTTGCATACTATAATCTACAACTAGTTAAAGCATAATATATATACAATATAACTGTTTAATGCATTGCTTGTTGTGTTCAAATAAAAAAATTGATCCAGTGTGCCAATCATTTCCAATTTCAAAATGGTTCATTTTATTTGAAACAATTAAATAACAAACAAAATAATTATAAAAGTTTGATGAGTACTTTTACTCATATAATTGAGACATTCAAAATTCACCAATGATGGTTTTGTTCAAAACATGTTTGAACATTTCATAAAAGGTCAACGGAGGATATTCCTGGATTCTTAAAATGTTCTTCTTTCAACAAACATCTTTGATATTAAGGATAAGTTTGTCAATCATCAAAGCTTTAGGGGGCAATGTGTAAGTTTTTGTAATACAAACATTACATTATGTATAAAAGTTTTGAATCCTAATTTATATAGTTTTACTTTCTTAAACTTATATATCTGTAAACCACTTTTGTCTCGACTCTTTAAATGATACTAATTCATGAATCATAAACAGTGTTTTTGAAGGAAAAATATTAAAAAAATGTGTGTAACAACAAAACAATTATTGTGTGAGCCCATAAAACTAGATATTAAATCTTTTGTTAGAATATATAAAAGGACAATTGGATTTCAATATAAATATGTTTTCACTCACGATTTAACATATCTTTGATTTATTAAACAAAAATCAAGAAAAATGAGAGTTTCGTTAAGATCTTTCAAGCTTTCGCATCAACAACGTCGCTCCTTTTCATAAATACACTCAAACGTATAAGACTTCGCCACAGTCATTTTCTATACTCTCACTTGTATACCAATTTACATGTATCATATAACTTCACTAACCAATCGAAACATTACACATCATTATTTTTTGTTGAATACTAAACTCTTCCGTGAACAAAACTTCAGTCCGAAGAAGGAAAATCATAGTGAATGAGATGATTCGTTGTCACTTTGCTTGCTCTAAAGTTAGAAATGTGATTGTTACATGTCTCATCTTTAAATCTTACATGTCTTAACACTTTTTAAGTTAAGCGAAGAAAAAATGTAACAAAAAATAACAATAATTTGAAGGGAAAATATTATCAAGATCAACAAAGCGATGAATTCGCTTGCTTTATAAAATTTTAAAAATTTATAATTTGTCTTTCATTATCTCATACGTACGTGTTTCCTTCTTTACAAAGAAAGATGTAACTTTCCCGCTGGAAAAGCGGTAAGATTCCCTTATTTGAAAGGCCAAGTTATTAAATACGGTGCTATTCTTATTTTATTCATACGGTTGGCTACTTTTTGTTTTTGTTTTGTTTTTTTTTATTTTATAATTTTGTTTATATCAAAAGCTATAAACCCGAAAATGCGGAATGTAAATATAAAGTTTAATAAAGTAAACGCTTAAAACTGTCGAAATACGAATGTAAACCGACAAAAAGCATGTTATCTTGAAAAAGTGAGGACAAAAGGAATATTCCCGAAAATAGGGCGGTCTACGAGGATAGCCCGTATGAATAGTGTATCCCATTTGGGAGGGTGGAAATTTAGTACTAATCACCAAGGGGTGCCACATCACCTCTATCCAATCAAAACCTTCCAACTCAAAACTACCCCAATCTACCCTAACACTACCCTCACTGGTGGGGTGGTGCACTCTAAGACCAATTCCATTTTTTTTTTTAAATACATAAAATCACATACAATATTTAAAATAAAACATACCATTTCATTAAAAAAAAAACATTACATAATACTTGAAAAAAACATTACATAATACTTAAAAAAAACATTACATAATACTTAAAAAACAAAACATAATACTTAAAAAAAGCCATTAATCATCGAGATGCGTGAGTCTTCGTCTACACGTGCTCGTGAGATCATATCGAAGACGGTCATGGAGAAATTGATCTAATAACTCCGCTACCACGTATTAAATGTCGAACATTTGGTGGACCGGCGGATCCATTATATGAACCGTGAGATTGCCTCCTCGCGTTTATAACCATATTATGCAAAATAACACACGCATGAACCCGATCGGCAATTTCGCTTTGGTCATAGCTCGAGTGGTCGCTCAAGAATTTTCCATTTTCCTTTGAGAGCACCAAAGCTCTCGACATCCTTCTCGCTCCTCTTGTAACTTCGTAAATCTCTTTTCCTTTGGGTCGTTTGGAAAGCGGGTATGCTTAACATGTGTGGACCACAGGATAGATTCCATCCGCCGAATAGTAGCAGCGTTTGTAGGCGTCCATTCACGTGGAATGAACTATTCATCGCTGTTCCATTTCGAAAATGTAAGATACAAGTCGATCGATTCAATACGTTGATATCGTTGTTTGATCCCTTGGACCAAAAAGCATGCCAAATCCACATATCTTGTGGCGTGACTTCAAGCATAATAGTCGGAACACCATAGTCACTCTCAGATATTGCCTCTCAAATGTCTAGGACAATTTTTCCATCCGGCGATGTGTACAATCAAGGTGCCAAGCATCCTGGGGAGGTGATGCGTCGCTCATGGGCACGGAAAATGCGAGAAGATCGTGTGTTGTCGGCCACGTAGGTACTCCCGACCGCATAACTCAATGATGGCCTTACAAAATTATCAAGACTTTCACGTCCCGTTCTTTGAGACATGCATAAATATTCGTCATACTCATGAGGCGGATTCACGGTCATGAGTCACTAACGGTAGATGTGATTTTTGTTTCGTGAAACTTTTTGAAATCGCGCATCGTAGCCTCTTGAAAATATGGGTATCTTGCTTCAATGTCACCCACTATTTGCAAAAACATGCTTTCTCCATTCGAAATTTTTTTAAAGTACTGTCGTTGTCTTTGGTGTTTCAACGAACCAATCATTCTCTAAAGTTACAAGACCTATATCCCGATGACGATTTACGCTAGTTCGGGTAGAAACTGCCGTGTCTTCATAATCTTGGTATTGGTTGAAGCATATTTTGCAACGAAAGCTACCCGTGGATATCTCGTCGACGAAGAAGGAACAACGAATCGGAAGAATCGGTGAGACATTTTTTGGGAGAGATTATTTAGTGTGTTTTTTTTTGATATGTTAAAAGGTAAGTATGTTTTTGAAATGTAAAGTTTGTTAAATAGGAAGAAATTTTTTTTTTTTTTTATATTAACCGGCTACTAGCCGTTTGAAACCACCAACGCCTATATTACCCAACGCGTCCAATTCGCCCAACTCGCGCATACAAACCTACCAACCCGAAATGGCGGAATGGTTATTCTGTTCGGGTTCATTCGGCCGATCAGCCAACCAAGTCCACCAAATCCCCTAAGTGAAGAAGACATATGGAAGAATTATATATCTCCTCCCAAAAGACATAAAGTAATGAGAGACACAACAAGACAAAAAACACAAAATGATTAATGTAATAAAACTAAAACAAGAACAAAGACACAAAACTACTTCATTCAAAGACTAATGTAGAACTATCTCTCTCTCTCTAAAAAAACATTTTCAACACTCTTTCTCTCTCTAGAAGGTGAACTCTGTGTCTGTGTTTGTGTTTTTTGAAGAGGGAAACAAACCAAACAAACAAAGAAAGAAATGAGTTGTTTTTTCTGCTCTCATAAATCCAAGAAAAGCCTAAGTTTCAGCAGCAGAATATTAACAAGAAACCTGAAGATCAGATCTCATCAACTTCAGGTTACCTTATTTACTTATATAAATAT
This sequence comes from Chrysanthemum lavandulifolium, assembly GCA_022545495.1. Classification (NCBI taxonomy): domain Eukaryota; kingdom Viridiplantae; phylum Streptophyta; class Magnoliopsida; order Asterales; family Asteraceae; genus Chrysanthemum; species Chrysanthemum lavandulifolium. Next base: position 42,097,550 of record CM040245.1, on the reverse strand, counting down.
TTCCAACATTGTTTTCTTTTATCAAGTTAGTTGCCTTAAAAAGTACTTATGTCCTATCTTTGATACCCAACTCACAAGATTTGAAATTTTCTAGTTTAAATGGGGTATGCTTTAAGTTGAATAAAGAATATGTAGGGACTGATCTGATATGACCTAGCTTATATAATTGTCTTTTAGGAAATTTGGTTTTCTAGCATTTTCTTGAATATTGTGTTCAGCTTTAGGCTTTGCAAAAGTGGGTAAATAAGGGAATTCATGGTTAGTGTTGATAATATAATAGGGGGTTTTGTTACAATTTTTGTGTTCGTATTCTATGTTTAGTGTCCTTGGTAGTAAGTATATTATCAAGGTTTAGATTCTTTCTTAATTTAGGAATCGCAAGAATATTATGAGTGTTGTTTAACTGAATGTATCTTAATTAGCTACTAGTGGTTGTAAGTGTTCTGTGGATATATATCCACAATCAGGGGCGGAGCCAGAACTTTATTGTCGAGGGAGCAAAATATGATAATTTTGGGCAAATTACAAAAATAGCCGAAAATTTTCGAAAATTTACACTACAATTTTTTTCGCCGGGGGGTCACGTGACCCCCCGGACCCCCCTTTATCTCCGCCCCTGACCACAATGCTGCATAAGGTGTTGGGCGTACAAACCCAATCCCACATCGGTATAAAGAAAATCTCAAAGTTAAAATATAAGCTTGGGGGATTGGTTACTCATTCCAGTTGGTTTTAGAACGGAACCACAGTTTGACTTATAGTATCCTGTGATTCATATCGATGTCTGTACATGTAAGCAGTTCCGTAGGCAAAATTAGGATCAACTTAATCCCGGTCCAATATTTTTTCATTTGTGCAATTACAACTTTGTGTTTGATTATTGATCCTAACATGGAAACTTTAAGCCATTTATAGTCTGTTTTGAGCTTTATGATTGTCAATTTTTAGCTGTAGTGGTATTAATGTCTGCTTTTGAATGATGTATATCTCATACCCTTTGTATTTTGTTCAAGTTATTTACTTTATTTGAAAATAATGTGCTTATTTGCAGATAAATCGAAGATCACTTCTGCTTTGGGTGTAAATAAGGAAGCTTTGAAAGATGGAGGATCTACACACATTGCAGCACACACATTTACATTTCGTGAATTGGCGGCTGCAGCCAAGAACTTTAGAGCAGATTGCCTTTTGGGTGAAGGAGGGTTCGGGAGAGTATATAAAGGGAGGTTAGAGAGTACCAACCAGGTTTGTCATATTTATAAACTTTCTTTGATCATTACATGCTGTCTGTGTCCTGTGAAAAATTCATATCTTGACATGTCATGTAGTATAGGTGAAGTGTGACTGTTTGTCGGATATCTGAAATACCCTTTAATAAAAACAACAAATTATCCTTGTGGACATAATCCCGTAACATCATTTTGTCTGTTAGGATGATATGAGTAATTTGTTGCATTTTGCGAAGTACATAAAGGGTAATACATATTGGATAAATATGTTGTATAATTATGACCTTTTTGTATGAATATATGTTTACACGTGCCTCTTGTTGTTTACCAGTTGAGACAATAGCTACTTAGACCAATGCTAACAACAACCGAACCACCCCCACCCAAACACCCCACAGGGTATGTGAGAATAATTAGGGGTTATTTTATATCCTAAGTTATTTTTTTATTTTTATTTTAAATAGTTACGGTCGTCATTGCGGTCACCATTAGCATTGTGTGGTCGGTGTGTAGTCTTGGAGAGAGAAAGCTAAGCTGGGCAGATGTGGCAGGGGTGACCACAGAAAATTGTGGTCACCATTAGCATTAGTCTTAGATGAGGCAATAAGCGTCTTCGGTGAGTGTACAGGCATTAGCAATATCATAGAATCGACACTTTACTAACTTATTAATAGTTTATTTATCGAGCAATATAGCAGACTGATCACTGAACGATAGATCATAACCTTTCCAAGAATACATGTAATCATGATCTACAAAATACAAACAACGAATCTCAGTGTTATGTCCACCATGATTCTTGCAGACTTTGTAAAAATAACTAACCAAAATTACTCGTGATGTTGCTACTTCGTCCATGAAATTGCAGTACTTTCCATTACTGGACCTCTAATGGAACCTATGATATTTCAATTTCTGTAAAGTTCTATAGTCAGATTACTCATTTGCCTGCATCATTATGCAAATTTCCGGTTCTATTTCAATCCAAACAATTCCTTTGCCTGCGTTCTATATGGGTGTGAGTGACATGTTTTACACATACCATTTTCTTTTTACTCCGTGTCAAGTCAAGTGTTGCCGTTTTCACGAGGGGGAGAAAGAGTAGTTGTTTAGTATTTTTGAGATTAGTATAGTAATTACTTTCTTGAAATCCAAAAGAACGTGTGTCAATGTTGAACAACTTTGTGCCAAATCACATGTTGCAAATTGGAAGATGAAAAGGGAGTACCTATTTACATATAATGTAGTACAGTAATTATAACATTCTTGAAAATGTAAAGAACAGGTACCAATGATTCTCGGAAATTGTTATGCTCGACCTCAAAATCCACTTATATGTGTATACTATAGTCTTTGTTCAAATCGTGAACTGGGAAATGATATTTTCTGCAGGTTGTGGCAATCAAGCAACTTGATCGAAAGGGTTTGCAAGGTAATAGGGAGTTTCTTGTTGAAGTGTTGATGTTAAGCCTGCTTCACCACCCCAACTTAGTGAACTTAATTGGATATTGTGCTGATGGAGATCAACGACTTTTGGTTTACGAGTACATGCCATTAGGATCATTAGAGGACCATCTACATGGTATGTAGCCTAATATCAAATGTTTATCTTCCAAATACTTTGCATTTGAGAACCGAAAGTTCAATAAAAAAAAATGGGAAATTGCTTGTCTCCTTTTAATTAACCTTATATTTCTGGTTTACATTCAGACCTGCCACCTGATAAACAACAACTTGACTGGAACACGAGAATGAAAATAGCTGCAGGTGCAGCAAAAGGGTTGGAATATTTACACGATAAAGCTAGTCCTCCTGTTATTTACCGTGACCTAAAGTGTTCTAATATTTTACTCGATGAAGAATATAATCCCAAACTATCTGACTTTGGGTTAGCTAAATTGGGACCCGTTGGTGACAAGACACATGTGTCAACGAGAGTGATGGGGACCTATGGGTATTGTGCTCCTGAATACGCTATGACAGGTCAGCTCACACTGAAATCAGATGTTTACAGCTTTGGAGTTGTGCTTCTTGAAATCATTACTGGAAGAAAGGCAATTGACCATGCAAAAACTGGTTGTGAACACAATCTGGTTGCTTGGGTAAGAAACAATTCTTTGATTCTTTCTTCATTTCCTTATATATTTTTGTTATTTAGAATTATCATCATTGCAAATAAATTAAGTTTATTAAATAGGGTCTCAAACAGGCTACTTCATGATTACTTTACACTGAATTTGTTAGAAATCTAACACCAATATGCAACAGTTTTCTTGGAAAAGTTTGTTTAATGATGTCGCTTTATGTTTGTTAACCGTTAATAGTACAACTTTCATTGCAGGCACGCCCTTTATTTAAAGATCGTAGGAAATTCGGACAAATGGCAGACCCTATGCTCCAAGGGCAGTACCCTGTAAGAGGTTTATACCAGGCACTTGCTGTTGCTGCAATGTGTGTACAAGAGCAGCCAAACATGCGGCCTGTGATTGCAGATGTTGTTACAGCCCTCACTTATCTTGCTTCTCAAAAATATGACCCACGGGCCTACCAGCCTCAATCCACACGTTCGGGCTCTTCCACACCGAGAACAAGACGAAACAGTGACGCTACCACCAGGTGAAGATTGTATTTTACTAACAAGAAATACGAGACTCTTTTATGTTTATATGACACTTGGGAAACAGTCTTTATAGTTTGTTATTCTTTTCAACTTTGTTTCTGTCTCACCATTCTTTCTTTTCTTTTCATTTTCCACTTGAATTTTTGTGGTTATTTTGATCAAAGGATTGGAAATTCTTGTAATTAGCAAGCTTTATATAAAAGATTAGCGGTCGATATCTGCCTTTTTACAGTCTTGCAAGTGGTGAAGTATAGTTAGGAAAAGTGTTTTGGGTCCATTGTAATTTAGCTATGTGTAAAGACTCTGAATACCGGGAACGAGTGTACGACTATTATTGTGTTGTATACAAGACTTATGACTCATTTTTTAGTATGAGAGATGACAATTTAGAACCATACTTGGTTTAGTTTTAGTTTTCATTATAGCTTCTTTTCTTGTATTGATGTATGAAGAAGAAGAAAAGGCACATATGAGTCAGCAGAAGATATAAAAATAATCTGTCTTGGCATTTAGCATCATTCCTGTGGGTTATAATCAATGATGACATGAAGATTTGTCAACAAAATACTACAAATAGATCATGGATTCTTACCTAATCACCTACATGTGTAGGCCTAAATGACATGAATTTGAATATAATATTCATGATTTACCACCAAATAAGTTGTCATCATATATGTGTGTCAGCAGATAAACAACAAGAAGTTTTATCTTTAGTATTTGGCTTCATCTAGATCATAGATCTCATACATAGACATTTACACTCTGTTCTCGAGTTTATAATATAAATAGAAGGGAAAGGAAAAGAAGAAAAAGAATAGAAATAAATATCATCTTATATTATGTGTTGTCGCGTAAGAAAAACATTAAAAGAAAAATGTCAAAAACATGTCTAAATAACTTTCCAATTCTAACCAATTTGAGAGGAGAATTAGGTGAGGAAATTTAACCTAATTTCTCTTCTAGAGAACACATTTTTTTTCCTAATTTCATTTCGGCTTATTTTCGTTTCTCTCCAAATACAAGAGAACCGAGCATTAGAGTTCCTAAGATCTGATCATCGCCTAATATAAATACTCGTAACTTACAACCAAATGAATTGTATTATAAACCTATAAACAAGAAAAAAATGTATCTTAGCATCTGGCCTCATCTTACGGGTGATAACAGATCATTTGTTGGAATAATTACCAGTGAGATGAACTTAAAAGCAGATGAAACTGAAATTATCATATGAAATTTGCCTTTAACTAAACAAAATATCAAAGATATATTACCATAATTCCAAATTCTCTTTTTACAGTTTCTCTTCAAGCGAACTAAGGTTTTATTAACAGCTAAACAAACAAATGACTAATGAGCTATATGTAAGTAATAGAAATCGTATCAAAAAGAAGAATACTGACAAAAATACTACTAACCTACCGTTCTCTCTTAAAAACGAACATGAAATCATGAGGATACCGATATATTCTTGAACATTATATGTATAGACACATCATTTTCATCTACTTACCATCATCTGCCAACGATACCTGCTCCATTTGCTCACCATTTACATCTTCTTGTACAGCTTTTGCATTTTGGGCATCACCAGCTGTAGCCTTTACATCAGGCTGATCTTCTACTGGCTTCTCCTGTAGTTTTTGCACAACTTTTGGGTTTTGTTCATCACTACTAACCTTTACATTAGCCTGCTCTTCTGCTGGTTTTGCCTGTATTTTTCGTGGAAATCACTAGATTAGTTAATGGGTTGCAAGCTACAAAGAATCAGGTTACAAAAGTAGCTGAGAATTAACCTTGTTTCTGTCACCCCAGCCGAGCCCAAATGGTCTAGATAACAGACTAATCTTTCTTGTAGGTATTTCTTGTGTAAGTTCTTGACTTGTTCTTATTGCTGAAGAGTCTTGATTTGTAGACCTACACGATAAAACCCAAGTCTTTTTTAACCACCAGAAGAGAAAGAGAAGTGTGATTGCAGGCTGACCCGACCAGCCCGTCCATTAAAAGTTTAATACCTTGGAGAAGGCTGTGCTTTAGTTTGGCCAGACTGGTATTGCAAGGTTGCCTCCAACATTGTTTCTGCCATAACCGCTCTCTTCTCCATTTCAGCAAGCGAAGCAGCTGCTATTTCATATTTTTCCTAAATCATGCACATTTTAAAGTCAATCTTCAGCTACTTTTTATTGATCAATTACCAAACATTCAAAAAAAAAAAGCCTGAATCACATATTTGAATAATAGTTATGTAAAAGTATAATCTAGAAATTAACCTGAAGCACTTCGGTGGCGTATCTCTGAGCTGCAGCATCTTGTTCAGCATATCTGCGAGCATCTTCTGTTACCTTTTGCTCTTGCTCTACCCGCATCAAAACCTTTAGAATAGTAAAATGTGATTAACATGCAAGGTTTTTGCAATAAAAACGCAGACTGATGTTATTATATGAAGCCTCGAATTAGAACCTGAAGCATGGCATTCTCTTGTTCCTGCTTATCAGCAAGGGCCTGTTGTAGGTCAGCAACATCTTGCTCTAATTGCTCAACCTATGAAATCATTGTGTAACAAAAACCAGGATGGTTAAAATAAATCAAAAAACCAAATTAGTTAAATTCTTCGAATGAATGTGTGCTTCATGGTGATAATTTTGTAGCATACCTTTGCACTTAATTCTCGACGATTATCATGCTTCACGATCTCCATCAGCGCAGTTTCCAACTCTTCAGCTCTGGAGAGAAGAAAACACAGTAGACCAACTTGTAAGAATATGATAAGCAAAATCAGAATCTTGAAGACTAAGAAATAATTATAGTAAAAATTGTAGGTTACATGTTCATTTGGTGTTAAACGGAAGTTAATTATTCGATATAACACGTAAAAGTTCACGAGTCATTTCTGAAGTTAAAATAGGCTTCGATAAGCAATAACAGTTACATAAAGTACTGATATCCGGTATGAACAATAATTTGTGTTTAGACCTACAAAGGCTTCAAGAACCATTCCACAGAACATATTTATACTAACATACGAATCCAGCACATATAATATACACCTAGCTTAAGTATTGCAATGTATTGGGATGGAAAAAGTATTTACCTGAGTATTGCAGATCTTTTTTCCTCCAGTACTTTGCACAGCTCATTCTTCAGCCATGCCACCTACACAAAACAAATTAGGATTTGAAAAACTGTTAGAAACTACGATAGAAAATAGCTGCGATCGAAGTATATCACTAGAGAATGTACGAAGAACAAAACGGGGAATGGGTAACCTGGTCTTGAAGATCTTTAACAGGGTCAATCTCGACATCCACTGTGGATAACTCATCTGCATTAGAAGACTCGGAATTCATACGTGATAATCCACCATTTGTCGATTTATTTTCTTTAAAACCATATAACTTAGATGCCAAACCCTGTGAATCCCTCCACATATTTAGTCCCTTTGTTCTTTCCTCAAGTGCAGCTTCTATAGCTGGTCGATGTTTGTTTCTCAATTCTCGTAATCTCTCCTCATTGACATTCTGATAACCCATGCAAGCGGTAAACACAAGCTGACTGCTATCAAATGTAGATCCAGCTAGTGACTGCAGCAGTGTAACAGCATCTCCCGCATCCTTAGTTGTCACTAATGCAGGTCCTACACAAAACTGAACAAACTTAAATAAAATAGTCAAAAACATAAAAATATTTAGAGGAATGAAATAGAGAGATTACACAGTACCATATAACTCCATCAAAGCAAGAGCTGTTCGGAAGAGCATGACACGATTCCTTGAAATAGAAGTACATCCCAAACCCGCAGAACTGAAATTTATATACATGAGAGATATATAAGTACAATTACTAGTAAAAAGAGTAAATTGATTATGGGTAATGGAATGAAAACACTGACCACTTTCCCAGGGAAGCATATTCATGAATATTGAAAGAAACCATGGTCCCGAGACCCATGCTATCTGGACTCCTAGGTAATCTAGATGGTTAACTACATCATATGATCGCGAACATCAGAAACTGGAGACATTTATAATGTGCAGTACGGAAGTAAAGATTATGTATAAAAACGAACCCAATTTAGGAAACCTCTCACGCACTAACTCCTCAAAAACAAGCTGATCAACCTAATGAAAGAATTGAAGTGCATTATTTAATGCTCCAAATTTAAATCATTTCCGTGAGTAACTACAGTTTAGTTGCATACGTTTATTAGGTAGAGTCAAAACCTAGGGATTATTATTACCTGAGACTCGATCATTTCTTCTGAATAATAGCCCTCAAAATAATCATCAAGAATACCCAATAAAGCCCTGAAATTAATGTACAAATGTGCAGATTAGAAGCCTATTAAGCTTTACTGGCTACAAATATTGTAGGTATATGCAAAATTTGAAACGCACCAAAAGGCATTTTCTTCAGGCATCAGAAGCAATAATAAGCCCGCGAAGAAATTCATGGCCTGGCAGTAGCCAACAGAGGGGTTATGCCGAGCATATGCTGTGAGTAAACGTCTCAAAGCATTTCTACCACCCTCGTCCAAAGCGGGGTGACCTGGAAAAGTCCGAGGCAAGTCCTGAAAAACAAACAAAATTGCTAAATGTATCCCTAAGGGCGGGCTATGTTTTATCTTTCTTTTCTTTTCATTTTGTTACCTTCTCAATCTGCCCTTTCCATTTTTCAGGTACATCTACTGAGTCCGCTTTCGACTTCTTAGTTGCTTCATCACCTTCTGAAATTTGATGGTCCACGTCGTTATCATTCTTACTATCGGGATGTAGAAGATTCTGATAATAATTCTCAATATGACGAGCCTTGACACCCACAAAAGCTTGCCATAGCTGCAAGTACAAGAAGTAAATTATATCTAAGATCTAATAATCAAAATCACGCACCAATTCAGATTGTAGCCTACCTCTCCTCTAAGAGCCATTGGCACTCCCCCTTGAACGAGAAATGCCAATTCCTCTTTCCATGAAACTGAAGATTCTGTTGGGATCGCGTTGCCATCAGCAGCTGGAATTGCGGCACTGGCAGCATCAGCTAGAGGGAGCTCTGGGGTTGAGTCTGATTCCGTCCTCTCTAAATCGTAATACTCCTCATCAGAGTCCTCTTCGGCAACAGTATCTTCCTTAGTTTTTGTTGCACTGACTTTTTTGGTAACACGGGCATTCATCATATCCTCAATGGCTCGAAGTGATGGCCTAATTTGAGTCCATATCTGGGCCTGGCGAGTTTTTGGTGAAACTTCATCCACTTGAGGCTTAGGTTCGTTTAAATCACCACCCTCATCTTCTTGTGGGGACTTAGCAGATTCGTCATCAAGTGTAGGTGGTTTGTCTTCTTGTGCAGACGAGCCGTTAATAGGCAACTGAGTACTACCTTCACCTTCTGACTGTCGTTCCAGAAAGTCCTTCCATCTATCTGACCGTTCTTCCTCTTCCTCCTAAAAACATGAAAATATTGTAATGTAGCAAGTTCTACATACATTATAATGTGTTTGAACAAGTAATGAGGTGGAGAGAATAAAACCTTGTAGATGTTTGCATATTCACGGTATCTCTGCACATGTTGCGGTCTCACTGCAAAACCATATGCATCTCTGTCCAACAAAATTTCATCAGTTTCCAGTCATATAACCATTTCAATCGGACGTCTACTTTTAAGTTCACAGGCAAGTTTTTCTTGTCACTTTAACATTTAAACGGCTGAAATTGAGTTTTTTATTGATTGGATTTAGGAAGACAATTTACTCCGTAAGTAATAGTATCAGAAATAATGGAAAAATTTAAACATTTCCTTTAGAGCCTTGTGTATGATTGAAGCAGCTTAACTGTAAAATGCTACATTACTTATGAACTTAACCCATCCTAAAATTACACATGAAGCATTACATGAAAAAGTCGGACAGGGAGTACTTTTAGTCTTTTAGATACATATATCCATGGCGGCATCTACTTAGAGAACATAAAGTAAAAAATTATATACAAACACGAATGCTATTGCTCCATAAGGTTTCCTAGTTATCCATTCAGAAAGCTAATTGCAACATTGTATAATTGGAGATTTCTTAAGTTATCGATCACCAATGTATCGACACCATGTTGCAGAAGGAGCGAGACTAAACTCTAAAGAAGCATAGCATATAACTTTGTTTTATCAGTCTAAAAGTATTTCAACTCCTTTTACATTATTAACTAAAAATGAAAAGCAGATTGACAGTGAAAAGTGTCTCTATTATCCGAAAAGAGGAATACCTGAATCTAATTCCACTAGCAAACAAAACAAATATATAAAAAATAAAAATAAATAAAAAATCCTTCATATCACAATTGATGATAATAAGTTAAATACAGTAACCGTAAGTTACAGAGTGACATTACAGAAAAACAAAAAACAGCATAAAATATAGATCAAATGTAAGAAAATAAAAATGACTAGTAGTAGAGTAGGTACCTCTTATGTTCGAATGCGACGATAGGGGTGGTGTTTGGATTTGATTTGGCCTTCATTATAATAATCCACCGACAACTTAAAAGATGACTAGTATTCAACTTTAATCGCTAGTTGAGTGTAGTTGGTAACTAGGAAAGAAGAAGAAGAAGATCAAGAAGACTGTGTAGATGTGGAAAGAAGGATATGGGAGAGGTGATCACGTGTTAAAAGCCGTGATTAACGACTCACGTTATCTATATTATTTGCTTACACAGAAGACATGTGCTCAATGATTTCTTCACACGATAGATACTTTGGACAATTTTTTTTTTTTTTTTAGAGGAGGAGGGTCACTCAGATCTATAAAGTGTCACCATAACTTTTGGATCAATTTCTTTCTTTCTTTCTTTGTTTTTTTCAACTTTTTTACAATGGGACAGTCGTCTTCAATTCTTCTTGTCAACTATTTTTCGACCAAATTATTTTTTCAAATGTCCTTATAAAATACTAAAACTTATCTTTAGCTTCTTGGTTTTTAAATTCGGATTCAAAATATGGTCAATAAACTTGTACTCTAATTACCTTATATTTTAATAACTACACCCTTAAATTCTTTTAGTAGTTTAGGCTAAGTCACCAAACTCACCACCTAATTGTTAGTCTCACATGACCAAACTTATTTAAGAGTGTTCGATGCAGTGGTGTATCACACGTCATACAACTTTTTTTGCTCTATGATGCCACCGAACAGCACCGGATCCGATGCCATATTCATTTCTTCATATTTCATATACTTTCTCAAACACTTAATTTTTTTCACTATTTTAATTTAATACAATGTACTTGTTTTAAAAGAAAATAAAACAAATAAAAAATTGAGACCTGCCTCCGCTTATAAAACTTATAGTTGGAGAAAGCGTTTATGTTATAGTGGTGTTATAGGGTATATGCTAATGTGACGTTCTCTATAAAATTCATAAGGCACCACTGCACCTAACTCTCTAATTTCAACCAACAAAATCATCAATTGTTGACCGTGAGGTTTGCACCAGGTTAGGTGGTGGTGAAGACCAAGCCATTACCAAAATACCATCACCTCGCGTAGTGGTGGTCTTGGTGTAATGGGGTTTATGCATGGTGGTGTCGCATCACAGATGGTGGTGTCACATCATGGATGATGATGTGCATCGTTACGCATCTTGGATGTGAGTGAATTACATCTCTTTTTTGTCCATATCAAAATGTTGTGCGCAAAACCATCACGGTTGTTCTGTGAATTTTGAAGGCCTTGTGCGGCTATGTCACATTACATACTAGGCCCTTTAAACACACGAAAATTTAACTACATGCAGAAAACGTTTAGTTAATTTTGGAAAAGTTGTTATAAGCCTATAACACAAACCCAAACCACCAAATCGAATGGGTAAAGAAGCGAGTCGTCACTGTAAGTCTCCAAAGAAAGGCCTTCCACTAACCACTATGTTCTCAATCGACCCACGCAACCCTTTGTCAAAGAACAAGGTCGCTTCTTCCACGTGTACAGGTTGACAAGTCCTTGAACCAAAAAAAAGTTTCGCAATACCCATACATGATCGAAGCAAAAAGAGCTCACTCTGCGGGTCACGTAAATGTGGAAGAAGACTCATCAAGTCAACAACATTCACAGCTCTTCTCAGAGCAAGCCCACCAATAAAATCCACATCTCTACTAACGGCTCCCCTGAGAAGGATTAGTTTTGCTATTCAAAAAGGGCTAGCAGCGAAGCTTGTTGCCTGTTTGTTGTTCACCTCTTTGTAAATGTCATAAATTCCGGATTATTACTGTAAAAAAAAATTACTAACAGCATAACAAGTACATAACTAAATATTAGGAATTTAAGAGTAGCACAAAATAAATTCTTAATCGCATGTATGCTAATTTTCATCTTTTAATCGATCATGTAGTAGTTTGTTGGTTTAAATAAAACTAACAATTAATATCAAGATCAAAATTTTATATGAAATCCCAAAAATCATTTTTGATAGAGTCAACACGTCAAAAACGAAAAACTAAGAAAGAAATTGGAGTGGGCTTGTTACTTAGAATTGGATTTGCATCTTTGAAAAGATTTTGAGGCTTACTCTGCACAGGTTCAAATCTGGCACTGGAAACCTTAGACACTAGCGGAAGTAGGAGGTGTCTCATAGTGTTAGTTTTCGTTAAAAAAAAAGATCCGATCTTGGCGAATTCCACCCTATCAAAATAAACGGTTTATATTTCTGGTTTATATTTCTTGTGTAGTTACTCTATGAAAAGTAAATCATACTTTTTAATCAAAAATCTTATATCACAGTTTGATTCTTTTTATGCACCCCTTGTTTTTAAAATTTAAGGGTGCGTTTGGTTTGTAGACAGGATTAGAACTGGATTTGAATTTGGTTTAGAATTCGGATTTGGATTTGCTTTTGAGGTAAGAGAAAAAAAAATATTTAATTAAAATTATTATTTAAAAATTAAAAGTGTGTATGTGTGTGAGAGAGATAGAAAGATTAAGAGTGTGAATGTGTGTAAGAGAATGATAAATAATGAAAACCCACACAAATCTCATCTCCTTTAGCTCCTATGGGTTTTGTGGGCCTTCTATCACTATCTGAAATCTACACCCTCAACCAAACAATTAAATTTTGTGACACAAATCAAAACTCACCCAAAACACCTCAAGCAAACGAAACATAATTTTGCCATTGACCATAGATTAAGTGTTAATGATCGTTTAGTTGACAACCATTGAACCTTTCTTAACCATATAAAGCATCTTATACTTCAAAAACTAATATTTACTCTTTAATCTATACTTGCATGTGAAGCATTTTTATCTTTTCTCTTAAATTTTTTAACACTTTCACATATGAAATTTATGCAAATACTACCAAGCTCAATATACAATCACATCAACAACATATTCAACCATTGACTTTTTAACTTTTTCATTTGAAAAAATAAAAATAAAAAAAAAAATAAAAAAATCTAAATAAAAGTACTTTTTGATTATTTCTATTATACAAACTAATCAAGCACCTAAAGCTTCATACAAGTAATATAACACATAATACAAACGATGAAGGTTATCATTTATTTGACATGGTACAAATCAACCATATGTTTTACTTGATAATTTTACAATAATTTATTTAAACAAAAGGTAATGACCTTTTAACTACCGTAATATTTTAAGTATTACACTATTTAGTTGCAAACTTTGGGTTTATTTTAACTTTTTTTATTGTCGTATATGTCATTTTTCTCATCTTCATGTTTTCCTTACACCAAACGCCCATCATCGTAAGAAATTATGGTGAGTACCTCTTAACTCCATAATATTGTCGTCATTTGTAACGGAAAACATATAATCAGAAAACATTATTCGCCGGAATTTTTAATTACAGGGTCCCCGTCGTTGCAATACGCGGATACCCTGCTAGTACTAATAATGTATCTTAAATTTTCTATTTATCAAAAGTATTCTTGCATCTGGCTTTTTCTTCTCCTCTTTTACACTCTTTAAATCAATGATTCGGGTAAAATTTAAATTCATGGTAAAAAAACAAAAAGAACAAGTTCTCAAGAATATGTGTCGGTCTGATGCGTGCAGAGATTGCAAGTTTTAAATTTATAAACAAGGATTATCGAATCTATTAGCAACACATACGAGCAAGTGAACTCGTCCGTTGGTAGTAAGATATAAATGGTAAGCCAATATCGTTCGAAGAGATTTGTGTGAATTGGAAAAAAACCTAATAAAACTAAAAAATAATCTACCAATTGTACTAGGAATTGAATGTAAGCAATAAAAATTATGATGAAGATTCAAAAGATTAAAGCTACAGTTGCTTAGACTAGTTTGCTTAATCTGATATGCATGATTGTGATAACTCCTTTTACATGTTGATTCTGATAATTAAATGGCGATCTAATCTATTGTTTTCATGATTCAAACCTTCGTCAAGATTTCAGATTATAATAAAAGCATTAAATTTAACCAATCAATTCAAGACCAATCCAATTTTCATAAGTTTGATCTGCAATAGTATTTTTAAATAAAACAATACTCAATTACCTTTTATGATCTGATAAAAATCTATTACCATCCAACCCTTGAAAGTATTTTTAAATAAAACTAGACTACATTACCTTTGAAATGACGGGTGGCACGACTCGTGACGACTTATAGTTTAAAAGATATGAAATTCCAAAAATTGACAAAATCTGAAAAACTAAGCATACGGTCTTATGAAATATTCTCGTGTGGCCGTATGGTCATCTCAGAAACTTATAAACCCACTGACTGGAGCATACATTAGTAGGGTTGGATCGGTTAGTAAACCCGCCTCTCAACCGAGAGGTCGGGTTCGATCCTCACTCCCTACAAAGGTCGGAGGTCCTTTCTACCTTGGTAGAGGCTGGAAGCGACCTCTACCTTAGGTAGGGGTAAGGTGTCTACATCTCAACCTCCCCATACAGGAAGCGGTGTTGGGTACCCATAACCCGTGGAAGGCGGCATTGGGCGTTACTTTTTTTTTCCATCGACTGGAGCATACAACCATATGAAATATCTCATATGGTTGTATGATCTCTGCAGAAACTTTGCATTAAGCTATACTATGCATTAATTTTGGAAAGCCGACTTTTATAACTCGACACGACACCAAAACTTCCAGAATTCATTAAAATAACATAATAAATAATTTCCACAACCATTTGAACCGTTGAACCGCAAAATAGGTATAAATATGTACTAATCCAAACACCCCTTTTACATCAATACACAAACACTTAAACCATTTATATAACAAACCGTTAAACATGTTTTACCACGACTAATAAGGACGTAACTTTGACACTGTACTACACGTTACAAACCATTAAAATACAAACGGGGGTACAACATTGAATAAGAGATAAATGTGTAGAATTTTCTAGATAACTAGATATTTGTTGGTGACAAGTTTGGTCACATGACACCTTAAGCCCCTCAATTCATTTTCTTTCTACTTTGGCCACACTAAAGTTTAATACTCATTTAATCACTTTACCATATAAGTCCCTTACGTTTTGCATCATATCTTCAATAACCATAATACACATTTGTTGACTATTAGATTGACTACCGGGTTGACTAGCAAATCACGTAAAGCCTAAGTCCATTTTATCTGTAATGGAGCATATTTGTATCCGAGATACGGGTCTAACAAAAGTTCGAACAACAGTACTAAAAACATACACAATTTGGGTGTTATCACGGTCATACTTGATTCGTATTGTTGCTTTCTCAAATAGATCAAATACTATGTATTATTTGGGTTATAGAAAATAGTAAGTTTGAACCACAGTGCCTTTATTCCAGGAAGATTGATCCAAGATAATTTGTTAATCAATAAGGAATTGTTGAAAAGTTATGACATGAACAATGGCCCTCAAAAGATGTGCTTTAAAGATTGATATTGAAAAAGCATGTGATAATGTCAATTGGGAGTTATTAAAACATATTCTTAAGCATTTGGGTTCCACGAGAAAATGATAGGCTCGATTATGACGTGTGTTACCACTGCTACTTTCTCAATTTCTATTAATTGTTAAAGATATTGATATTTCAAGAGTGGAAGGGGTTAAGGCAAGGTGATCCAATATCACCATACTTATTCACTTTAGTCATGGAGATTCTTACTCTATTGATGAACATGAAAGTAAGTCGAACGCCATATTTCAAGTATCATATGGGTTGTAAATAGTTAAAATTCACTAATTTATGCTTTGGTGATGACATCTGGGTTATATGCCATGGAGATTATAAGTCTCTAGAAGTGATGAATGGGGGTTTAATGGAGTTTAGCAATGTATATGGTCTATTTCCAAATATGAATAAGAGTATAATTTTCTTTGGTAGTGTGAAACCAAATGAAAAACAAAATATTTTGAAAGTTATCCCTTTTATTATGTTTGGGAATTACATATGAAGTATTTGGGAGTGCCATTAATAGCACAAATATTATTGGGATAGTAGTGTCACACCCTGATAAATGAAGCGGAATGATAACCGGAGTATGACTTCGTAGCACAAAACACAAGGTATAAGAAAATGGAAAAGTATCTAAATGAAATTCATGCAACCATAGTCATAAGTCATACAAATCCCACAACTCGGGATAAAGCAATTCAACATATAACATAAAAACAGCAAAGTCCAAAATAAATCACTAATGCAAAATCTCCACGGAAACACAAGTCAAAAAAGGTCTTGGCATAAGTCTCTCTAGGTAAGGCAAAGGCTTTATCCTCCCTAAGCATGATTATTGTCATCACCTGAAAATGGATACTTGACGTGAGCTCGCAGGTTTAGAATATAAACCGCGTTTGCTGTGCATAATAGAATTGAAGGACAATAGTGAGTAAGATAAGCAAATGCAACACTTAACGAAATCACAAGATAACAACAACTAAACCTCGTGACTGCATACACACATAAATTGTTCCAAATGAAATTCACCCTCCGTTAACTCACAATATGCAAGGGTGGGGGTGTCAACCCAAATAGTACTATCAATTCATCATTCGGCTCCAAACGGGAGTTAAACAATTGTGCACATTTCAAGTCATTAATTATATCATATTATAAGGCACATATTGCAATCAAAACACACATCATATCCAAAAATGCGAAAACATAACACAACATAAAAGCATTTCAAAATATCATTTGAGTATCATTTTTCCCTAAGGAAAATAAGAGTAAAAATAGGGCTACGAAAACTCACCTCAAGCAAGTAGTGTCACGAAAAAGTATAACGTGAGTCAACGAACGCAAGTCCTAACCGCGAGCTAAGTAAATAAGGCATTTTAGGAACGACACGATATGTACCAAATGCATATGAGTTTTACAAATTTGTATAGTCCTTACATGCTTGTGTCAAAGTTTTATAAGTCAAAATATAATTCATACAAAAGATATCTAAATAAAATTTAAAGTTTCAACACTTTTTATAAATGACTTTTGCTCAACTTTAGAGAGCTATAACTCACACGTTTCCCAATGAATCTATTTGGTTCAAAAGTCCAAATTGTAGTATTTCATGTCTAGTTTCAAAATATGTAAATTACTGTATCCAGATCAAGGTATAAGTATCCCAAAAGTTCGTCACAAAATGGTAAGTCATGCTGTTTTGGTCAGTTTCCACTTTTTTTTTTTTTTTTCAAACAGTTATATCTCATTTGTTACTAAACTAGTTGTTCCGATTCAACATCCTATTGTTAGAGTCACATCTCGTCTACAATTTTCATGTTTTACACTTTCTGTGAGTTGAAGTGTAAGGTTCCTAAAAACGAGTCTGAAGTTGCTAAGTCAGGACATAAATTCGAATGGTAGTTGTACAAAGCTGTTAGGGTTTCTTATCGTGAGTGTTTTGTCCGTCTTCATTTAGTGATAACTTCTTCGTTACAAGTCTGTTTCGTTTGGGTCAAGTTGCTATGTTTAAGTTGTCATCTTGGATACATTCTACTAAACTACCACTGGGCATGAGTCGAATTCTATGATGCTCAAATTTAGGTCACAAAAGGTGTACCTAGTCATGTTTATCATTTAGGGTTTCGATTTTGTTTTAGACTTTATAACAACATGAAAAGTTCTATAATACATGGTTTTCGAACATGATATATCTAAGACATTATATTAAACTATAGTAACAAGAAATCTAACATCAAACTCTTTTTAAGTGGTGAAAATTAGCAAACAAGTCGGTTGATTTTTGTATCTTCAATATAATCTTAAAACAAGGTTTTACATAAACAAGAATGTATTGGTGATATCAAATAATGTATGCATGATAACTAAGTATTTATGATGTATCTGAAATGAGTTTGTGAGATACTTACAAGTGTGGTGAAAATTAAGAGCTCAAGAACACTAGAAAACCTTAGAAAACCCTAATTTCTCTTCCAAAGCCCTAACTTTTAACTAACCCTTCAAACCAAAACTACCAAAAGCTTCAAACTTGTTCTTGTACTTATGTTTTCTACCGAGTTTCTAGAGGAGAGAAATAGTGAGAGTGTTTTGTGTTTGAAGCGAAGAAAATGTATTAGGTAGAGTTTCATTTATAGTAGAAATTTAGGAAAGGTATCAAGTTACTTTCCCATGCATAGTAACTAGTTGAGCAAAGATGGTATTGAATGTCTTGATGTTGGTGTTGGTCGAATCTCATGAGGTTAAGGGAAGTTTTAAAGTTCTTATCACAAGATCGCTTATGGGTAAGTATTTAATACATAGAAATTGTAAGTTAGGGAAACTATGAAGGATTTTAATGTTGGATTAGTTTCTTTTGGTAGGATGGGGGAATGGAAGAGCAAAGGGAAAGAAATGGTATTTAAATTTGATAAGTGTATGCATATGTGAGTGTATGTATAATTAAGTGGGTATTATTAAGAAGAGTGGTGAATGTGTGCATGTATGTATGATTAAAATGCATGAAGTAAATATTTTACGTAAATTTGTAAACCAAAAAGATAAAATTTGCGAAACGTGTTCATTAGAATAATGTTGTCGTTGCTAAAAGTACACTAAATTTAGTCTAGAAATGGTACCCTTTTAATGTTGTTTCTCGATACGCGTGAAATAAATTAAGGCAACCGCGTTAAATAAAACATGGAGGTGAATTTATGAAACGTAATATTTAATAATAATTATTGACCCGAAAAATGTGGGTTGCTACAAATAGAATGCAGTTGGTAGAAAAAGCAAAGAATATGGTAAATAATTGGAAGAATAAGGCCCTTTACTATGTAGGTAGGTTGCAACTTATAGCTTCAGTCTTATCATCAATGCACATTTATTGGGCATAACTTTCAAAATATTTACTAGGCATCAGTCTTTTTGATTCCTAAGTCAATAGTGAAAAAGATTGAGAATGCATTAAAAGGTTTTCTATAGTCTCAGGGAGAACTGAAAAAAGGAGCAACAAAAGTGGCATGGAAAGTAATTTGCAGTCCTAAAAGTCAAGTGGTTTTAGGTTTGAGGCTATTGGGTCCATGGAATGAAGTTTTGTTATGTAAATACATTTGGAACATCATTATAAAAGAAAGACGTCTTTGGGTCAAATAGGTAAATTTAGTAAAGTTGAAAGGTAAGAGTTTTTGGAAAGTAACTCTGAGTGGTACTTAGAAAGCTATGTTGGATATGATAAGCAAAATAAGGGGCTTATATTTGGCATGAAATTGGAAATGGGAGAAATACTAATTTTTGGCATGATACATGGCATAATTTGGGACCATTGAGTAATATAATTATATTTAAAAGAAGGTTGTAGAGATGATGGATAATGGTAATTGGTTGTGGCCTACTAAGTGGAGAAATCAATTTAGCTAGACAATGTAGAGGTTCCGGTGCTTAATGATGCAAGTGAAGATAAAGTAGAGTGGAAATGAAGTAATGGAAAACTAGATACTTTCTCAATAAGAAATGTTTTTGGAGATTTTTAAAAGTCAGATGGTTGAGGTGAATTGGAGCAAAGTTGTTTGGTACTCACAATGTAATCCAAGGCATGCATTTATACTGTGGTTAACGATACATGAAAGGCTAGCTACATAATATAGAATTACGGTATGGAATAGTCAAGTTAATATGTTATATCCTCTAGGCAACAAAAAACATTATTCTCATGGACATTTATTCTTCCTTTTGAATACTCTAGGATGGTATAGAAGAAGATCAAGGAGAAGATTAAGGAAGGTAGCTTGGATAATAACCGGAGGAATATAATAAATCATTTCGCAAATGGTAAATGCAACAATTTAATGAGAAGTTTGTTGAAAAGAATGGCTATTGCTATTGTGGTGTATTTTATTTGAATGAGAGGGATCAAATACCGTTATCATAAAACCAAAGGATACAAGCACGTTTTCATGCTTATTATTGAAAGTATACAAGTGCAATTAATGAGCTTAAAAGTAAAAAAGTAGAAAATAGTTATACAAGTTAGTAGGATTGGATTGTACAAATGCAAATTGTCAAATGAAGGATATAGGCTCTTCCAGTAATGGTTAGGTAACTGGTGTTTGGTTTGTTTTGAGGATCTGGTGGTTTGGTTGTTTTGTTTTTTTAGATAGACAAATGGCTATGTGTATTGATTTTGAAAACCTTAGCTATTTAGGATTGTTAGTTTTCATTGGTGTATGCTTTTGTAGAGGAAGAGAAAGCTCATTCTGAATCAACTATTCCTATACAGTTTTTGGTTAGTATATATCATAAGGATATTTTCATGTTTGATGGTTAAAGAGTATATAAAGGATAAAGGTTTAGTCATTTTCAAGGTTGGGTGATTCATGAAGGATGGGACTACCTCCCTTAATTATGACATATTTGATATTTCATCCCTTAATTATGACATATTTGATATTTCAGCTATATGTGATCTCAAGTTTTGATGATGCCTGTTTGGACTTAGATTATGTAATACTTTAGGTGTAAGGATGATAGATTACACAAGAGTTATATATAATTCTATGTTCAAACATTAGTGTTACTGCTACTAGGACCCTCAACTTGCGGATGTGGTTGCTTAAGTTTAATACCGCCAATTGGTTCTATAACTTCTTCTTGTTCCTGACCGTATTTCTTAGGTCTTCTAGCACTTCAGCTGGTAATTGGTAACTAGGTTCAACATTTGGTCCATATAATTCATATATCTCATGAAACATTACCTCTCTTGCTACCTTTATTAACCCCTCCCTATCATCATGATTATGCTCAAACTTAACTCTTTTACCACTCGACATAAGTCTATTAATGTGATGGAAATATGGTTATGAAACTGAAAATAAATAGGAGCAAATATGGTGAAGAAGCAGATCATGGTTCCACTATTAAATAGGCACCACATGCTAAGTCACATGCAAACAGTTAAAACATACTTAGTCAACTGCAAAGAAGATTTACATTTGAAAATAAGAAAGGGCCCTCAATAAACAGCCATGATTTGTTGAACATGTCCTTAAAATTTTGTATCAGTGAATTTTTTTCCTTGGTGGTCTCAGTTTATTTTATGCACTAGATTATTGTTTTCCAAGTGTACTCAGGGTGCCAATTTTCAAATCACATTTTCACTGCACCTCAGTACAAACGTACTAGGCTTAGTGTTGATGCCAATCAAAAGAATAAGTGTGCACAGACATAAAGTAAACTTGGTTGGCTTAGCTTATGATTGCTTGTATAATCATATGGTTAGCTTATGATTGCTTGTATAATGAATACTTAACCAAATCAGCGACTTCTTATCCACTGATCAAGTATTTTCCTAACTGCCATATGAAATTTCTAGACTATTGTGCTCTCAGTTGATTTTATCCACTAGATCTATGTGGTAAAATATGAATCGTTTTAGCCACATAGGCTGTTTAGTATTGAAGTTATTTAATTGTTGCATAGTAGAGATGTGTGGTAAAAAAATGAATCTTTTTTGTTATTTAGGCTGCAAATATCAGATCTGTTTTCAACTGGCTTAAACGGAAGAGGAAGCCAGGGAGATTTTGCAACTCATCCTATGTTGCTCCACCAGACACTACTCCAAAGAGAAGGCGTTCATCACGGATCAATCGTGAAAACCCATCCCCTCCTAACGCTCCTGATTTTGATGACACTTTGATTTTTTTTGCAATTGGAACCATTTGTGGAGGTATGTAACTGTGTAAACATATATTTCTCGTATTTTTAATAAAAACATTCACTAAAAGAGTTTATTTGTTCTATTTTAGAATCTGTCGAGAACTGGAAAGGGGAAGAAAACAACGAGAATGGTACTAGGTTTATTTTCCCATGGGGAAATGAAGACACGATTGCTGATCGCCGGTTTTGGGAGTGTTTATTGGCAACTGGTGATAGTAAGGCAGGATGGCTGAGGGACGAGGTGCGTATAAATTAGTTGATAGATTTGTACCATAAATGTGTCTTTCTGTTTCAAAATTGTTTTTCAAATTAACTTAACATATTCAATTATGTGTCCAAACGTATAAACAGCACCTAGATCTATGGGTAGATTTGATGTGGCATTTCCGACCATCAAATGCCGATTGGGCTATGGTGGGTCCTTTTTTCACACCACAAATCATTAATGACTTCGTAAGAAGCTATTTGGCAAATGGTGTTAAGTACCCGGTGCCTTGGACTGATGTCGAAAAGGTGTTTATATCTTTCCATATAAAATTACGTATATTATTGTGCTTAGTTGATTCTTCATCTGTAAATTATCCGGTGCCTTGGGCTGTTGTCGTAAATGATGTAGGTACTACTTCCAATAAATGAACCTAACAAGCACTAGGCGGTAGAAGTTTGCATATACGTCACGGGTGTTGTGACATTGTATGATTATTTGCTAAAGTATACAAGCAGACGGCGTTGGTGGAAGGATACCATGCGCAAAATTTCAATATTCACGCCAAAATTACTTGACGAAGCGGGGTGTTGAATGCAAAAGGCATAGATATCAATACTTATGAGATCGACTTTAAAAATGTGATGATGTACTCAACCAAGCAGCTGATATCACGATGATGCGAAATATGGGCTTGCATTAACCTATACCGGTTGAGTCATAACATGTCATTAAACTCTCACAATCCTGCACAAACAGCTTTTGCCTATCGTGAACGAATTGTTGAGTACCTATGGAAATACAAGGTTGAGTATGCTGCTTATTGACTGTATGTATTAGTTGTTGTGGTATCGTTAACTGTCATTGACTTTGTATGTATATAATCGGAACAGAAAGGTGTTAGAGGATTTGCTTCCCTTTACTAACTAGTAAACCCGGCAACAACGTTACATGGAAAATATTATTTAGTAGCTTATATTGTTTGAAGGATTTTCTGGAGGCAGCTTGTATCATGGGAATATGTACTTTGGTCATTCATTATGTATGTATAACTAAGGTCTGGACTGCTAGTTGTAAACAGTTAGTACTGCTAGTTGTAAACAATTGTTGGCATGATATGTGTTGATCCCAGTTGAGCAAACGATTTAATATAGAAGCTGACTTAATAATATAACCTGTTAAACACTACGCGTAATTTAATGTTTAACTTTAAGAAGAATAATGATAATAATCACTAATCAAGATAAGTACACTTTCCATACAATACGTCCTACTCAAGATATTCTAGAATATTACAATTAAACCGACCTAAACAATACTAGCAGTGCTTTGATACATTAGTCGTTGTTCCAATCTTCTACTAGTAGTGGTCTCTATTGAGCAGTGGTTTCATCCTTCTAGCCGTGGTTTCAACAATGCTGGTAGTGGTTCCATACTTAGTGTTATTCCTGTTATTAGAACCAAAAACCCAACAATCCTCCCCTATACTTGATATTTTATACCAAAATTGGTTGAACAGATCTTAAAGGTGTAGGATTGATAGGCACTTCAGGTTGATCACACACCATAAGATACTGTTTCAATCTTTCTTCCTTCTCCATCTCATCATCTATCTTTTGCTTCTTGGAACTAGACTCCTCCTGATTAGTTTCTTTTCTCTTTTGTTTGTTCCTTACCATCTCATCCTCTCTTTCAGAATTCATAGGAATGAAGTCATCACATCTTCTTTTGCAAGTATTGTAAATCTCCTCAACCTGCTCATAGGAGCAATTTCTTAAATTCACAGAAACATTCATCCCCATATGCCTGATAAACTTCATCATTTGATTTCTCTTTTCTTGCTTGGTTGGAGGCTTGTTCTTCTTTGCTTGATAATCTTTAAAAGCTCTTTCCTGCTTCATTTTTCTCATCATCTCAACCAGCTTTTTAGATCTTGTGTCAATGGATAATTGACCCCATTCAGCTTCTGTCATCTCACTTTGCATCCTTTCAGAAGCTTGAAATAGTGGTTGTTCATTATTCCATTCTTTAATCAGTTTCAGAGAAGCTTCCTCATCCTCTTGCCTTTTCTTTTCCTTAGCGAGTTCTTCAACATTTAATTCGGATGTAATCTTAAAGCTTCTTCGAATCATAAGCCTCCTGCCTCTCTACTATTAAACTTCAAAGCGGTTCGCAATTCCTTTACCCTTTCCAATATCTGGTTGAGCAACCACCGACTTCTGTGCTCACCAATTTTCAAACTTTAGCCAAAGGTTTAGGTCCAGTTGGTTTAAGTATAAAGGGCGAGTGCAATGATGGGTTCGAGGATTGGTAGAGATTGTTTTAGATTGACAATGTACTAGCAACCTCCTTCCGACTTCCTTTGTCTTTGGTGGTGGTTTTAATGTGGTTGTGATTATAGTGGCGATGGTTAGGATAGCGGTGGGTGATCTCAAGTAACGATAGATAGAATTACATCGAGTAGTTGCGGCGGTGGTTTCTTACGAACTAGCGATGGATGCGACAACATTGGCGATGGTTGTTGCATGCACCACTTCTTCTTTTTCTTCAAGCGCTTTCAAGGATTCTTCAATCTTCGCTTCTTTTCCTTCCTTGTCGATCACCATATAATCATCACCATTATCGATTACTAGCCAAATCCAAGTCCACATCCAAATTCAAATCCTCCCCTGAATCTATGCTTTTACTCCTCCCCTGTTTGGATGCATCCTCCAAACTATGATTCCCTGAGGAGCTAGCCTTCTTACCTATTTTTTTGACTTTCCTGTATGCAGCAATCCCTGGTCTCCTAAGTCTTTCCAAAATAGATACCCTGTGTTTCAACCTCCTAATAGTTCCAGCCTGTGAGGTGGCCAATTCCTGAAGACCAGTAATCTTTGACTCCATTTGTGTGCATTTAGCCGTCAATTCAAGTAAAAGTTCCATTGTCTCCTCACCACTTCGGCATGTGTTAACTCCCACACCTGTGACAGCCTCATGATCTACACCACTAACACCAGCCTGAGGTAGCTTGGTGCCCTTCTTCCTCCTTATGGTAACTAAGATCATTTGGGGTTCAGTTGTTGAGGGTAAGGGTTCAGCAGTGGATTCAGATGTGGTAGCAGTGGGATCAGATGTGGTAGCAGGGGATAGGTTAGGTTGTGGAGTTTCCTCTTCTATAAGTTCTGGCAGGTTTAGCATGTGAGGAAACAAAGGTGTAATGGTCCCTGAAAAATTTGGACTTTTCTTCTTCATGTGAGAAAACACCTTAGGAATCATATAAGCACATCATACTTTCTCTTATGAGGAATGGGTTACGTATCGACTCTCTACTATCAATGAACAAACCTAGGATATAGATAATATTTTCCCTTTTCCTTAATGTTCTTCGAAAACCTCAAAAATCATTCTAGACCAATTGAAAACTCTTTCTTGAGATATCTGAGATGATAGCGGTTGCAATCTTAAAGGAAATTCATCAAATCCGGTTGTATTATTGCGATACATGAGCAAGGTATGAATTAAGAACTTCCATTGGGAGAAAACATACATTTGTGAAACTTTATCGATCCCTCTTCTCTCATACCCCATTCTCTCTAATCCTTAAAAAATCTCATCATTTGTCAGATTAACAACACCTTCAGCATCCTGAAGCTTCAAAATACTTCTAATCGCCTCCTTTGTGACCAGAATCTCCTTTTCATCAACAACAGCCCTGACAGCTTCTACTCCGTTCCTTTCTTGGATCTCAACTAGGGATGGCAATGGGCGAGAAAAAACCCGCAACCCGCGGGTACCCGCGCATAAATGGGTGGGTAAAATCGTCATGTTTCACCCACGGGTGGGTTGTGGGTGAAAATTTGTACCCATCGGTGGATGGCGGGTGGGTGACGGGTGAGACATACCCATCGCGGGTAAACCCATGACACCCATTTAAAATACCCATCGGGTATACCCGTCAAAATACCCGTGGGTGTACCATAAACCCTCAAACTAAAATTAATTATAGTAATTAAAATATGTATGATGTAGTTGGTATACATTTAATAGCTACCAATTCTCAAAAAACACATTAATCTAAAAGTTTCTTTTGAGTTTTAAGAGGAAAAAGGGAATAGAAACATCAAACAATCAATGTTATATACATATTAACATGTATAGTCTCAATCACAAATCAAAATCTCAATTCCTCTCTTTGCTAAATACGGTCAGTTCGTCCCTTTGCTGAATACAATCTCAATTCGTCCCTTAGTTGATACAGTAATAATTTATCATGAATACGATAATAAGGTTTATGTCCTATATCATGAATTCGTCCCTTAGTTGAACGCCAATAATTTTTGTTTTGCTAAAGATTTTACTATTTTGCTTTATCTCTTTAATGGACAAATATGAATGTGATTTGATGTACTTATGTTTGATTACTACTTTCAGACATGTGTTTTAAGTATTTTGTGAACTTGGTATTTGGCAAATTGATTGGTGTCTCATTACGCATGTCATCGTTAGTTTTCATATCATGGTTTTGTAATTTTGTTGCATAACACTAACCCGTGGGTTTACCCATGGGCAATAAATACCCGCGGGCATGGGCATGGGTAGAAAATTATGCCCATTAGCGGGTGACGGGTGGGTGACAGGTGAGAAAAAAACTACGTGGGCGGGTGACGGGTTAGAGATACCCGTGCCCATTACCCACGGGTGCCATCCCTAATCTCAACAGTCCACCAAAATTGATGACTGTAGGATTTAACAAGAATGGGTTCAACAGTTAAAGCATAGTAAATGGGACAATGTTTCATGAAGTCAATCATATCATGAAAGCCTTCAGAATGGTTGTTCTTGACTAGGTATGCTACTAAGTTATGGGTTGTGGAATATTCAGTTGCCATTGTGAGTTGAAAATGATTAAGATATGGGTTTGGTGAAAATAATAGTTGGAAGTGGTTAGGGTTTGTGAAGAGCGCCAATTGAGAGTGTTTAAAAGATCAATTAAATGATCGGCAGTGATTTGGGGATTAAATATGTTATCTCCAGAATGTTTCAAAACATCCCCTGTAGTTTCCATATTCAGCAAAACTGTACTAGCAGTGGATTGACCACAACTAGCAGTGGATAGAATAAACCAGCAGTGAAAACATCACTGACACTTCAATCCTTTGACCAAGACTTCCACTGCAAAATATTTGTCAAAAATAGTATGATCATGCATTGATTTGAAGAATTACAAATTTACACTTATTTTTTTAAATTTTAGGTGTTTTTTTTTTTTTTTTTAACATCTACTCCTAAAGATCCAAAAGCTCCATAATGTACAAAAGCTCTTCAAAACTGCATGTCACAAACACAAACCAAACACAACAAACTTTGTTAAGGTTAGCAGGATTTAAGAATGACTAGAAGTGGTTAAAAAATTTGTGTTAGCAGTTATTTCAAGCTATCAGTGCTTTCTTCCTAATGAGCAACTAGTCAAACAGTCAACCCTAGTTATTCACCCGTTTACCAAAAAACTTATAGTCAAACACTTCATTAACTCCTCAACAACTCACACCTTCCAAGCATTGAACAAACTGATTACCTTTTTTACTTCTATTTAAGAACCTTTTACTCACATACCACACATATTTCTTACATTCCCCAAAAATCTTTCTCTCTCACAGAAACCAAACTCTCTTTTCACCATGAGTAATACTCCAATTAACGCTATTGAAATCTCCTCATCTGAGTCATCTGAGGGTGGTTGGAATTCATATTTTCCACCCAAAAACACTACATTGTCAGTGAGAACCACCTACCCTGCTCCTACACCAGTTGGACCTTCATCCCTTCAACTTCCACAAAAAGCCATTGTTGAAGGCTCCTCTTCTTAACTCAGTTCCATGCCCAGTTATGTGTCTGCATATGAGGACACAGATGATGAAACTGGTGGCATTTCAAGAGTGTTGATTGTTGCTCCCCTGGCAGAGATTCCACCACCAGAACCACTTGCATCTCCTTCTACTCCAGCACTTCATGCAGCTCCATCCTCATTAGCTCCACCTAAGAGGGCTCAAGTGTTAGGACTCCCCAGCCCAAAATTTTGGGTTGTGGTTGGGGAAGGGGAAAGCAGAGCATGCCAGTCTGGGGAATAGGAAAGAGGCCAAGGGAGTAGTTGTTGTTGGTGAAGATCTTTATGTAGTAGTCTTTTGGTGGTAGTCTTTTGTCACCCTTGTTGGTTTGATGTAATGTTGTCTGTTCCTATGATGATGGTAGTTTGGATAGTGATGGTTGTACCCCTACATCTCTAGATGCAGTTTATATTATGAATAAACTTCCCATCTTTCCTTTTAATGTCTATAAAACTGTGTTGGATTATTCTTTGATCTGCAAAATTGTTAGTGGGAACAAAAATAACAAGCAGTGGATAAAAACTAAACTAGAAGTACTAAGATCTACCAAATAGCAATACATTCCTGGTACAAACTTTTACAAAACAGATTTTGAGACTTAGAGATTTATCATACCAATACTAACTACAAGATACTGAAACCTCCCCACATCAAAAGCTTTAGTAAGAAGATCAACAACATTGAAGTCAGTATGAATTTTAACCATTTGAATTAACCTTTTCTCATTACAATTAAACCGACCTAAACAATACTAGCAGTACTTTGATACATTAGCCGTTGTTCCAATCTTCTACTAGCAGTGGTCTCTCTTGAGTAGTGGTTTCATCCTTCTAGCCGTGGTTTCAACAATGCTGGCAGTGGTTCCATACTTGGTGTTATTCCTGTTATTAGAACCAAAAACCCAACAATATGGTATTGTTGGCAACTTGGCATGATATTGTTTATTAAATTGTTGGCATGATATGGTATTATAAATTTTGCTTATACTATACCTTTTAAACATTATATTATGCACTAATAGCTTTGGATGCTTGTAATACACATTGCATATTTGCGACGCCATGACGAGCCTTTTAGAACCCTGACAATTATTGATATAAACACACCTCTTGGAGCAACTTCTAGGTTCAAAATAAGCTATAACAGTGAAACACCCCAAGCTTTAGTTAAGATGAGGTTAAAGCAAGCTTATTAGGGGCTTGTCAAAAGGGCTAATTGGGCATATTTGGGCAATTTGCAACACCTATGTAACTGCAGTAAACTAAGCATGTGCACGACAAGCCAAATAAAGATACAAGTCTGGAAACAAGCATACAAGTCTGGAGACATGGAAACTGAAATATATTAAATTTAAAGAAGTCAATTACATCTTATTTGAAACTAAGCTTAAGTTTAGGAAACAAACATACAAGTCTGGAGACATGGAAACTAAGTTTAACTAAATTTATCCTTCATTTTCTGTTCAGCAGTGCATCCCCATTGGATTCATATATGCATCTCCCAAAGTCTTCAGTTTCCGCTTTCCCATATTCTATCTTCCACAACAGCTCCTCGTGTTCCCGGTCTTGCCTCTATCTCTCTTCCATTTCTCTTTCAGCCCTATCTTGTTCGGCTAGTACTTCCATTATTGCTTCAAATTCATGTTGCTCCGTAATCGACTTCTCACCATCCACATTTCCATTTATTTTGTAATGCTCATCTTTATTCTTTTTCACATGTTTCCTTGACCGCCTCCGCACATATTTCATATACATCCTCCTTAGATCTTTTGTTAAGTGGTTCCCTAAATATTTCATTAAGCACATCCCCACATGGTTTTTCGACATCAAAAGATAAACGCTTCCGCACAGTCCCTGTTATATATATAAAAAAGAATAAAAAAAAACAAATGATCATAAATATATTACTAAAACTTGTTATAGTATACTAACAAAAGTAATGATTTTTACCGTTAGACATTTCTACAAATACTATAATGAGATTACTCAAAGAATCTATATATGCTATCTAACTTGGGCGACTACGTAGTTGGGATAAGTTATTAGTTTCAGCAAGTGGGCAGTTGGCAATCTTAGGCAACTTAATAAATTTTTCATATAACACAAATAAATATGTATCTTACTAAATCTTAGGCAGTTGGCACAAGTACAACATTAATAATAAACAAGCACAAAGGGTGGTTCATACACTCATTAATGTGTATCTTTGATGATTAACCCTAAATTAGCGAAACCTTAAATCAATACGTTACCAACTTAAAAAATTAACCCTAAAATATCGAAACCCTAAATCAAACAAGAACAATTAATCCTCCAATACGATACCAACTTAAAAAATTAACCATAAATTAGTGAAACCCTAAATCAATACGATACCAACTTAAAAAATAACCCTAAATCAAATACGAACAATTAAACCCTCAACACGATACCAACTAAAAAAATTAACCCAAAAATAGCGAAAGCCTAAATCAAACACAAAATTACTTACCCTAGACCAGATCTTTTTTTTTATAGACATTAGATCGGAATAAGATATCGTTTGTTAGGGTTTGTATCTTGATGGTGGTGGCGATGGTTTAGATCGTTTACATCAGTGGATCTGAGTGTGTTGAGTGTGTTATGTGTAGATAAGAAGTGTGTTATCAGTTATGTGTTGATAAGAAGTGTGGTAAAAAAGAAGTGTGTAAAAGAAGATTTGTATTTGTAAATATATAAAGTGTATAAATGTATAAAATTTATAAAAATTATTTATACCTTTTATATATTTATACACTTTAAAAAGTTTTTAATACCTTAAATACATATATACTTTCTACCTAATTAGTTGCCTAAAAGTACATATGTGTGGGACCAAATTGCCCAAGATATATGTATTTTTTTATAATAAAAAAATACTTTACTTTTTTACTAAAAGACAAAAAATGTCAGTCGCCCAAGAAAGTGGGTCAAAGTTGCCCAAGAAATCACCTATGACACTTGTACTATGTAAGTATAAGGTGGACCCAAAGATAGGGACACATGTCACCTATATGGGAGAGTTTCCCAAATGTTGAAATGGGAGAGTTGCCCATGGGGTATTTAGAGAAGTTGAAAATTTTTGAGGCATTTGGGGTAAATTGGTTGGGCAACTGAGGTATTTAGGGAGTGTTTGGTATGACTGAATCGTGCAGAATGGAATCGGAATAAAGAATGGAATCACAAAAGAAAGGAATAAATCTAGAGAAACAAAATTGATTACATTGTTTGGTACAAGCAAAGAAATGAGATCAAAGTTATATCGTATTACTGATTCTCTTGTTTGGTTGTGAAATGAAAATGTTGATGTTCCAAAATTAATTAACAAGATGTTCATTCGTTATTTTTTTTCCAACGTAGATTAACAAAAACACAACTGCAGTTGTATTGCGTAAGAATAATGATGCTCTATCGACCATTTAAAAACTAATGTGCAAACCGTGTTGGAAAATTTAGTGCACTTGTGGGATTAGTTCACACCTTGTAATGGGTTGGGAGTGCAGAGTGTACACCCATAAGGTCCCCGAACACCCCGACTCTAATAGTGGTTTGTATTGATAGTGCTCGGTTTCCTGAGCGGCGGTGTTTCCACCGATAAGCGGTGTTTTCATCGAGAGGCGGTGTTTCCACCGCTAGTGGAAAATCTTGCTAGTGGTAAAATCTTGCAAGTGCTATGAAATCTTGATGAAAGTATCGCTAAATGGCGATTACAAGCGCATAATGACCACGCTTAATTGGTCATATAACCACTAACGTCTATAATGGGGATAGTTATGAGGTGATTAATGGGCCGATTAATCCTCATAATTCCATTTGAACGGCTGAGAGTAATGTCCTATAAATAAGATATTTGATTATGCATGAAATACACACAGAGAAAACGATAAACACTTATAAGCGCAAGGGTTATTGAATTGTGCCTAATTCTATAACTACATTTGGTCTTATCCCAAGTAGATATTCGTGTAACCCAGGCATTAGGGTCGAATAGTTTACTTTGGAAAGTGATCACACGATTCCGAGTGATATCCGGTAACCACCTAATGGTATTTGTTTCTCACGACTTATTTTTGTTTCACTGAATTGATTATCTAACCTCGCCATCGGGCTCACGACTCCAACAATCAAAGTAAACTATTTTGTGATAATTAATGGTAGCTACGCAATGAAACACATGGCTTCAAACTTTGCCAAGCTTGATAAGTTTGAAAGGTGGACTTTAGGAGGTGGCGAAGAAGATGCACTTGCTGTCAAGCATGAGTGTGGTGTGTGCGTGACCACACCTATTCACGATGATGGGGATGATGCTACCGTGGAGAGATCGGAAGGAGGAGCAAATGGGAGAATGATGACTACATATGCAGAGGTCTTATTCTCAATGGTATGTCCGATTCTATGTTTGATAGGATAATTATGAGGCGATTAATGGGCGATTAATTCTCATAATTCCATTTGACTAGCTAAGAGTAATCTCCTATAAATAGGAGATCGATTATGCATGAAGAGACACGAAAACGATTAACACTTATAAGCAAAAGGGTTATTGAATTGTGCCTAATTCTATAACTACATTTGGTCTTATCCCAGTAGATATTCGTGATACCCGGGCATTAGGGTCGAATAGTTTACTTTGGAAAGTGATCACACGATTCAAGTGATATCCGGTAACCACCTAGTGGTATGACCTTATTGTTGTCTCTTGATTATCTTAACCTGTTGCGGGGAATAACACACCAACAATCAAAGTAAACTATTTTGTGATAATCAATGGCAAGCTGCGCAATGAAACACATGGCTTCAAACTTTGCTAATTTGGATAAGTTTGAAGGGTGGACTTTAGGAGATGGCGAAGAAGATGCACTTCTTCTTTGTCAAGCATGAGTGTGGTGTATGTCTAACCACTCCTATTCACGATGATGGGGATGATGCTACGGTGGAGCGGATCGGGAGGAGGAGCAAATGGGAGAATGATGACTACATATCAGAGGTCTTATTCTCAATGGTATGTCGATTCTTTGTTTGATATTTATCGAACTTTGAATCTTCAAAGAACGTGGGATTCCTTGGATGCCAAATATATGGTGAGGATGCATCAAGTAAGAAGTTCCTTGTTAGTAATTTCACAAATTACAAAATGGTGATTCAAGACCGGTTATGGAACAATACAATGAACTTCTTGGAATACTTGGAAGGTTTACACAACACAAAATGCACATGGATGAGGCTATCAAAGTCTCTTGTGTCATTGACAAACTCCTCCTTCTTGGAAAGATTTCAAGCATACCTTGAAACATAAGAAGGAGGAGTTAACTCTTGTTGAGTTAGGCGGTCATCTGCGCATTGAGGAATCTCTCAAAGTGCGGGATAATGACAAGCCAAAGAGTGGCAATCTTCTTGGACCATCTGTTGTCAATATGGTGGAGCATAACAACTCCACGGTACAATGACAACAAAGGCAAACATAAATATCATGATAACACAAGGGGATCCTAACAAGAAGGCAACACCTACTTGTTGGAAATGTGGCAAGGCTGGTCACATTAAAGGGATTGCAAGGGTGTTAAAGTTGGTGGTAAAGCCAATGGATCGAGCACTAATGGTTCGGGGTGGTGGTTGACCAACTCACTGAAAGGTCGAATATGTTTAATAAGTCTTTTGATTTATTATGTTACATATGTATCTGAATCTTTTATGTGCGAGGATGATGATGTTGCGTGGTGGGTTGACTACGGTGCAACAGTTCATGTGTGTAAAGATAGAAGGCGGTTCAAGACTTATGAGTCACTTGAATGATGGTTCTATTCTTCACATGGGAAATGAGTCAACGACCTTGGTGCATGGTCGTGGTTGTGTAGATCTTAGGTTTAGTTACGGAAAGATTGTAACTTTGTTTAATGTTATTCATGTTCACGATATAAGGAAGAACTTGGTTTCAAGTAGTGTTTTGAATAATCATGGATATAAACAAGTTATTGAATCGATAAATTTGTGCTTTCTAAGCATGGTGTTTTATTGGTTTTGGTTATTTATGTAATCAAATGTTCGGGCTTAATATTACCAGCGATAGTGTTATTTGACCTTTGTGACCACATATGATCGGATGATTCTACCCTTTGGCATGCTAGACTTGGTCATGTTCACTATAAAAGAATGCAAGATATGTCTAGGGATGGGTTAATCCTACTTTTGACATGGACAACGAAAAGTGTAAAACTTGCATGTTGACCAAGATAACCAAGAAACCTTTTCGGGGTGTTAGTCGTGAGACTAAGCTCTTGGAGCTTATTCACGTGACTGTGTGATTTGCATGCCACTCCTTCTTTGGGGAATAAGAAGTACTGTGACATTTATTGATGATGCTTCTAGGTTTTGTTATGTCTATCTATTACATACCAAGGATGAAGCATTAGATAAATTCAAAGTGTTTAAAAGCGAAGTTGAATTACAACTTGGGTCTTTGATCAAAGATTAAGGGCGATAGGGAGGTGAGTACATGGATACTCGGTATTTTCGATCTGTTGGAATAATCCATGAAACGAGCGCCCTTATACTCCTCGGCAAAATGGTATTTACGAAAGGAAAAAGCGGTCTTGAAGGAGATGGTTAATTCCATGTTGTCCTATTCGGGATTGAGTCGAGGTTTAGGGTGAAGCTATGTTATGACTTGCTATTTATTAAATAGGGTTCCCAACAAAGGAACAAGGTTACCCCTTATGAACTACGGACTAAAAAACCCAACTGAACTATCTCGGGGTTTGGGGTTGTAGGCATTGTAAGACTCCACGATCCAAAGCAAAAAACTTTGGGTGAAAGAGGCATTGATTGCATCTTTGTTGGATATCTTGAGCATTCCAAGGCTTTTAGGTTCTATGTTATTGAACCTAATGAATATGTTTCGATTAACTCCATAATTGAATCAAGGGATGCAAACTTTGATGAGAATAGATTCTCATCGGTCCCTAGACCAAGTCGGAGGATTCCTAATGGAACTCATGACCTTTGGTGTATCGAGAGGTCCACGATGATGAACCATCGGTGGTCCACGATGAGGTTGTGGTTCAACAACTGAACTGTGCTCGGGAAGAGCAAAAGGTCGGGACTCAAAGTCATTTGGACACGAGTTTCAACTATACTTAGTTGAAGGAACAAGGGATGAGGTCTCGACCAATACTCCTATTGCTTCATTGTTGAGGATGATCCCAAGACATTTGAAGAAGCAATGAAGTCCCGGGATATTGCTTTACGGAAAGAAGCAATCAATGATGAGATGGATTCCATCATGGGCAACAACACTTGGGTGTTGGTTGATCTACCTCACGGTTGCAAACCTGCGGGTTGCAAATGGATTTTCAAAAGGAAAATGAAGGTAGATGGAACTATTGAAAAGTTCAAGGCTAGACTAGTCATTCGGGGCTTTAAACAAAAGTCGAGGAATAGACTATTTTGATACTTATGCCCACGTGGCTCGTGTCGATTACCATAAGGCTAGCGATTGCTTTGGCATCTATTCACAATCGGTTATTCATCGGATGGATGTGAAGCGACTTTCTTGAATGGTGAATTGGAAGAGGAGGTTTATATGAACCAACCTCGGGGCTTCATCATGCACGGTAATGAAAACAAGGTGTGCAAACGATTAAGTCTCTTTATGGACTAAAGCGGGCACCTAAGCAATGGCATCAAAAATTTGATGAAGTGGTTTTGTCTAGTGGTTATGTTCTTAACCAAGGTGACAAATGTGTATATAGCAAATTTGATGAATCGGTAAAGAGTCATCATTTGTCTATATGTTGATGACATGTTGATCTTTGGCTGACCAAAATCAGTTGACGACAAAGGAATTTTTGTCATCAAGGTTCTCCATGAAAGACATGGGGAGGCGATGTTATCCTTGGTATAAGGATTAAACATGAAAGTAAAAGAATTTCTATCTCTCGGTCTCATTATATTGAGAAGGTGTTGAGGAAATTCAATTACTTTGATTGTACTCGATGAGTACACCTATGGATACTTGTGAGAAGCGATGCCTAATCATGGCAAGGTTGTATCTCAACTTGAGTATTCTAGGGTAATTGGTGCTGATGTATGCCATGACTTGTACAAGGCACGATATTGGTTTTGCGGTGGGAAAATTGAGCGGTATACTAGTAATCCTAGTGCTCATCATCGGCAAGCGATTCGAGAGGGTCTTGAAGTATTTGAAGAGAACTATGGATTATAGTCTCTCATATCTTGGTTACCCATCGATGTTGGAAGGATACAACGATGCAAGTTGGATCGATAACTCGAAGACAATTCGTCTACCGGTGGTGGGTATTCCTACTTGGTGGAGGTGCAATTTCTTGGGCATCCAAGAAGCAAACTTGCATCACCAGTTCAACAATGGAATCTGAATTTGTGGCTTTAGCATTTCTTTGGTAAAGAAGTGAATGGTTGAAAAACTTGCTTCTTGAGATTCCATTGTGGCCTAAACCTATAGCACCTATTTCTATCCGTTGTGATAGTGCGACTACATTGGCTAAGGCTTATAGCCGGATGTACAATGGTAAGTCTAGACACTTGGGTGTCGGACATAGCATGATTCGTGAGCTTATCATGAATGGGGTGGTATCTATAGAGTTTGTTAGATCTCAACAGAACTTAGGCGATCACTTGACGAAGGGTGCGGCTAGAGACTTGGTTATAAAGTACGCTAAAGGGATGGGTTTAAGTCCAACTTAGTCTTTGAATGCTAGGACACCTGACTCCTCTAAGGAAACTTGGGGCCGAGTTCAATGTGGAAAGTTGAACATTCGATGGTGGAGCACATGTTTTATTTACATCCCAAGGTTGTGCTCGGAACTGCTTGAAAGGAGGATGAAGTCTTTACTTCTTAATGGTTAATTTTCTTTGAAAAAGTGCTTGGCGGGAGCATGAATAAAGAGGAACCACCTATGTAAATGTTGAAGTTTTGCCGCTTGGGAGCTTTTGGACTTTTAGCTTTTACAACATTTATGAATTTGGATATGGACACATGGCTTGTATAGTGTCGGGAGCTTTTAAGTGTTTGAAAACTTGTGTGTATTTTATCTTGGTATTCAAATGGGTTGAAGGGTTCAATTCTTAGAACACCACGATTCTCGAATATTTGAGCGTGTAATTTACTAAGATGGAAATTCAATCCTCGGGACATTTTCGTTTATGCACATGTTTTGTTTGATGTTTAATTTTCATGCAAAGGAAGTGAACTAAATTTGGGGAGGATTGTTGGAAAATTTAGTGCACTTGTGGGATTAGTTCACACCTTGTAATGGGTTGGGAGTGCATGGAGTGTACACCCATAAGGTCCATGAACACCACGACTCTTATAGTGGTTTGTATTGATAGTGCTTGTAGAAATCTTGCTTGTGGAAAATCTTGCTTGGGAAAAATCTTGCTTGTATGCTTGTGGAAAATATTGCTTGTGTTTCCATCGAGTGGGTGGCACCGATAGGCGATGTTTCTTGATAGTGCTATGAAATCTTGCTAGTGGTATAAGTGAAATCTTGCTAGTGAAAATGTTAAAGTCTTGCTAAATGGCGATTACAAGCGCTTAATGACCACGTTTAATTGGTCATGTAACCACTAATGACTATAATGGGGATAATTATGAGGCGATTAATGGGCGATTAATTCTCATAATTCCATTTGACTAGCTTGAGAGTAATCTCCTATAAATAGGAGATCGATTATGCATGAAAGACAGACGAGAAAACGATAAACACTTATAAGCAAAGGGTTATTGAATTGTGCCTAATTCTCTAACTACATTTGGTCTTATCCCAGTAGATATTCGTGATACCCGGGCATTAGGGTCGAATAGTTTACTTTGGAAAGTGATCACACGATTCAAGTGATATCCGGTAACCACCTAGTGGTATTTGTTATCTTGACCTTATTGTCTAAGGTTGATTATCTTACCTGCTTTGGGAGCTAACCGCTAACAATCTTGCTATATTAGAAAGACAAGGTTTGAAACCGAAATGCCAACCATTTCTTGTCGACAATTAAGCGAGCAAAGGGTGTGCTCAACGGTCATAATGATTGTTAAAGAAGTACTCCTCAACAAGTATGCCGATTTATATGTTGAGGCGATACTCTAACATATTCCTCTTATTTTGACAAGTAGAAGATAACTTGTAGGAAAAACAGTTTCACATGAACTTGTTTATGTACCTTCTTCGACTTTGGTCCTAGACACCAAAACACAATGAACAAATACGTGTGGGAACACAATATACAACTATACAAGCATCCAAATATACAACGACATGGTGATTTTTAGACCAATTCACTATTCAATGATCTCTCTCTACGATAAGGATTGGAACATAAAATAACCTAACTATTAAATGAATTGAAGGCGATAGAACATTAGGGGTCATGTTTAGAGTTCTTGAGAGGCTAAAGAAAGTCTACAATTATCAACAAAAGTCAAGAAAGTATAAGAGCTAGTGAAAAAGGTAGAAAATTGTCAACATTGTCCCTAAATTGAGATTAGACACATTCAAAGAATACTTAAGCTATTTTAGGTATAAATCCTAGTCGAGATCATTTGAACACCGATGCTCATAGAGGGAACATAAGATGGCAATAGAAACATCAAAAGATTTCTATTTATTTTCAAGTCTATAATGAAATCTTCCTCATGTGTGAATAGACTTCATAAACCACCCTTTTGAAACTTTTTTAAGTACTAAGTTCTTGTAAGTCATATTCGGATAATGAAGCTTGGTTGTTCTTGCTATTTTATGGCCATTGACAAATGAATTCATTGATTTAGGTGTTATGTGTTGGTGTGTAAACCCAGATTAGGGTAAGATAATCAATAGTAGAAACAAATACCACTAGGTGGTTACGGATATCACTTGGAATCGTGTGATCACTTTCCAAAGTAAACTATTCGACCCTAATGCACGGGTATCACGAATATCTACTTGGGATAAGACCAAATGTTTGTTATTGAATTAGGCACAAATCAATAACCCTTTTGCTTATAAGTGTTAATTGTTTTCTGTGTCTCTTCATGCATAATCGGATCTCCTATTTATAGGAAATTACTCTTAGCTAGTCAAATGGAATTATGAAAATTAATCGGCCCATTAATCGCCTCATAATTATCCCCATTATAGCCGTTAGTGGTTACATGACCAATTAAGCGTGGTCATTAAGCGGTTATAAGCGCCACTTGAATAGGTCAAAGCGTTACAAGCGGTACTTTCATCGTGAAATCTGACTACTTTCATAGCACTTAGCGCCTATCGGTGGATGCTTTCGATGGAAACTTATCGATACTTTCTACGGTACTACCAATACAAACCACTATTAGAGTCGGGTGTTCATGGACCTTATGGGTGTACACTCCGTACCTCTAACCCATTACAAGGTGTGAACTAATCCCACAAGTGCACTAAATTTTCCAACAATCCTCCCAAATTTAGTTCACTTCCTTTGCATGAAAAACAAACATTAAACAAAACATGTGCATAAGCGAAAATGTCACGAGTTGAATTTTCATCTTAGTAAATTACACGTTCAAATATTCGAGAATCGGGGTGTTCTAAAAATTGAACCCTTCAACCCATTTGAATACGAAGATAAAATACACACAAGTTTTCAAACACTTTAAAAGCTCGACACTATACAAGCCATGTGTCCATATCCAAATTCATAAATGTTGTAAAAGCTAAAGTCCAAAAGCTTCACAAGCGGCAAAACTTCAACATTTACATAGGTGGTTCCTCTTTATTCATGCTCTGCCAAGCACTTTTCAAAGAAAATTAACCATTAAGTAAAGACTTCATCCTCCTTTCGTGAGTTACGAGCACAACCTTGGGATGTAAATAAAACATGTGCTCCAGTCCATTGAATGTTCGACTTTCCACATTGAACTCGGCTCCCAAGTTTCCTTAGGAGGAGTTGGGTGTCCTAGCATTCGATGACTAAGTTGGACTTAAACCCATCCCTTTAGCGAGACTTTATAACCAAGTCTCTAGCCGGACCCTTCGTCAAGTGATCGGCTAAGTTTTGTTGAGATCTAACAAACTCTATAGATACCACCCATTCATGATAAGCTCACGAATCAT
The DNA here is from genome assembly GCA_022545495.1 of Chrysanthemum lavandulifolium. Lineage (NCBI taxonomy): Eukaryota > Viridiplantae > Streptophyta > Magnoliopsida > Asterales > Asteraceae > Chrysanthemum > Chrysanthemum lavandulifolium. Next base: position 42,057,393 of record CM040245.1, on the reverse strand, counting down.
GCTATGTCGACACCTAAGTGTCTAGACTTACCATTGTACATTGGCTATAAGCCTTAGCCAATGTAGTTGCACTATCACATCGGATAGAAATAGGTGCTATAGGTTTAGGCCACAATGGAATCTCAAGAAGCAAGTTTTCAACCATTGACTTCTTTACCGTAGTTGCTAAAGCCACAAATTGATTCCATTGTTGAAGCGGTGATGCAAGTTTGCTTCTTGGATGCCCAAGAAATTGCACCTCCACCAGTAGGAATACCCGACCTTTGGTAGGCGAATTGTCTTGATGTTCTTGATCAACTTGCATCGGTGTATCCTTCCAACACGATGGGTAACGATATATGAGAGACTATAATCCATAGTTCTCTTCAAATACTTGATACCCTCTGAGCGCTTGCGATGATGAGCACTAGGATTACTAGTATATACGCTCAATTTTCCCTTTGCAAAACCAATATCGGGTCTTGTACAAGTCATGGCATACATCAAGCGACCAATTACCTAGAATACTCAAGTTGAGATACAACCTTGCCATTATTAGGCATCGACTTCTCACAAGTATCCATAGGTGTACTCACGGAGTACAATCAAAGTAATTGAATTTCCTCAACACCTTCTCAATATAATGAGGCGAGAGATAGAAATTCTTTTACTTTCATGTTTAATCCTTATACCAAGGATAACATCGGCCTCCCCATGTCCTTCATGGAGAACCTTGATGACAAAATTCCTTTGTCGGTCAACTGATTTTGGTCGGTGCCAAAGATCAACATGTCATCAACATATAGACAAATGATGACTCCTTTACGATTCATCAAATTTGCTATATACACATTTGTCGACTTGGTTAAGAACATAACCACTAGACAAAACCACTTCATCAAATTTTGATGCCATTGCTTAGGTGCTGCTTAAGTCCATAAAGAGACTTAATCGGTTTACACACCTTGTTTTCATTGCCGGGCATGATGAAGCCACGAGGTTGGTTCATATAAACCTCCTCATCAATTCACCATTCAAGAAAGTTGTTTTCACATCCATCGATGAATAATCAGATTGTGAATAGATGCCAAAGCAATCGGCGGTCTTATGGTGCGTCACGAGCCACGGGGCATAAGTATCAAAATAGTCTATTCGACTTTTGTTTAAAGCCACGAATGACTAGTCTAGCCTTGAACTTTTCAATAGTTCCATCTACCTTCATTTTCCTTTTGAAAATCCATTTGCAACCCGAGGTTTGCAACGGTGGTAGATCAACCAACACCCAGTGTTGTTGCCCATGATGGAATCCATCTCATCATTGATTGCTTCTTTCCGAAAGCAATATCACGGGACTTCATTGCTTCTTCAAATGTCTTGGGATCATCCTCAACAATGAAGCAATAGGAGTATTGGTCGAGACCTCATCCTTGTTCCTTCAACTAAGTATAGTTGAAACTCGGTCCAAATGACTTTGGAGTCGACCCTTTTGCTCTTTCGAGCACGAGGTTCGGTTGTTGAACCACAACCTCATCGGGGACCAGCGATGGTTCATCATCGAGGACCTCGATACACCGGTGTCATGAGTTCCATTAGGAATCCTCGACTTGGTCTAGGGGCGATGAGAATCTATTCTCATCAAAGTTTGCATCCCTTGATTCAATTATTGAGTTAATTGAAACATATTCATTAGGTTCAATAACATAGAACCTAAAAGCCTTGGAATGCTCGGCATATCCAACAAAGATGCGATCAATGCCTCTTTCACCCAAAGTTTTCAACTTTGGATCGGGAGTCTTACAATGACCCTACAACCCCGAACCACGAGATAGTTCGGGTTGGGTTTCCTTTTAGTCGAGTTCATAAGGGTAACCTTGTTCCTTTTGTTGGGAACCCTATTTAATAAATAGCAAGTTGTTAACATAGCTTCACCCCGAACCCTTGACTCGATCTGAATAGGACAACATGGAATTAACCATCTCCTTGACACCTGTTTTTCCTTTCGAAATACCATTTCTTTGAGGAGTATAAAGGCGATCGTTTCATGGATTATTCCAACAGATGAAAATCTGAGTATCCATGTACTCACCTCCCTATCGATCCTTAATCTTTTGATCAAAGACCCAGTTGTAATTCAACTTGGTTTTAAACACTTTGAATTTATCTAATGCTTCATCCTTGGTATGTAACAGATAGACATAACAAAACCTAGAAGCATCATCAATAAATGTCACAAAGTACTTCTTATTCCCCAAAGAAGGAGTGGCATGCAAATCACACAGTCATTGTGTATAAGCTCAAGAGCTTAGTCTCACGACTAACACCACGAAAAGGTTTCTTGGTTATCTTGGTCAACATGCAAGTTTTACACTTTTCGGTGTCCATGTCAAATCTTGGGATTAACCCATCCTTAGACATATCTTGCATTCTTTATAGTGTACATGGCCAAGTCTAGCATGCCATAGGGTAGAGTCGGTCGGTCGGTGGTGGTCACAAAAGGTGAATTAACACTATCGGTGGCAATATTAAGCTGAACATTTGATTACATAAATAACCAAAACCAATAAAAACACCATTCTTAGAAAGAACAAATTTATCGATTCAATAACTTGTTTATATCCATGATTATTCAAAATACTACTTGAAACCAAGTTCTTCACGATATCGGGAACATGAATAACATTAAACAAAGTTACAATCTTTCGAACTAAATCTAAGATCTACACAACCACGACCATGCACCAAGGTTGTTGACTCATTTCCATGTGAAGAATAGAACCATCATTCGGTGACTCATAAGTCTTGAACCGACTTCTATCTTTACACATGAGCTGTTGCACGAGTCAACCCACCACGCAACATCATCATCCTGCACATAAAAGATTCGAGATACATATGTAACATAATAAATCGAAAAGACTTATTAAACATATTCGACCTTTCGGTGAGTTGGTGAACCACCACTCCACGAACCATTAGTGCACGATCCATTGGCTTTACCACCAACTTTAACACCCTTGCGGTCCCTTTTAATGTGACCGGTCTTGCCACATTTCCAACAAGTAGGTGTTGCCTTCTTGTTAGGATATGCCCTGTGTTATCATGATATTTGCGTTTGCCTTTGTTGTCATTGTACACGGTGGAGTTGTTATGCTCCACCATATTGACAACAGATGCACCAATAACATTGCTACTCTTTGGCTTGTCATTATCACGCACTTTGAGAGATTCCTCAATGCGCGGATGATTGCCCAACTCAACGAGTTAACTCCTCCTTCTTATGTTTCAAGGTATGCTTGAAATCTTTTCAAGAAGGAGGAGTTTGTCAATGACACAAGAGGCGAAATAGCCTCATCCATGTGCATATTGTGTTGTGTAAACCTTCCAAGTATACCAAGAAGTTCATTGTATTGTTCCATAAGCGGTCTTGAATCGGTCATTTTGTAATTTGTGAAATTACTAACAAGGAACTTCTTACTTGATGCATCCTCGACCATATATTTGGCATCCAAGGAATCCACAGTTCTTTGGAAGATTCAAAGTTCGATAAATATCAAGCAGAGAATCGGACATACCATTGAGAATAAGACCTCTGCATATGTAGTCATCATTCTCCCATTTGCTCCTCCTCTGATCGCTCCACCGTAGCATCATCCCCATCATCGGGAATAGGAGTGGTTAGCACATACACCACACTCATGCTTGACAGCAAGAAGTGCATCTTCTTACGCCACCTCCTAAAGTCCACCCTTCAAACTTATCGACAGCAAAGTTTGAAGCCATGTGTTCATTGCGGCGGTTGCCATTGATTATCACAAAATAGTTTACTTTGATTGTTGGTGTGTATAATCTCCCGAGCAGGGGTTAAGATAATCAAGTAGCAAAACAAATACCACTAGGTGGTTACGGATATCACTTGGAATCGTGTGATCACTTTCCAAAGTAAACTATTCGACCCTAATGCAGGGTATCACGAATATCTACTTGGGATAAGACCAAATGTTTGTTAGTGATTTAGGCACAAATCAATAACCCTTTTGCTTAGAAGTGTTAATTGTTTTCTGTCTCTCTTCATGCATAATCAGATATCCTATTTATAGGAAATTACTCTTAGCTAGTCAAATGGAATTATGAGAATTAATCGGCCCATTAATCGCCTCATAATTATCCCATTATAGCCGTTAGTGGTTACATGACCAATTAAGCGTGGTCATTAAGCGGTTCGGAATGGAAGGGTAAATGAGTTGTGTGTAATTTTTGATTCTCCTCATTCTTCACTTTTTTAGAGAATAAATAAGTGGAAAGAGAATGATATTATGATTGTCGCTTCTATTCCTTATATCAAACAAACAACATAAAAGGCTCTCATTCCCGTTCTCGCCTTTCCATTCCATCATACCAAACATGCCCTTAGAGAATTAGCCCTATTTTATATGTATACAAAAGTCTACCATTTTTTGCTACTGCTACTTTCACCAAACCTAACATTTACCGTTGCTCAGTTGGCTTCATATGTGACTACAATGCAAAAAAGTGCTTCAACGTATAGGTTGTGGGTCGGAGCATGTAAAGCCGTAAACATATTGATTTTTAACGTTTTGCAAGAACAATTGCACATTAGAGCTTCATCAAATTTCAAACAAAACATACTCTATAGTATATGGGAGGTGATTTGCGTTTATTAATTGATTGGGACACTAAAAAATATTGTGTATTAACATATATATATATATATATATATATATATATATATATATATATATATATATTCTTAGATTCTTTCACTCATACTCACCCTTACGAGGGTGTAAATGTCAACATACAATACTTTTGAGTGTCCCAATCAATTAATAAAATGTGCAAATCACCTCGCATATATAGGCAACCTTAGTTGGGGCATATGAAGTGGGCATCATTTTTCTCCCTCATCTTCCGTATCACCTAAACGTCATATTAAATTTTCACTTACCTATCCTTTTTCCTGCTTTATAAAACACGGGAACGAATCCATAAAAAACTAAAATGAGAAAAATAAGAAATATGTTTATACATATATTTTAAATAAAAGTGAAAATTTTATAAAAAAATACATCTAAAATGTGTAATTAAAATTTATTTTCGGACTTCTCATTTTAATTTCTATTATCATTTGATCGTAACTTCTATACAAACTACCATACATGCAAAGACTATTCTTGTAAAAATTATGTTATTTTAGCATATTTGAAAACTCGGCTGGTTCAACTAGGGATGAACATTATAAACCGTAGACCGGACCGAATCGAGAATTGGACCAGACTGAATCCAGTTTTATATCCACAATTTTTCTCATTTTCGGTCTTTGGTTTGATCCGGTCTGGTTCGATCTTACGCTAAACTGATTATTATGCTTTATTGGATCGAATCAACCGATTAAAAGGACCGGACCAAACATTTTGGTCCGGATTTCTGGACCAAATTGGTTTCAGTCCGATCCGATCCTCATTGGTCAGTTTTCGGACCGTGATCAGGTTGAACTGTACAATTTATATTTTGATCCATGAAGTATAGTCGATGATACTTTCATCTCCAAAGAAATAAACAAAAAACGAAGAAGAAACTAAAAGTGCGCATATTAATATCTAGACTTAACCCGTACACTACGCACTCACCCAAACCATCCTCCTATACCCACCATCAATCATAATTCATAATGCCCTTAAACCACCTTTTCAAATTCAACCACCAATGGCTCCGTCACACCATCATCACCACCACCGCAAAACCCAAACCCATGTCCCCCGGCGCGTGTAAATCACCGCCTCAGTCTCATTCCATTAACTACAAAAACAACGGATTTTACAAATTAGGGTTTCGTGGTACGAGGTTTTGCTCAATGAGTATGGATAAAGAAGATAAACGGACGGCTGAGATTGACCGTCCTACATTGCCGGAAAATGATCACCGCCACCGCCATCTTAAACCGCCTTCGGCTAGATTGCTGACGTTGCCCACCGTTTTGACCATTGCTCGTGTTGCTGCTGTTCCTATTTTAATTACCAGTATGTGTTTAATTTTTAGATTTATTTGAATTGTGTAGGTGCTGTTTTATTTAATGCTAATGTATTGCTTATGTTTGGTTGGTTAGCTTTTTATATGGATAGTCGGTTAGGGACGACAGCTACCACGGGTATATTCATTGCTGCTGCCGTTACGGATTGGCTTGATGGATATTTAGCTAGACGAGTATGTGTTTTTATATTGTGTTTATATACTTCTCGATAAATGTTGTTTTTGGAGTAACGAATTGTGGTTTTCTCTTTTGTTGTAGATGAATTTAGGAACTGCTTTTGGTGCGTTTTTGGATCCAGTAGCTGATAAGGTAATGCCTTTGGACATTACATTGTGCTATCTTTCGTTTTAGAGTTAGATGATAAACTGCAGATAATGTTTGGGAATATGGCTTACAATATGACCTCAACTTGAAACATGGCTGTATTGTTTGGTTGCTAATCCACTTAGTTGAATGTATTGGTTGCAACTTTAAGTCATATACACCGATGTTGTTTGTGTAGCTTTCTAAAATTTTATGACTGTTTGTGGGTGCAGCTTATGGTTGCTGCTACATTGGTCTTGTTATGTACAAGGCCTCCAGAAGCTGCAATGTTTGGGCAACTACCGTGGTTATTGACCGTACCCTCGATTGCAATTATTGGCAGAGAGGTAAATTCCTAATTTTAGCACATTGATGATCTAGATGCAAGATATGGGTACTTGTATTAGTATATATCTTTGTGTTTGTCAATTAGGGGATACTTTAAGGCATAGTGTGCTGTTATATTGTTTTCTTAATGTTTCTAGAGGGCTGGGCCGGATTCCTAGTGCAACACAATATTTAGGTATTAGTTATATGACATCACTGATTAAAGTATATACACTGTGCTCGAGCTGAATATTCTAGTAATCATAGTAATCATGATATTCATTAAATATTTGGCGTCCATGCTTAGATTCAATGAAATTGGTGGTGCTCATGAATCATTTTTAGGTTTCAACTTTCAGTATGCTTTAGAAATCCGTTAAAAGTTATGCACTTTTGATCATTCCTGTTCAAGTGATATAGTTTTTACAACCCTAGAATATGAAAATGCTTTGTTCGAATGGCGCCTAATTTGATATTTTGAAACCTTCAAGATCTTTTCTTCTGATTCTGTAGGTTCATGTCACTCCCTGTTTAATTTTCATTAGCTTTAAACTTTAATGGTTTTCTGTGTAAGTATGGTCATGGTGATAACACATAGATTCTATTAAAAAGCACGATGAAATGCCGGATAATGTTTTTTTGAATTACAGATAACAATGTCTGCAGTTAGAGAATGGGCTGCTTCTCAAGGGAGTAAACTTTCAGAGGTTCAATTCTACTCGGTCTTTTAATTCGTAGCGGTACATATTAGGATAATGAAATCATACACTATGGTTTGCATTCATGTTTATTGACAAAAATGCATGATTTACAGGCTGTTGCTGTAAATAATTTGGGGAAGTGGAAAACAGCAACACAAATGACCGCATTAACCATTCTTCTTGTGATTAGAGACAGCAGGTATATCTATTGGATCTCTTATTTTAGATCTTAGCTTCATTATTAACTGTCTAGCGATTGTAGTAATCCCATATTCCCATCTATCGTTCCATCTCCGGAAAAGAAAGAAATAATGATGATTATATCAAAACCAAATGGATTAGTATTACAATAAAAGTATATTCAATCTTACAAACCAAGAACATTTGTAAACAACTTTGGACCATGTCTGTCTTATAGTAATGTTGATGAATATCGGCTCATCTTCTAATCGTTGTATGTTCCTTTGTACCTAAAATCATGCAGTTTCACAGAAGTAGGGTTACTGGGGGCAACGGGTGTTGGTTCCTTATACGTATCAGCTGGACTAGCCGTATGGTCATTAGTTGTGTATATGAAGAAAATATGGAAAGTAATGCTGATGTAGTAACTTCAAGACCATCAAAACTTTGTTTATTAGAGAACTCACTGCTGACTGACCATGCTATTCCTGAAGCCATTCACAGTATAAAGCTGATCTCTTACCCAGGTTTCATCAGCAATTAGATCTTGTTATATATTCTTGGTTTGTTTTACTTATCAATTCTCAGCTTGAGTTGTTTCACCGTGGAAAACAACATGATACATAAGTTACAATTTTGTGGTTCATAGCATATATTTTTGATGGGTTATGATTGTAATATTTAGTTGACTTGAGGTATATTTATGCGAGGGTACTTATAGACACATTGTAAATTGGAAATTACTGGCTTCATTGCCTTGTATGTTATTTTGGTTCTTTACGAATTACTTCAAATTTATATGTTTTCGCCTCAGTATTGTTGGGTTTCCTATATCACTAGAATAGTAAGCGGTGAATTTCGTTTACAGGAGATTTTAAGTAAAATGGTCATGATACTTGATGCTTCAATATGTTTTCATTTTAATTTAAGATGCCAAATGAAGTAGATGTGGCTAGCTGACTTATTCTCTAGTTTGAACTGGGATTGCTTGCTTTCTAGGTAAGATTGCTGTGATGTTGTAGAGAAGACAGTATTTATATTAAGGTGGAGCAAGACGATCAAGATACTTGATATGAAAACCAACACAATTGTATTACAACCCCAATCTTGCCATCCTTGTAGAAATTAGTTGATGTTAAATCTGGAAACACGGACATTTGGATGAACTAAAGTTGATTATGCGGAAAATGTATGTATATTTCAAATATTCATTTCATTTGCCAATGAAGATCCTTCTGATGATATTGCCTTCTGTATTAAATATCAAGTTTTCTCGTCCCACAACATCAGTCATGATTTATCTAATGAACTGCAGTTAAAACGATGAACATTTGATAAAGCAAAACTGTGACTTTGAAAATCTGAAATAGGAGTATATCCTTTTCTTGTAATTGAACTATGCTTTTTCTTCCGATGATGCGATGACAGTTAACTTTTTCTTGTAATCGATCTGGCAATGTTTGAAGTTGCAATTTCAAGTTCTCTCATTATCACATCATTCCTAAGCTAACTATAGGACCCCGTTTGCACCATTTGGAACTAGAACCCAAGTATGCGGTGGCCGGTGGGAATGTGCAACACTATGGGCAAGGGCATAACACCCATGGTCTGCAATTGTTTTCTTTTTCTTTTGGTGCAACGACGTGATTTAGGTAAAATAGAAGTTTGAATCATTAGTTCAGAGTTCTTGTTATATTTTAGATTTAGTTCGGTGGTTGTGATATTCAGACTGGTTTGGGACTGAATAGGTCCTTAATTAAGTGACACATAAGGAGTACTAATGGTATATTTCACGGCTTTGGTTTAAGACACCGAGTTTTGAAGAGTAACAAAACGGAATATATGTTCTGCTTTTCACAATCATGTTGAAGAGCAACAAAACAGATCATATGTTCTGCTTTTCATATTCATGTTGACAACTCATATTAAATTTTCCGAAAAGCCCTTTGTATCCTACATCGACTGGATGAGCTAAACCGACAAGAGGAGGTTCACATCCATCGGCTTACACGATATTAATCTTATTTTTTATAAGGAAAGACCCATTACGATAGCTTGCTGATGGGGTTCTTCAAGTGTCGCCTTGGTCTTACACTACTGTCAAGGCCTGGCACACCCATCAATTACCGGTTCAAAAGTTTATGCTCTCTTTTACTCTCTTATTAATTATTACAGTAATATTTTAACAACAACAACATCAATTCCCAATCTTTGTGAACAAGTTATTTTCATTGATTATTAAGAAATTTTAACATAGTATATCTATCTAATATAATAAACAAGAGTTTTGTCTAATTTAATAATGCAAGAATTGCAATTAATTATCGATGTGTCTTTACTGTGATTGGTCCGGAAAAAGGAATGTACAACACATTGTAAGCACATAATCTTTAATACTTTACTCTTTCAAAATACACACAGTCAAAGATTCCTCAATACTCTTTCAATCACATAGAATCGATTACATCTACAATAAATCAACATCCTAAAATAGTACACCAAGTCTTCAATGCAATTCTTCATTCAAATTCACCAATGCCACCCACCACTACAATCTTCTTCTATACGCTTTATTTTTAAATCCCTAATCAATATTCAGTTTTAATTCAACAAATAACCTATTCCTTCTCAAATCACTTCCCGATTCATAAATCAAAGCCATATTCTTTCTCACATCAGTTCATGGTTCCAAAATCAAAACCAAATCCCATGATTCACAACAAATGCTACAATTGATTCGAAACACCGTTATTATCTATGAACATGCCTGACTCAAAATCACTACAAGGATTCTACTGATTAAAAAAACACCGTTATTATAACGGTTCCAAAATAAAAATAAAAATCAGGCAATGATTATACAAATTCAAAACACAACCTATTCAAAAATGGGGCAATGGAAGAATTGGTAAGTACCGATTTAATTGTAATATTTGGGTTTCTAATTATTAGTTCCATATTGCAATTATTTGGTTTCGATTCAATAATATAAGATATTTTTGATTGATTATGTTCAAATTTAATTGTGTTTTACGAAACCCGAGAAATATATTGGTGAAAATCACATTTATCAATATGTATGATTATGTTCAAATTTAATTGTGTTTTGCAAATGAGTACTTTATGCACTTTTTGATGTAATCAATTTTTGGTAGTATTCGGCAATAAGTGTATGGAACTGTCTTGCGTAAGGTGGAATGTTGCATTGGATGTATATAGTTAACGGAAAACGGTTAATGATGGAACAATCTATTCGATTTTGCATTCCACTTTAAGTTTTGTTTCACCAAAACCTATGATTTTAGTGTATGTCGATGTTTGATGATGGTTAACGAAGAAGATACATACATACACGTTTTATATAATTTTACTACTTTCGATTCACTTAGAATTTGAAGTTTTATATAGCATGTTTATTTCTTTGATTATTTATCATATTAATGGTCATTAAGTGATATATTTATCATTCTTTGATTATTACATATGAACTATAAGTGAATGAGCAACTATAGCGTGAAGATGCGCAAGGGTTACTTTAGAGGTATGGAGGTTAAAACTAAATTTGGATTTTATTCGATTACGTTTTAGTTGTTTGTTTGAAAATTTTGTCACTTCTTTATTATTATTATTATAGCCCGTTCAATAAAGTTGGAACATTGAAGTTAGTCTTAGTAAATTCATTAACATTTGGCTGTGATTTACAGCTCTTTGCATGTTCTATTCCTTTTCTAAAGAAAACTATCAATAAGATTTACAAAGGAACAAGGAACACCAATGTAAGAGGTATTGCCTTTTAGATTTAAAAGGTATATTACGTTATGTGAGATTGTGTCACTATTAAAGTGCATGTAATCAACAATGATTTAGGTAACTTAAAGGTTGTGCGTTGGAGTTAAGCTACATAATCCCAAGTCGAATTATTATACTTATCTCATTAAATGGCTTTCTTGTGGCGTGCTTGAGGTTTTATTGAATTAATATCTGAGTTGGTATTATTCTTCAAGAAATCTTTACTAAACTCGATATGTGTTTTCGTTAGGCATTACATGGATTTTTAACCTTAAACAAGAAGAGTAGATTCTTTGCATGGTGATTCGGTTTCGTTGTTGATGACCAACGATAAAAATTTACTCGCGTTCATTTGTATCATGGATGGACAATGCACAAAGTAGCATCAATATCATGCCCAAAAGGTTTTAAAGTCGACTATTAGCCCATGACTATCGAAATCATTAATTGTTTACTACATGTATTTGTTTTGATGCTTGGTAAATAATATTTTCTCATGGACACAATTATCGTTGCACTCTGCATGCGAGAACCGAAATCCTTGCGTAAGTACTTATAAGACCACCTTTCTTTGATGCTCCTAACATTAGAGAAACTAAGAGCATTCTATCCGGTATATGAAAATGCCGCACCACTCTTTAAGCGTGCTTATTTACTTCATGAATCCTTAATTTTTACGTAACGCATTCGTTAAACTTTCATTTCAACCACTATAACAATGTTATCTTTTCATCTGTTTTCTGCAGAAAGAGAAGACTTGCCTCTTGCAGAATCAATATCTAACACAACTGATCCAGTACCATTAACACACACATGCATGTGTAAGCAATAGCAACAAACACAACGAGCTTAACCGACACGGTAGTTTCTTTTTTAAAAGTTCAAGTACTTTTATTATGTTCTTTATATCCCGAATGTAAAGAAAGGTTATATTAATGAAAGTTGGTTGCCGCATAGCGTTGTCTTTAGAGTTTTTTTTTTTTTTTTTTTTTTTGTTTGGTATTGTCATTTGATTCTATAAGTATCTCAACAACAGTTCCTAGAAATGTATTCAATAGTGTTTGAAATATAACATGGAGATGGTTCTATTTGGATTTAAAGTAAACAGGTACAATGCTACATCATTTAGCCAAAAAATCAAGCTATGAAGTAACAAATTCGGTTTTATCTGTTTTGGATTGGGTTACTGCTTTCTTGACAAACATTAGGACTACCTAAACTTACCTAATAACTATGCACAACCTTAACCTTAATAAATTAAGACCAAACATCCAAGGTTGTGTTTATCTCTTCCACAAGAAAAGAAGTTGCTAGAGCTGCTAACATACTTCTTTTTTGTTAAAGCCTATACTAGATAAACTTTTCTATTTCGACCTTTTAGCTCAGTTTCTAACTTGTACATATTTAGTTATGTAAAAGTAACCATTATATCTTAAGAGGGAATATTGGATCAAACTATCGAACTTAAGTTAATTTTGATGACGAAATTTGGTTACTATATGTCTATTTGTTCTATCCCTTTTCAACTTGAAGGAAATGCAAAAGGCATGTGGTATCATGGATGTGTTTGTAGAAAAGCTCCTGCAGTAGTTGGAAAATTAAAGAGGTAAAGTTTCTTAGTGAAAAATATATATTCATTCATTAATTTAAAGAGAAAAAAAATAGGCTCTTAGATATAAAACTTCATAAGCAAATTGTAAACTATATAGGAAATGTTTTTTTAGTATCCCTTGATTATTTTTCTAAAATATTTAAGCGGGCTTTTAAAGTGACTAGCACACACATCATTTGAAATGAGGGGTTTTGGAATGAATTTATTGTTTACTTGATTGAGAAGAGTCGTACATTTAACATAAGAGACACGTGGTTAACTAGACATACCAAGACGTAAATATCTGAATATTATGCAAAACAATGATTCGAATGTATCTATAGATTTCACCAGACGTTGCACTTTTGACCCATTTAATTGTAACTTTTTGATATGGGATGTGTTTTATCATCATTTAAAACATGTTAAACTTAAGTATTTAAATAATAATGGGCCCAGTTGGTTTCTCGGCTTCCCACTAATTTCTTGTAAATCCTATGAGTTTTTAATAAAGTGATGTTATAAAATAATAATAATAATAATAATAATAATAATAATAATAATAAAATGGTCAAATGTATATATGGTTTAGGGTGCAAATAAGTAGATAAGTTTAGTTCATCAAATAATTAATTTAAAATGTTTAAAGTTATACATTTACCAATTCGCTTTACAAGTTCTAAATAAATGGCCTATCCTTTTATCTTCGAGCAGAAAAGAGTTTATGCAGTTTACTGTAGACTCACTATCCCCTAATTTAAATTACGCCTAAGATTTTCAAAAAAGTGGACCCGTTAGGTATGTTGAACTTGAACCTACTACATTTTTAGTTCAGTTTAACCAAATTGACCCATTCATAAGTTATGAATTCAATTTCATAGTGTTTTGACGTGCCTTGCGGTTGGGCCTTCACTGGCAATTTTTTACATTATCGGGTATTATTATAGCCTATTTACGTTCATTGGTGTTCGTTAATTTATTCACAAATATAACTCTTAGTGAATAATTTCTTTAAAGATCCTTGTGATTCCACGGGTCTATAGGCTATATGTATATACAAGTATAAAGTTTAATGTACGAAATGGTTTAAAGCTAACTTCATTACAAAGGTTCAAACAATGGTATTGGAAGGTCCTATAATTACACCCCATCTTCAAATGTATCACAAGATAACACCACCGAGACATCTCGGAAACATCCTACAAAAGGAAAATAAGAAAGTAATACATGATATAACAAAAATCAATCTTGACATTTACAAAGATGAAGATGTGGTTAATTTAAATAACCAACAACATGATCCTTACTAAATTAGACGAGTGATCTTCCGTGAGTATTTGGCCGGAAATGTTGATCATTATTATGTCAATCGCGGTAATGGGCCGTATTACCAAGTATTCAATAAAATGTCTCATTAAAACAAAAAAAAGAGTGTGCTTTTGGTGAAGTTAGTGTGTGCACCTAGGCTGTATTAGTCAAACTAAGAGATTGGAAGTAAATTCGAGAATCTTAATCCTCCTTAATAAGTTAACGTGGTTGATAACTTATCAGTGAGTGTTGTGTGTATAGGAGTTTGGTAGTTGTCACATTTGGAATAAAATGTATAGGTTTAGATTTCAGTATATAGTAGGCTTAATAAGGATGAGTTTTTGTAGCCGTTGATGATTGTATCTGTCCCTAATATCATTGACTGGCTTTGTATATCATTTGTCGAAGTAAGCTCTTCTTAAGCCATTTTGTCATTGATTTTATTTCGTATCTATAGTGTTTACAAGTGCAAATTCATAGCCAAATTGGATGTATTAGTAATAGGATACTTCGTTGCTTTTCATATAGAGATAGTTGTAAGAGTTTGATGTTGGTACTATATATTTTAAATGGTAACTTCAATTCACCTAAATTTTATTAGAAATAATAAATTATTTCTCTACCTCATACTTTTAAGTGCCACCAGATCTCTTTTGCACTTGGAGGTGAAAGAATTGGCAGGTTGCATAGCAGTTGGGATAAATCATAGATGCGATTGATACAGTTTCTAAATAAAATTATTAGAACAATTGAAATGCACATTCGAAAGTGAGTCTTCTTTCAACCACATGGTTTTGATATATCAGCTTATCCATAGCATGTTTATGTTACATATTTCATGGGGTAGGAACACTTGAAGTAAATTGGTTAAAATAAGCAATAAGCTCATCAGAACTGAAAAAAGTGAGCTACCCAAACACCCCCTTTATATTGCTCGATTTCATAGATGAGTCCTTTTTATTCTAATGTGATAGTATATGAGTTAGATGGTGTGCCGTGTGTGATTTTTTTTTTTCCTTCGCTTATGCTTTTGCTTATAAGGACAAGAAATCAAGGTTTGGATTTGCTTATGCCATAGGAAATGTAAAAGAACACATTTTATCTTCATAAATGATTCCTTTTTTTATATGCTAATGTGATAACATATGAGTTAGATGGTTTGTGTTGTATGGATTTTTTTTCTATTGAATTTTATTTAGTGTTTTTTCAACACATAATAACATTTTATTTTCAACTTTTTATTTCAGATAAGCAAAATGTTGTTGCTGGTGTAGTCCCTGCTATTGAGAAAGCAAGATTGTATCATGGAAAGGGTGGTGAGATAATGCGTGTTGTTGTTTGGTTCATTGAGTGTATTTCTATTTTAAAAATAGCTTTGACATATAAAATAAAGAAAAATAATCACTTCATTAACGCTCACTACATATATTTTCTCGTGAAGATCATCAAATTTATTGACGACGATGCATGGACATTTATTATATCAATAGTTACAAACACAATTGTTTATAAGATAATTGTCTTATTACTTATTATTCCTTTAAAAACATAATCGAACAATTTTCGTTCGTTGTTGTTTATTACTTTATCCACAAACTTAACTTTTTAATGAATAATTTCTTTAAAAACCCCGTGAATCCACGGGTCTATAAGCTAGTACACAATAATCAAGAATAACGTAAGAAATTCTATTCTTAGGTAGGATATACAGTAATCAAAGACCATATATTTTTTGTACTCATCAGTAATAAACTAATAATAATGTTAAGAAACTTTAATTTAGCATACACAATAATCTAACTTTATTCACAGATTCATGTTATCTTCAATGAATATTAGTGAATCCTGTTTTGGAGTTTATTTGGACCGTCATTAATTAAAAAAGACGAGATATAGGGAGAGATATTCTCATTGAGTTATTAATGAAAGGATATCATGTAGATACAGAAATTTAGAAATATAAACGCACAAAAATGGAATCAGACAATTAAAAAGGTAATGATAAGAAAATGTACAAAATCCCAAGATCATGCACGTAAAATAAATAAAGATTGCATGTAATTTCTTCCATATATTAATCACCTCTTTATCTATATAATGACATCCCCTACAACACCATCTCACAAGAAACGTAAAAAACCTTAAATTCGTCTGTTAAGTTTACAATCGATCTTTTGTTTTTGCAAATGATGTCGAAGCCAACTGTTTTGTTGTTCCCATGGTTAGGCCATGGACACATCTCACCTTTCCTTGAACTAGCAAAAAAACTCAATGACTCAGACCGTTTCAGTGTATACATTTGTTCCACTCCTGCTAACCTTGTTTCCGTCAAGAAAACCTTGAGAAACGAGCGTCTTTCACTCTCGATCAAAGTCATTGAACTTCTCCTCCCCGAGTTACCCGACCTTCCGTCTGAACTTCACTCCACCAATGGCCTTCCTGTCCATCTCATGCCTATTCTAAAGCAGGCTTTTGATTTGTCAAGCCCTAGGTTTTTGGAAGTTTTGGAAAATTTAAGTCCCGATTTGCTCATTTATGACATACTTCAACCGTGGGCTCCTGCTGCTGTCACGGCCTTGAATTCCTTCTGTGGTGTTCATCACCACTAGTGCTGCTGCCTCCATGTATCACTTTGAGTTGAATGCCCCAAAGATGATGTTCCTTTTCCATACGGTGACATTATTTACTATCATCCACATGAGAATGTGAAGGTAGTAACTAATGCCAAGGAGAAAGAAGAAGATCGTGTCACACAATGTGTTGCCAGTTCATCAAATATTGTTCTTATTAAAACTTTTAAGGACATTGAAGGTAAGTATGCTGATCACCTTTCTCTTTGACCGATAAAAGATTGTGCCAGTTGGTCCACTTGTTGCGGACCCGTATATTCCTGATTTGAAACAAAATACTGTGATGCATTGGCTTGATACAAAAACCATTGGATCAACTGTTTTGTTTCTTTTGGAAGTGAGTATTTTCTTTCTAGTGCTGATTTGGAAGAAATAGCATATGGGCTAGAGATGAGTAATGTGAACTTTATTTGGGTGCTAAGGTTTCCAAAAGGTGAAAGAGATATAGATCTTTCAGAAGCTTTGCCCTTAGGATTTCTTGAAAGGGTCAGAGATAGGGGTTTGGTCGTTAAAGGGTGGGCTCCACAATCTAAAATTTTAGGACACAAAAACATAGGTGGATTTGTGAGTCATTGTGGTTGGAGTTCAGTATTAGAAGCTATGAAATTTGGAGTACCAATAATAGCCATGCCCATGCATCTTGATCAGCCAATCAACGCTCGGTTAGTGGTGGAGGTTGGTGTTGGGTTGGAGGTGGAGAGGTTGAAGGGGCGTCTCACACGGAAGAATGTGGCTACAGTTGTTCAGCAAGTGGTGGTGGGCAAACAAGGGCTAGTTGTGAAGGAAAAAGCAAAGAGTTTGAGAGATAGTTTAAGAAAAAAGAAAAATGAGGAGATTGATGTGGCTGTGAGCGAGCTACTTCAACTATGCAGCAGTGGCGGTGGTTGCCGTCGTGGCAGGCTATCACTCCATAAGAGGACCAAAAGTGAAGGATTTTCTTTTGGTACGTATTTCTTGTTCTTAATCTAATATACACTTTTTTGAACTGCAAATTAATTATCGACAAAATACTAGTGACCAACTAGAGATTTCAGTCTCACAAATGTTTTAGCTTTTAGTTATTATCTCAACGCTTAATTTGTGTTCTTTTTGTACATATAATGTTAGTATATTGCTTGTGTTACTGATTATCTTGTGTTAGTTTTTAGCGCGAAACCTAACATTTTCAAATGGTGGTTTTTATTCAGATGATACAAATTACTTATATGCTGATGAAGGAGTTTTAAACGAAAAAACTGATCAGTTTTTTAGAAAGACTGACGAAGAGGTGAAAAAGCCATCAGCGACTCACTTGCCTCCCAAGAGTATGCGGAATATTAAGTTTTAGATTTTGGTTAAGTATTTATGTTAGTACTATCATTAGTTTTGAAAACTAATATAGATATAACATACATAAACTATCTCAGGTTTGTTTTTGAAAATACTTTTAACATGATTTTCAAAAACAAACCCGCTTTTTAGTTTTATTTTATATGTTTTTGGTTGAACTTAACCTTGTGATCTTGAATGAAGTCCAAGAGGAAAGGCTACCCTCTTTTTGTGTAGCCTAATTATCAAAATTTTAAATATAATATGGATATTATTAGCATTTTCGTAGCAGTTATTTTCATGTAATTCTAGATTTACCATACTTTGTGATGTCGTAGCTCATACTTTGGCCTTAACTTGATGAATTTTTGTAGCCACTATGTTAGTAGGAGTTTCAGATGGTTACTAGTTATATGTTTAAATTATACGCTTCTACTTTTCTGTAACTTGTTCTGTGAAATCGGTTTGGTAATTACAATGATTGCTAAACACCATTTTACGTATGTTAGCTTTTGAATGAGTGTAATCAGAAAAGAGATTTTATCAGAATTATGTTTGAATGATACACTTCTGATTTCAGTCTTGTGAAGTTTGGGACATTTTTATTATTATTATTATAGTTGTGGCCATTAGTTATGAAGTTTGGATTAAACAACACGTTTTACTCGTCTTCAGTGTATCCGAAAGTAACTTCTGAAACTTCATCCTGTAGTTCGAGTCTTGACTCGAACTTGTCCAGTTCTACCTGTTTAACAAAGTGCAGCTTGTGTTTTTGTGTTGCAGTGTTTCTACCATGTAGATTAAAATGGAAGTATATCCTTTTTGTTGTACTTGAACTATGAATTTTTCCGATTAGATGATAGTTAACTATTTCTTGTAATGGCTCTGACAATGTTTAAAGTTGCGATTTCAAGTAATCTCATTATCGCATCAGTCCTTATTTAACAATAGGGTCCCCATTGCACCAGTTGGAACCTTGAAACCATGTATTATAAGTTATAACAAAAAATAAGCGATGGTCTAAAACTGTTTTTATTAAATTTTGGTGTAATGGCGTAGTTTAAGCAAAACGAAAAAGTTCAAAGTTTTTGTTATATATGTTCACGTTTTTGTTACTCCGATATATTTTTAGTTTTGGGTCGCCTCTTGTAATGCTTGAGACTAAATCGGTCCTAACTGATACATGATTCGTATCAATGTTCTATTTTTAAAGCACCGGATCAGTTTTGAAGAGTAACAAATGGATCTTATGTTTTCACCTTTAGCATTCTTATTAATAACAACTTCACATCATAACTAAAGTAACTGTCTGAGTAACAATCATCAAAATCCTATCTGCTTTTCACTTGTTCTTTTGTTTTGTGTCACTCATCTATGTATGCTTGATTACAGTTGGACGAAAAATAAGTCGATGTTTATTTATACCAACAATAATTTTCCAGCAGCTTATATTTAAATTATCTTTTAAATATTGGGTAAAAATCCAGTGTCAAAATAGAGCAAAAAAGTGCAGCAATATTTTTTTATTTTAAAAAGCACTTTGTATCCCACATCGGCTGGATGAGCTAAATAGACAAGAGGAAGTTCACTATAAAAGCAAAGGCCTGTGAATTTATTAAGCATACCTTTCTCGGCCTTTTGGCTAAGATCAAGTGTAGTATCTGTTCTTATCAGTTTAATATCTGATATGTGAGCCATCGGCTCACTCGATATTAATCTAATTTTTTATGGGGGAAGAGCCCACCACAGTAGCTTGCTGCTGGGGTTCTTCACGCGTCGCTTTGGTCTTACACTACTGCCAAGGCCTGGCGCACCCCTCCAATTACTAGTTCAATCTTTATGCTTAACCAGCAACGATGCTTTGGTCTTATGCTACTATTATTTTCCTTAACACGGAATAACGTCCATATAACTTGTGATCACTGTAATACTGTAACGAAGAACAGTAATAAAAGCAAACATACTTATCATTTGTTTTTATTGCAGTTTATTCCCGGGTTACGTTTACTTGTGAAGAATGTTCATGCACATGGTTTCTCACAATAACATACAGATTCATCATCACAAACCCCGTCCTCAAAACCATCTGCTAAGCAATCCTTTACACATTCTTCATGAATGCATGGCCCTTGCCACTTCCAAAAACTGCATGTTTTGCTACACGGCGTAGTTTTATCTTCTGCATATGCAATTGTCATAGTTTCTTCTTCAGCAACTGCCATTTTAAGTATAATGCAAATTAGACTATGCAAAAAAGAATGACTTTAATGGTTTTTAGTAAAAAAAAAGAAAAAAAAGAAATTCTACCTGTAGCAAACTAGCAATGATCAAGAGGTGCAACATCAAAATTGCAAATAAAAGTTTTTTCATTTGTGTTGTTTTAATGGATTGGATTTTTGGACCACAATGAATTGATTTTCTGCAGGAAAGCAATTGCTAATACAGTTATATTTATAATAGAGGTCAACTAGAAGTGTGTGCTCACAATGCAATTAGTGTTTTTTGTTTTTGTCAAGAGAAATAAGATTACACACATTAATTCTTAAATCTGATTAAAGTATAATGTTTTTTTTTTGTCATTTGCATTTGATGTTATTTTCTATAGAAATATGAAAACATAATTTACAATCGATCGTGGTAATAACGAGATAAGTAGAGTATACTTATTAAGATTGTACTTTGTTTAGTGGCTGACCCAGTTAGTATACGAGCATATTGATATAAACTCGCAGAATTTTGTTATTATGAATATTGTAGCTTTGGTTCCAAGGCTATGAAACTTTCGTTATGAATATTTGTTTCTCATTTGCTTATTGCATTTAGCTAAACAAAAAAGTTACATAAATTGAGGAGATTGATGTGGCTGTGAGCGAGCTACTTCAACTATGCAGCAGTGGCGGTGGCTGCCGTCGTGGCAGGCTATCACTCCATAAGAGGACCAAAAGTGAAGGATTTTCTTTTGGTACGTATTTCTTGTTCTTAATCTAATATACGTTTTTTGAACTGCAAATTATATATCGACAAAATACCAGTGACCAACTAGAGATTTCAGTCTCACAAATGTTTTAGCTTTTAGTTATCATTTCAACGCTTAATTTGTGTTCTTTTTGTATATATAATGTAGTATATTGCTTGTGTTACTGATTATCTTGTGTTAGTTTTTAGCGCGAAATCTAACATTTTCAAATGATGGTTTTTATTCAGATGATACAAATTACTTATATGCTGATGAAGGAGTTTTAATGAAAAACTGATCAGTTTTTAGAAAGACTGACGAAGTGGTGAAAAAGCCATCAGCGACTCACTTGCCTCCCAAGAGTATACGGAATATTAAGTTTTAGTTTGGGTTAAGTATTTATGTTAGTACTATCATTAGTTTTGAAAACTAAATATAGATTTAACATACATAAACTATCCGGGTTTGTTTTTGAAAATACTTTTAACATGATTTTCAAAAACAAACCCGCTTTTTAGTTTTTATTTTATATGTTTTTGGTTGAACTTAACCTTGTGATCTTGAATGAAGTCCAAGAGGAAAGGCTACCCTCTTTTGTGTAGCCTAATTATCAAAATTTTAAATATAATATGGATATTATTAGCATTTTCGTAGCAGTTTTTTTCATGTAATTCTAGATCTACCATACTTTATGATGCTGTAGCTCATACTTTGCTCTCAACTTGATGAATTTCTGTAGCCAAGGACGGACCTTAATGGAGACCGGGGAGGGCCCCAGCCTCCCAAAATTTCTTGCACCAGTGTAAATATTATAGGTTTAGGGTAATTTAGTTGAGGTTACAAACAAATCTCGATTCGGCCCTCCCAAAATAAATTCGGCCCCAAAAAAATGTTCAAGTTCCGTCTATTTCTGTAGCCACTATGTTAGTAGGAGTTTCACATGGTTACTAGTTATATATATGTTTAAATTATAAGCTTCTGCTATTCTGTAACTTGTTCTGTGAAATCGGTTTGGTAATTACAATGGTTGCTAAACACCATTTTACGTATGTTAGCTTTTGAATGAGTGTAATCAGAAAAGAGATTTTATCAGAATTCTGTTTGAATGATACACTTCTGATTTCATTCTTGTGAAGTTTGGGACATTTTTACCATTATTATAGTTGTGGCCATTAGTTATGAAGTTTGGGTTAAACAACACATTTTACTCGTCTTCAATGTATCCGAAAGTAACTTCTGGAACTTCATCCTGTAGTTCGAGTCTTGACTCGAACTTGTCCAGTTCTACCTGTTATACAAAGTGCAGCTTGCGTTTTTGTGTTGCAGCGTTTCTACCAACTAATTAAAATGGAAGTATATCCTTTTTCTTGTACTTGAATTATCGCATCAGTCCTAATTTAACAATAGGGTCCTCATTGCACCAGTTGGAACCTTGAAACCATGTATTATAACGAAAATAAGCGATGGTCTAAAACTGTTTTTATTAAATTTTGGTGTAATGGCGTAGTTTATGCAAAACGAAGAAGTTCAAAGTTTTTGTTATATATGTTCACATTTTTGTTACTCCGATATATTTTTAGTTTTGGGTCGCCTCTTGTAATGCTTGAGACTAAATCGGTCCTAACTAATACATGATTCATATCAATGTTCTATTTTTAAGACACCGGATCAGTTTTGAAGAGTAACAAATGGATCTTATGTTTTTCACCTTTAGCATTCTTATTAATAACAACTTCACATCATAACTAAAGTAACTGTCGTGCGTAATAATCTTTGAAATCCTATCTGCTTTTTCACTTGTTCTTTAGTTTTGTGTCACTCATCTATGTATGCTTGATTACAGTTGGACGAAAAATAAGTCGATGTTTATTTATACCAACAATAATTTTTCCAGCAGCTTATATTTTGACCATCGATGTCTTAAAATCAGTAACAGAATTACCATCTTTTAAACATTGGGTAAAAACCCACTGTCCAAATAGTGCAGCAAAATTTTTTATTTTAAAAAGCACTCTGTATCCCACATCGGCTGGATGAGCTAAACAGACAAGAGAAAGTTCAGTATAAAAGCAAAGGCCTGTGAATTTATTAAGCATACCTTTCTCGGCCTTTTGGCTAAGATCAAGTGTAGTATCTGTTCTTATCAGTTTAATATCTGATATGTGAGCCATCGGCTCACTCGATATTAATCTAATTTTTTATGGGGGAAGAACCCACCACAGTAGCTTGCTGCTGGGGTTCTTCGCGCGTCGCCTTGGTCTAACACTACTGCCAAGGCTTGGCGCACCCCTCCAGTTACTAGTTCAATGTTTATGCTTAACCAGCAACGATGCTTTGGTCTTATGCTACTATTATTTTCCTTCACAGGCAATAATATATAACTTGTGATAACTGTAATACTCTAACGAAGAATAATAAAAGCAAACATAATTATCATTTGTTTTTATTGCAGTTTAATCCCGGGTTACATTTACTTGTCAAGAATGTTCATGCACATGGTTTCTCACAATAACATACAGATTCATCATCACAAACCCGTCGTCAAAACCATCTTCTAAGCAATCCTTTACACATTCTTCATGAATGCATGGCTCTTGCCACTTCCAAAATTGCACGTTTTGCTACAAGGCGTAGTTTTATCTTCTGCATATGCAATTGTCATAGTTTCTTCTTCAGCAACTGCCATTTTAAGTATAATGCAAATTAGACTATGCAAAAAAGAATGACTTTAATGGTTTTTAGTAAAAAAAAAATTAAAAAAAAAAAAATCTACCTGTAGCAAACTAGCAATGATCAAGAGGTGCAACATCAAAATTGCAAATAAAAGTTTCATTTTGTGTTGTTTAAAGGATTGGATTTTTGAATCACAATGAATATTTGATTTTCTGCAGGAAAGCAATTGCTAGAAGTGTGAATGCTCACAATGCAATTAGTGTTTTTTGTTTTTGTCAAGAGTAATAAGATTACACACATTAATTCTTAAATCTGATTAAAGTATAATGTTTTTTTTTTTTATGTCATTTGCATTTGATGTTATTTTCTATAGAAATATGAAAACATAATTTACAATCGATCGTGGTAATAACGAGATAAGTAGAGTATACTTATTAAGATTGTACTTTGTTTAGTGGCTGACCCGGTTAGTATACGAGCATATTGATATAAACTCGCAGAATTTTGTTATTATGAATATTGTAGCTTTGGTTCCAAGGCTATGAAACTTTCGTTATGAATATTTGTTTCTCATTTGCTTATTGAATTTAGCCAAACAAAAAATTTACAGAAATTGATCTATTATCTAGTTGTTTTTGTACATGATTCCAAATATCAAATATGTGGAGTTACAAGACCATTTACTTTCGAAGAACCACATTCCTTTAAACAAAAACAGGTTGATTTTGGAAGAATGCCAGGAAAGAGTTGGCACATGCCGTCTACATAGCCATCGTCTTGGGAAGTCTTCGAACAATAATATGCATGACACACTGGTGTTTTGTATTTAGCGAGTGCTTTCACAACTCCTTTGAGTTCATCTTATTTTCTCCTGTCATTTTTTTTCACAATATAGTCGATGGTTAGTCATTGAAAAAGTAAAGATTATGAAATCAAAATATTCATTGAAGTAAAGAATATATATTTTGTACCCGTGCATACGGTCAAGAGCAACAACGCTAAAACTGCTTTGAGAAAAGAATGATTCATTTTTTCTTATCGGATGAAAAATGTACTTGTTAGTGTCTATTTGAAGAGCATTGGACATTGGACAATAAATGCTTTCTTGTAACTGATACATAATCAGCATTAAAGTTCTTTTTCACGACTCGTTTTAAGACACGGGACCAGTTTTGAAGAGTAGCAAACGGATCATATGGTTTTGATTTTCACAATTTTGTTAAAAGAATTAACATATAAACATTAGTTAAAATCCTTTGTCCAAATAGAGCAAAAAAGTGCAGCAAAGTTACGATTTCTAAAAACCCCTTTGTATCCCACATCGGCTGGATGAGATAAACAAACAAGAGGAAGTTCACCGTAAAACCATAGGTCTGTAAATTTATTAAGCATACCTTTCTCGGCCTTTTGGCTAAGATCAAGTGTAGTATCTGTTCTTATCAGTTTAATATTTGATATGTGAGCCATCGGCTTGCCTTGGTCTTACACTAATGCCAAGGCCTGGCGCACCCTCCAATTACTAGTTCAATGTTTAAGCAACCAGGGAAAACTCAATTCGTCGTTTCCATGGCTATATAACTCCCGCTTACTAGCCAAACATACTACTCACTCAGTCTCAATCAAAATCAAAGAGAGTTTAGTGTATATGGATCATATTTGATTGGTTAAATAGTGTTGTGGTCCCACTTTTTGAATTGTGTGTTTTGCTTGAAGACAATAATCGGAAAGCAGGAGAAAGTAATTATTAGCAGGCAACGTTATTTAGTTTAATTTTTATGTTTATTCCATTAATTATGCAGGTTTAGCCCATTAGTTCCTTGAGCAGTTGAGCGAGGGGTGTCCAAAAAAGAGAAGCAAAAGAATCGAGAACCGTGCTCTGATCAAGAGAACAGGATCGTATATTGAAACAATAGACGGTTCTTGGTTCCTAAAATTCCAAAATTTGATTCTTGGGACGGTTGGTGCCTGAACTGTCGGTTCGTACTTTCCGAAAGAACCAATTTTATGAAAAATATATAATTTTATAAGGTTTGTTTGTGATATTGTATACATGTAAGATGCGCTTTTAAGAAAATAAAAACCCTACATGAACCTAAAGCCCATAAACCTTAATCTTTAATCCATTGATTCCATTCAAAGATTCAAACATCATTCATCAATATGAAAGTAAGTTTTTCTAAATCGAAATATCGAGTATCTTGGCATACGTAGACATCGAACAATTATGTGTTGCTTCGATGACAACTAACAAGAAGTTGTAATTAACTATTGGTATTTATTGTTCATTAAATTTAATGATAAAAGTCAAGAAACAATTAACGATTATGGTGTCATTTGCATGATATATTGTCACCATGTAAGTTATTATGTTTAATTACTATGATTGATATATAATATTCTCAACGAGTTTTAATTATTTTAAATGGATAATGAGTTTCTTATTACTATATATATGTTTTTGTTTGTTTGTAAGTCAAGTTGTGGAATACTATTAACGCTTTCAACTTTTTCGATGTTCTACGAAAGAAAATCAGAATTCACATCCATCCGAACATATTTTTTAACACTTTGGTACTCATGGGAATTAGAAAATTATACATCGAACCTAGAAATGTGATCGAACCGAACCGAAAAACTTGGGACGGTTCTTGGTTCCACTTTTTCCTTATTTTCGGTTCTCTGTTCTTTCGGTTCGGTTCCGGTTCGGGACGGTTCTAGTACCATGGACACCCCTAGTTGAGCGGGATGAAAAACACCCATATAAATCATCTTAATGTTCAAGGCCAATTATGTATCCTAGCAGGACGAGATGTGTAAAAATGGTAACAAACACACAACAAACTTCTTTACACCCAGCCAACCACCCTTTGGTGTATCTTTTATTATAACAAGTCAAGAAGATAAGTCTCCAAACGGATGCTTACCAAACAATACAAAGACAAGATTGATCTCTACTAGGTAGACACCAATCAACCTTACTACAATATCACTCAGTCACTCAAACAACAAAGATCAAATGTGATTGATCTTTAGAACAATACTAACAACAAATATCAAAGTGATATCACTAACAAAAGAATACCAGACAATGTGTGTAAACGAGAGAGAATAATCAGATGAAGAAGATGAGTTGTGAAACCCTAGAAGAGGGTTGAGTATATATAAGCTGATGTTACATATCAGCCCTTCAAGATATCTTCATTATCAAAACAGCTCCAAACTTGCTTTAGTACAAATGAAGTCTCCAACTTGACATCATTAGTCCTTGTACTTCTAACATCCCCTCTCAAGTTGATAGACTTCAACCTTGATCAACAACATAATCCTTAGCTGTTTGCCTCTTCTATCAACATCACAATCCTTTGCACCTTGCCTCCATTGAGAGATCCCGCAAACATGTCAACCAAACCAAGTTTTTGCACAATACACAATGTTGCTTTTGACCAAGACACTTGGTAAAATATCGCAATCTGCATGCTAGTATGAATTTTAACATCTTAATCACACTGCAAACTTTTCTCTTACCAAATGTATATCCAACTCAAAATGTTTAGTTTTCTCATGGAAAACTGGGTTAGCAGCAATCTGTATAGCAGCACTATTATCACAAAAAACATCCACAGGCAATAAGCCTTTAATACCAAGACTACTTAACAAATTGCTCAACCAAATAACTTCACAAGTAGTAGAAGCTAAGCTTCTATATTCAGCTTCAGCTGAGCTTCTAGACAAAGTAGACTGTTTCTTACTTTTCCAGGAAATAAGAGAATCACCCAGAAAAACACTAAATCCAGTAACAGATCTTCTAGTTATAGGACACTTTGCCCAGTCTGCATCAGCATAAGCTCTAAGTTTAAGATCAGAAACTTTGTTGAATTGTAAACCAGAACCAGGAGAACCCTTAAGATATTTCAAAACTCTTAAAGCAACCTTAAGATGAGACCGAAAAGGCTTATGCATATGTTGACTAAGACAATGTACAAGATAACTAATATCCGGTCTAGTATTAGTCGATATATCAACTTTCCCACCGGTTTTGATAGTTAGTAACATTGTGTAAAACCTTATCAAGATCACTTTCAATACAACTTAACACATAATTCTCGTGCAAAGGAGTATCCACAGTTTAGCGACTAACAACCCATACTTATATAATAATTCCATACAATATTTTCTTTGTGTCATACACACACCTCTTTCATTTTCAAAACTTCAATTCCAAGAAAATATTTCAATTCACCCAAATCCTTAATCATAAACTTGGTACTCAAAATAGTTTAAACTTTTAATTTCATCTTCATTGTTACCGTTATGACAATATCATGAACATACACAAGCAAAGCAACAAACATGTTATCTTTCGTTTAATATACGAGAATAGTCAAATTTGCTTTGAACAAACCCATGTTCAATCAAGGCGTTAGTAAGTTTAGCATTCCATCGTCTCAGAGCTTGCTTAAGACCATACAAAGACTTATTAAGTTTGCAAACTTTATTATCATCACCACCATTAAAACCCTTTGTTAATACCATATAAAATCTTCATCTAAATCACCATACGAGAAGGCATTGTTAACATCCGGTTGATATAATGGCCAATTCATATTAACAACAATACTAATTAAGCATCTCACAAGAACCATTTTAACAACTGGCTAAAGTTTCATCATAATCAAATCCTTCTCTTTGATTAAAACCTTTTGCAACTAATCTAGCCTTATATTTATCAATCTCACCAGTAGACTTGTATTTCATTTTCCAAATCCACTTATACCCAATGGCATGTCTACCAAGAGGTAAAGTACATTCAGTCCATGTATTATTTCTATTTAAAGCCTCAATTTCATTATTCATAGCTTGCACCAATTAGAATCTTTGTGACTTCCTCATAAGTTTTAGGTTCAACAGATTTATTAAGAGTAGAAGCAAATCACATATTATTCTTGTTAAGACCTCTATAGCAAACATATTTTCAATACCATATCGACTTTAGAACTCATCACATAATCATTGAACCTAACAAGAGCTTTAGTCTCTACCGCACCTTCTTATAACAGTGTGCGCATCATCATTTTCAAATAAAGATTGAGTTGTTATGTTTTCGAATTATGTTCGTGGAGTGGGACCGCCTCGAGACAAAGATTGGTCACCAACTTGGGTTGCAGAATGCACATCTTCATGATACAAATGAGTAGTATCTGAGTCTACTGTATCAAATGAAGATGACAAACTACCTTCCACAACTGATGTATCTTCCCCTTCATCATTGGGACTTTGAGACTTAAGACTATCAAAAAACTTCAAGTGATCTACTTCATTTGCATTTTCTGCATCAGTGATATCACAGGTTTTCATTTTAAGTGGAAAAATGTTTTCATAAAATTTCACATCTCTAGCAAAAAATACATTTCTGGTATCTAAACTTAAAAGTTTATATGCCTTTTTAGTAGTAGAAAAACCCAAGAGAACACATTTTTCAGACCTATAAGACATTTTATCATGATTGTTCAAAATAGTAGCAAAACAAAGACATCCAAAAGACCTCAAATGGGAAAGATTTGGTTTCTTATTATATAACAACTCATAGGGACATTTACCATGTAAGACAGATGATGGCAGCCTGTTTATAAGATATACATCAGTTAGAACACAATCAGACCAAAACTTTAAAGGAATCCCCCCTTGAAACATAAGACTCCTTGCAACATTGAGCAAGTGTCTATGTTTCCTTTCAGCAATCCCATTCTGCTGAGGTGTATGGGCACATGAAGTTTGATGAATTATTCCAAGATCAGAAAACATATAATTCATTTTCTTATTAACAAATTCAGTTCCATTATCTGATCTTACAGGTTTTATTTTTAAATCAAATTGATTCAAAAACAAGTGAATGAAACTACAAAAAACACCAAATACTTCATCCTTAGTTTTGACTAAGTATACCCATACTCTAGAAAAATCATCAACAATGGTCAAAAATATTTGTATCCTTCTCTACTTGTAACTCTATAAGGGCCCCATAAGTCAAGATGAATAAGATCACCAATATTCTGTGACTTATGATCGAACAAGGAAAAGGTTCCTTGTTTGTTTTGCCCTATAATGATTTCACAAGCAGAGATAGTAGAATTTTGGAAATACCAAGATCCTTTTGAAGAACAGATAGAACAGGATCGCAGGTGACCCAATCTATTATGCCAAGTAAGTTTAGACACATTATAAGATATAACCATATTGCACTGACCTAAAGACAAATTAGGCTGCATGTCAAACAAGTAAAGACCATCAGACTGACTACCAGTCCCCAGAACAATCTCCCTTTTCCAATCCTGAATATAACATTTATCCTCATCAAAACCAACAAACAACTTACTATCTCTAATAAGCTTATTAACAGATAAAAGGCTCACACAATATCCAGGAACAACCAACACATCATAAAGAGTAACATTATTAGTCAACTTCAAATTTCCAACATGACTAATAGTGGCAAGAGTCCCATTGGGATGACCAACAGTAATTTTAAGACTAGTAATATCCACAACATTGGTCATACCAATGGTAGAAACAGTTAGGTGCTGATTAGCACCTGAGTCAATAATCCAAACCAAAGAGATAGTACTAACAGACAGACTAGAATTAGCATAAAAATATCTAGAAAAGTTAACATTAAACCAGACATTTCCATTAAAGAAAGAAGCTACACCGCCATATTAGCATGTATGCTTCGGAGGAGTTTCACTAATCAAGGATAACAACTTCTTCATCTATTCAGAAGTAAAACCAGAAGAGTTGCCAGCAGATGAAGAAGTATACTTATTCTCATTTTGTTTAACATCAGTATTAGCAGTATAGTTTTGTTTAAAAACATTTTGCTTATTAACAGGATTATTGTTTTTAACAAAACCAGGAGGAAACCCAATCAACTCATAGCATCTGTCAATAGTGTGTCCAATCTTACCACAGTTCTTACAATTCAGATTAGGATTAGGACCTCTATTAGCAGTATTAGAATTAGAATTAGTGCCCCTAGTGTTATTATTATTAAACACTCTTCTATTGTTATTAAAAGACTTAGCAGCAAAAGAAGAAGCATTAAGTTTAGACTCAGAAACACTAGAGGACTCAGGAATCCCTCTGTGGGACTCCTCCCTAGATACAACAACATAAGCATCTTTGACCTCAGGAAGAGGATCTCTAGTTAACAAAGCAGTTCTCACAGGTTGATAACAGTCATCAAGACCCATAAGAAACTGCATCAGTTTCATTAACTGTTGATGCAGAACTAACTCAGTACTAGCATCACAAGTACACTTATGCTCACAAGTACATTTAGGCAATTTAGTGAGAGAATCAAATTCTCTCCATAAGGAATTGAGCCTATGATAATAATCAGCAACATAACTACCACCTTGTTTAACAGAATTAATCTTTTGTAACAGATTATATATCACATAACCATCAACTTTATCATAAGTTTCTTTTAACTCTTGCCAAACAGAAGCAGCATTCTCAGAATAAACCAATCCCATATAAACATCATGAGAAACAGAATTCATTATCCAAGTCAAGACTATAGCATTACATCTATCCCATTGAGCAGACAAAACATCACTAGTAGTAAACAACTCCTTAAGACAAGTACCATCCACAAAACTATACTTATTCCTAGCTTGCAAAGCCAATTTCATAGTACCAAGCCAGATTCTATAATTTTCAGTTCCAATAAGTTTAAATGGAATAAGAGCAGTTCCACTATTATCATTAGTTTGAATATGAAGAGGATTACCAGCATCAAGATTACTAATTAACACTTGAATATTACTACCACTAGGTTCATCTTCAATAGCCATAATAACCAGTTAACAAAAAACAAACAACAAAAACAACTAACAAGAACAAACAGAACAAACAGTAAGAATAACACAAATAACCACAATAATCAGAACCAACAAGATCAACAAACAACCAGAACTAAACAAGTCAATCAACTTCCAAGACTGCCCAATTCCTATCCTCCTTCGACTTAGACACAACAATAAACTGAATAATAAAGAAAAACAAATATAGCTACCACAACTCACACCCAAGAACAACCAAGAACCAGCCAAGAGGCGGGGACAACAGAGGCGGTATTCGTACCAATCAAGTTGGCGGATCAAGGAGTTAAG
The DNA here is from genome assembly GCA_022545495.1 of Chrysanthemum lavandulifolium. Classification (NCBI taxonomy): domain Eukaryota; kingdom Viridiplantae; phylum Streptophyta; class Magnoliopsida; order Asterales; family Asteraceae; genus Chrysanthemum; species Chrysanthemum lavandulifolium. The sequence goes on along the minus strand of CM040245.1, from coordinate 42,025,428 downwards.
CATCCGTTTGCACCTTCTAGACTCGTTAATGTTGTCTTAAAGAAGAGATGAAACTTACGGTCGAATAGAAAGCAAGAACAACAAGAATGGGCCCAAGAACACGGGGAACAAAATCCCCAAAACCGAAATTAGAGTTTCACGAACCCTAATCAAGAAATCCCAAGAATCACCGGATCTAGCACGAAAGACTAAATCAACAACGGCCGTTAAGAAAAAGCGACCTCAATTAACCGATAACACCGTCAATTGCAAAAACCCCAAAATATTATGCGAAACCCTAGAAACCCTAGAATCTCAAACCACGGATCGAAAGTGAGCTCGATACCATATAAAATGGTAACAAACACACAACAAACTTCTTTACACCCAACCAACCACCCTTGGTGTATCTTTTATTATAACAAGTCAAGAAGATAAGTCTCAAACGGATGCTTACCAAACAATACAAAGACAAGATTGATCTCTACTAGGTAGACACCAATCAACCTTACTACAATATCACTCAACACTCGAACAACAAAGATCAAATGTGATTGATCTTTAGAACAATACTAACAACAGATATCAAAGTGATATCACTAACAAAAGAATACCGGGCGGTGTGTAAGCGAGAGAATAATCGGATGAAGAAGATGAGTTGTGAAACCCTAGAAGAGGTTGAGTATATATAAGTCGATGTTACATATCGACCCTTCAAGATATCTTCATTATCAAACGACTCCAAACTTGCTTTAGTACAAATGAAGTCTCCAACTTGACATCATTAGTCCTTGTACTTTAACAAGATGCCATGCCTCGTGGACCAATTACATTTATGGGTCCCGTCACCTTGGAAAGAAGGAGTTCCTATCAAGTGACCACCTCGTGTACAAGAGTGGCTCAAATCCTTTGAAGAAGACGATCCAGACAATTTGGACTTGTTAACCAGAAGATCCCTGATATGGTGCAAATCTATCTCGAGGCCAAGGAGAGAAGGGACGTACCTAAGACAGAGCATACCCTGTGATCAATTTCTGCGTCGGCCACTATGAACACTAGCAATACTCGTTTTTATAATTTAGCCTGCTAATACTAATGACATGTCAAATTGTTATCTAATATATATAACTTTTCATTTCTTTTTGATTCGATTGTTACGAGACCACATAATCTTGTTACGATTGGTGTATAACGTCAATGACTTGCGATAATTGTAACACTTTAATGAAGAATAGTACTAGTAATAAAAGTAAACTTAATTATCATTTGTTTTGTTGCAATTCAACATTTACTTGTGGAGAAACTTCACATCATGTTGACATTCTTTGGTACAAAAACATTCGGGATCACAGTAATCGAATCTACAAAGCCCATTGAAGTAACCATCTTGTTGGCAATCTTTAAAACATTCCATATCATTGCATGGCCTGTCCATTTCAAATAAAAGCACATTCGGTCCCTTCAGGTAAGCTTATTAGTATCATCAAGATACAAAAATAAGACTACTAAAAAGCTTGATTTAAATGGTATTTAGCACATTAATAAGACATACCGTAGTAATGATCAAGAGGCTCAAAATCGCGAATAAAAATTTCATTTCTGCAGTTTTAAAGAATTTGATTTTCTAAAATCGAATGTATATATCTTTAAATACTTTAATGATTGCACAAAATCAAGTGCATTATACTATTATATATATAGTAGAGGTCAACTAGAAGTGTGAATGCTCACAATGCAATTAGTGTTTTTGTTTTTGTCATATATGAAATAATTAATTGCTTGGCTTTTAGCAAGAGGTAATAAATTATACAAGGTGATTTGCACACTTCATAAAATAATGAAACATTTCAATTTGTTGTGTTTAGACATTTAGGGGTGGCAATGGTCTCGGCATGGGTGAGTATGAACCCATACCGCAGCAGCAACACCATTGCCCGGTGGTGCGGTATGGGTGAGGCGGCATGGGAGGCGGCTTATGATGTCGTAGCGGTTTGGGAAGAAAGGCTCGAGTGGAGCGTGTTCCAACGGTTATAAATATAGCCGTTTGGCTATTTTGGGGTTAAATAAAAAAAATAAAATAAATTACCTATAAATATACACTTTAAATCACCAATTCAAATCACATTCTTCTCATCTTCTTCTTCCAACAATTATATTTATAAAAAGATGAATGCTAGGAAAGGAAAAATGGTTCCACCTCATCCAAAGGTCGTGGACGAGGCTCTCGATCACAACCCGTTCGTCTGCAAAGTTCAATCACAACCATCTCCCTACTATCCCCAAATGAGTCCTCAAGCCGATCACTATTATCCTCAACCTCCACCGATGAACCTTCCATCTCATCAACACCAATATTATCCCCAACCACCTCCGTACATGAACCTTCCATTTGTTATAATTTTATTTTGTATACTATATATTAGGCGATGAAGAAGTTCAAGAAGTCCGAAAACGAAGAAAACATCGACTAGAGCGGAAAAAAGAAATTGGACGACAAACGAAGAGGTTGCTTTGGCAAAAGCGTGGGTTCATATTTCTACATGTCGAAAAGTCGGTAATGAACAAACTAGAGATGGTTTTTGGAAAAGAATTCTAGAGCATTTCAAGACAAACGTGAAAGATACTACTCGAACTTATCATAGCTTGAACACAAAGTGGGGAAATTTGAACACCGCCATGGGTCTCTTTAACGGCCTATACATCCAATCGGTATAATTTTTAAACTCTATATAATTGTATTAATTTATATACTTGAGTATGCGAGAGATCACTATTGCCAAAAAAACGTGAGTACGCGGAGAAATATGGATGGTCGACGGATATTTAGATGCATACTTTTTTTTTAGTATTATGTAATTTTTTTTTAAGTGTTACGTAATTTTTTTATTATTATTAATGAAATATTATGTTTTTATTTAATTGTTTAATATAATTATGAATTAAAAAAAAATGAGTGAGGTATGGAATGACCATTGCCTCTAAAAAACTATGGTGAGGTATGAGTGAGGTATGAGATTAGGTGGAATAATATTATTGGTGGGTGGTGAGGTATGGTGAGGTATGGGTTAGACCATTGCCAACCCCTTATACCTTCACAGTTATCTTTAAATTTCACCCGTATCTATACTACATAATAATATATTTAGGATTTCTATAAAGAAAGTCTTAAAATATAAGCCTACACATATTACTATAATTAGTAATTCATATAATAAGAAAAAAAGCATAATGTACAACACTTTAATGCATATAATTTTCAGACGTACAAGACAAGAAGCATAACGTACATCACTTTAATGGATATATTAAAAAAAAAAAAACATCATATTAATGCTATTTAATATAGTCAATTAATTAACTGTAATACAATTAATACAATTATTAAAACACCCATAACATAATAAATACAAATTATCAAGCATATTGTAAACAAAGTTAAACACAATTTCTACATTAAATGTCACTAATACAAATAATATTCAGCTCGAGCAGGTAACAGTTAAATGGGCTGATCCCGAACGGTAGCGAGTTAATTTCGAGCCCGAGCAGACAGCACGCTAAACGAAATCTTGAAATCAGAATTTATTGTAAAAAAACATAATAAATTAAATTACATGATTCACTGAAAATTTCGTTTCGCAGTGTCGCCACTGCCATGACGTCTGCAGACCTGCATTAAATGTCACTAATACAAATAATAAAACACATTATACAATATTAAAGCCCGAGCAGAACGGGCAAAATGGGCGAGCCCAAACAGCAGAGCTAAAACTCGGCCGAGCGAGAAGCCGCATTAACGGGCTTTCGAGCCCGAGCAGCACGGACAACGAGCTCGAACCCGAACAACATCGGCAAATTGAAATTCTTGATATCCAAGAATTTATTGCCAAAAACATAATAAACTAAAATACGTGATTCGGAAAATTTTATTTGGGATACTTGCACAGTACTGCAACGCCTTGAAGACTCGCAAGTAAGGGTATAAATGTCTAAACATAATGAATTCTTTTATGGCTTCCTTTGTTCAGTAACTTAAACTTAAATTTATTCCCTTCTGTTTTGATGTAATTTTTTAGAAATATGAAGATTTTATATACAATGGTCGTATTAACTAGATAAGTAGTCGGTGTCGTCTCATGGATTTCGATGGCCTCGTGTCATCACCACTAAGAGACCTTTAAAAATACAAACAAAATACACATGTATTTTTTTTTTGAACAGAATACACATGTATCAATAGTGCATAATTTAAGCCTCATATTATGTGTATATATATTAGAAGTACATAAAATTTTGTGACACTCATTAATAGGTCACCTAGTGTTAACGTGTGATATCACTGATGCAGAAAATGCAAATGAAGTAGATCATAGTGTTAACGAATAATCTAAAGGATTGCAAGTGATGTCATCATAGTGTTAACGTGTTAACGTGTCCATGTTAAATGAGTGTGGCTCTTGGTGCAAATGCAAATGACATCACTTGCAAATAATAAAAACACATTCATCTGTAGAGGTGCAAATGAAGTAGATGAATGTGGCTCTTGGGTCGATCATAGTGTTAACGTGTCCATGTTAAATCTCTGTGTTTAGATTATTCGTTTCTAACCTGTTCATTGCATTTGGCCCCAACAAAAGAGTCAAACAAAACTGGCTTATTATTAGCTTTAGTCCTTTATTTACATAGTAACTATGTGGAGTTACAAGACCATTTACTGAAGAACCACATTCCTTTTACAAATACAAATCGACAAAGGAATAACCCTGGAACGAGTTGGCAAATGCCGTCAACATAGCCATCTTTTGGCAAGTGTAAGAACATCGATTTGCATTGCAAATTGGTACCGTGTATTTCGCGAGAGCTCTAAATAATTTATTAGGGTGTATCGTATTTTCTCCTGCCATTTTTTCACAAATTATTCTATGGTTAGTGATTGAAATAGCAAAATTATGAAATCAAAATATTCAACGAAGTTAAGAATATGTATATTGTACCCATGCATACAGTGACAATTCGGTCGGTTTCGGGTTGGCGGGTTGCCGGTCGAAAATCCCAACTCAAATCGACCCATTTAAATCATCGGTCAATGTATGTCAACCCTAACACGTTTAGACATAATCGAACCTAACCCATTTTACCCGTATATATACTTGGGTTGGCGGGTTAAATAGGTTACTGGGTTGAATATATTAAGCGGTTGAATCGGTTGGCGAGGTTTCGGGTTGACCCATTTAACCATTTTATACACAAAAGTTGGCACGAGTTAAGCAGGTTGTTGGGTTGACATGTTTAACACATTTAACCCGCATAATAAAAGAAATAATTTTAAATTTATGAAAAAATCTTAAGCGGGTTGGCGGGTCGACCCATTATTTTATTCTCAACCGAACTCGACATGTTTAATAAGCGGGTTAGATAGGTCGACCCAAACCGACCCGAATTTATTTAGACAACCCGAACTCGTTAATTTTCGTGGCGGTTTGGTCGAGTTTAAGTGTCGGTCAAAATCGCCACCCCTAGTCAAGAGCAACAACGCTAGAACTGCTTTGAGCAAAGCACGATTCATTTTTTTTATGGGATGAAAAATGTTATTGTTAGTAACTCTATTTATAGAGCATTGGACATTACAAATGTTATTGTTAGTAACTCTATTTAAAGAGCATTGAACATTAAAAATGCTATTGTTAGTAAGTCTATATAAATAATGTTCAAAAAAAAGTCTATACAAATGCTTTATTTATGTCAATTAACTATTAGGGGGTGGCAGTGGGTTCGGGGTGGCATTCGGTTTGGGTCATACCGATCGGTAACACCAATGCCACCAAATCGATATGAATTAGGTGTATGGCAAATCGGTAATGTTCATTTGAATTGTTGTGGGAGAGGACAAGAATAATTGGTGTTATTAAATTGTTTTATTAAAATATTATGATGTATGAGTTAGGCGTGGTTGTCACTAAAATCTATGGTTAGAAATAAGTTTGGTATAAGATGAGATGGAAGGATATTATTAATGGGTGATTAGGTATGAGCGCCACCCCTATTTTTCAAGAATTTATATTACAAAATTATTAGACAATACATATTATATTATGTGTAAATAGTGGCGTAGATGGGAGAAAGGTAAGGTGGTTCCCCTTGCTTATTGAGGTAGGGATGAGCGTTTGAATCGAATCTCGGGCCGAACCGGAATCGTCTTGGATCTTGTCATCAAAGCAGTCTGATTCTGGAAATATGATAAGGTATCGGACTACAAAATATGGTGAAAAAAATCGGGACCACTAATTGGTATGGGACCGGCACCAATCGAAATTCCATAAAAAAGCGGGAAAACCCGATTTCAAGATCGGTACCAGATGCCGATACTGCAGTACTGTATCCGAATCCGTTCGATGCAGTGCAGTTACCACTAATTTATCTCGGGAAAAATCGGTACCACTAATTTAGTACGGAATCGATCTGAGGCCAGACCGTCTTCATCCCTAAGTGAGAGTATAATTTTGAGCAATGGGTTGGGTTCAAATAACAAAAACATTCATACAAAATGTTTATGCTTTAATAATAAGTATGAATTTCTACATGTCGTTCCTTATAACTTAATCTGGGACGAGAATCGTGGATGTATTACATTTCGTTTTAAAAAATTTTGGAAAAAAGTAGAGTATGTTGTATCATAGATCACTATTTGATGTTTTACTAAATAATATAAAAGTAAGAATTTCTATTGCATCGTCCTAAACCGTATAAGTTAATAAAACATACTATCGAAGCGAACCTAGTGTAGTGGCGGGTGTAGCACCGCTACACTCAAATTTTTCTAAAATTTGAAGTATTTTAGCACGGCTACATCCTTCTTAGATTTCCGGATCCGCCAGTGCATACTACATAATTATGCTTGGATGCGAATTTTGATACAAATACTCAAACTGTTTACTAGTTGATATAAATTTACCTCTTTAATAATATAAACCTCCTGGAGTCTATAAAAATCAATTAGTAAGTCCACCATTACTCCATCGTATTATGGTAAACTACAAGCCGGGGCCGTTTGGTTTGATGATAGGAATCACAATTGGTATGAGTTTGATAGTAGTGGTGGGTCCTTCAACTATGATAGACTCATACCATGCTCCTTTGCCTCCTTTGATATATAGAGAATATATGGATTTCACTATACCAATTATCATAAAACAAACAACATATATCATTTCCATAGTCATTCCTTCATTCCCATAGGCCCAAACCAAACACACCCTAAATACTAAATTCTTAAAGTGGGACATGACTGATTGACTTTTATTTTAGTTAGTGAAATAAAAAATCATCCAAATCTAAAGAGACGTTATAAATGTTGAAACTTGGGAGAGTTTTATCCCACATTGGCAAAAGATGTAAACAGAAGTGGCTATATATGCTCGAGCAGACATGCTTTAATTGTTGTGCTTGGAATGCATTTTAGTTCCAAAGTTTCAACCAGCGGATATAAACTTCCGAGTGGTTTAAGTTTAGGGTATTAAAATACATTTCAATATAATTTTTAAAACGTAGACGGGTCGCATTTGTATAATGTAATTAAATTTTCCGACGAGTAAATATATATGTTTTCAAGTATTAAATTATTGTTCATTTTATATGATCAATTTTAAACTTAAGGAATATAGCATAGTATCCGAGTGGTTTAAGTCTAGGGTATTAAAATACATTTAATATAATTTTTAAACGTGACGGGTCGCATCACATAGCGTGTATAATGTAATTAAATTTTCCGACGTGTAAATATATATGTTTTCAAGTATTAAATTATTGTTCATTTTATATGATCAATTTTAAACTTAAGGAATATAGCATAAGATCCGTAGAAAGCAGAGGTAGGGATGACAAGGCGGGTTTGGGCGGGCGACCATTCTTATTCCTAAATCCGATTACCAAAGTTCTCACCAAACCCGTCCTAATGCTCATCGGAGATCTAACCAGGACGCCCCATTAGGCGCGATGCTCCCCTAAACCCGCCCCGTACTAATCAGAGGTCTTATCGAGGTATCCTCTTTGAGTGCAATTCTCGACCAAAGCATCATTTCAAATTTGTTATTATTTTTAGACTGTTAGCAATAACTTGAAGTATTAATAACCTATTAATAATCAATTACAAACAAGCTTTATTAATCTTTCAACGATAGTATTATATGTAACTAATGATAAATTACATCGCCAAAATTTACAATTTAAAATATAACATTAAACAAGTTTTTATAATCACAATTTTACAATGTTACAAAGATAAAAAAAATTAACAATATTAGAAAAATATTTTTTATCATATAAACTACTAAAAAAAATAAAGAAAAGTTTAAAAGGTGTATTAGTTACATTTTAAGAAGGTACCAATTAACCTACTCAAAAATTAAATTTCACTATCCAATGCTTTAATTTTATCCGGCGGTTTATCTCATTCCCTTTTCCTTGATTTGTTTTCATCTTTCTCATCCTTAAAACCAAGATATTAATTCTCTTGAATGTGTGAGTATACTTTGAGGTATGTTTATGCTTAAGTGGTCACTATTACGAGTTTTTAGTGGTTGATTTGGTTAAAGAAGTAAACCACTCTTACGACTATCACATCCACTTTTATACATATACTTTAAACATGTACTCGCAATAATTTTATCGATATGTTAAATGACAAAAATACCCCGTAGCCCGAAAAATGGAAGCATGAGAGATGGTTTGCGCGTGGTGAAATGAAGTCCACAGACACACCAAAACCAAGAAAATTAAGAACATGATACAGTGGTAACTAATAATCACATGATAAACAATAATGGCTTCACTGAATCTAATAATAAGCTACTACCATTATCATTTACCAGCAGCACGTAAAAATGTTCCCATTCGTTTATCTCATAATAATAATTATTATGTTTTCAAATGTTCATCGTTAAATGATCATTTTAGACTTAAGTGAATATAGCATAGCACTCGTGCAAAGTGACAATAATCAAATAGTTATGGTTTTTATTTTTTGAGATTTTGTACTGATGGATGACGCTTTCGGTGATTGTCAACTAGTTTTGTGATGGTGTAAAAGATTGAAAATTGGATATGTAAGAGAGGTAAAAAGGTGATTCTCACTTTTTTTTTAGAGAAATGCGGTAGTTTTTCATTTTATCATGACCACCAAACAATTTTTTCATGTGCGAGCGAGTTATTGTAAGTTATAATTATGTTTAAATGAGGTATATTTGTGTGATTAGTTTGATGATCCCTACTACAGATGTTTGATTATTGATTTGATGAATCGAGTAAGTGTTGATATGACGGTGATAATTCAATGACTATTTTATACATTTGGTTTAGGCTAGGTGTAATAAGAACACCTTAAAATCATATTCACCATCGTTATTTCAGTGACACATCAACATTTTCTATCTACAACCAACTTAACCACCAATTTAAGAGTTGTTTACTAAATGGGTTAACTTTATCTTAAGTAGCCTATTAATCGGAAGAGAGATATTTGTGAGTCTCCCAATTAAAGGGCCTCTCTTCCAATTAAGAAGGAATATGTGTTTGGGTCCATATTTATCTCAATTATGAGAGAGAAGAGCAAAATAAACCAACACTTATTAGTGTAATAAACAATCAACTTCACTATCAAAACATACATCACTTAACTACAAATCACCAAAACACTCACACACACCAAAACACACACTCCATGACTTTATCTCTCCAAGACAGAATCTTGCATTTTTCCCATGTTAGACGTGTCGAAGGGGACTTTGTCCGAACTCTCGGTCTTGATGGCCTTGTTATGCCGGTCTTAAACATGTACAAAGATTATCTAGAGTTGAGATCAATATAGATTTTATATTTGTCATAAATCCAATGAACCAATCGATCAATTTATTTTTCATCAAAATTAATAAAAACTATGTTTCATTTCTTTTAAACAAACATATCTTGTAAGCGGTAAATCTTCAAGACACGAGTATTAAATTATCTTTCATAGATATGCACTTATATATTTTCGACGAACTTTATTTTTCAAAATTTTCGACGAGAAAAATCACATGTGATTCATTTTAAAAATCACATGTGATTCATTTTAAAATCACATGTGATTTTTCCAAATCACGATGTAATTTTTTAGGCGTAAATTTTGAAAAAAAAATAGTTGAAAGTGTATAGAAGTGCATATTTATAGAAATATAATTTAATTATCGTCGCGATGAGTATGATTTTTTTCACGTAACAATTAACATTTTTTGCGAGATATTTAATTTAAAAAAAGGTTAAAATTTATGTTTTTGTTTTGATCAAAAATGAATGAGCATGATTAGTTCATTGGATTTAAGACAAATATGATATCTTATCTTTTCTCATGTTATTTATATGTTGATGACAAAATAGCCCTTGGAGCACGCGATTGTAGTAACTCAAGAGGTGAGTTGTGGCAACTTCGATGCGTTAAGGCCGAGTTACCCCACGGTGTTGGTGAATTAAGGGGTTGTGTTAAGGGAGAGTTACCATGGTAGCGCTGCGTTAAGCGACTTGAATAAAAAATACATTTCCGCCCGTAAAACGACTATGTGACCGTTTGAAATTCAAAAAAAAATTACACTTTGCCCCTCCAACGTTTATAAACGGACTTATTTAAAAATAAAATAAAATAAATAAAAAATAAAAATTGAAACCGTTTTTCCACCACTATAAATAACCAATTAACACACAACTTTTTTCACTTCCAACCCAATCTCATCTACATATACTTCCATTTGCTTAAAAAATGTTGGGATTTAACAACAACAATGCTAGTTTTGAATCTCATGGGGTGGAATAACCAAGCGGTTCATCTTCAAACCCGACGGGTTCATCATCAACCAACATCCTTTTGGCCTAACCGCTCGGCTTGTCTCACGAGGAACTTTACCTACAACATAAACGATTTCTAATATAGCAAGAAAACCAACAAACACATGTTGAACACCAATTTCGAAAATCTACAATTCAAACAACAATCACAACCGCCATCCCAATCATCACACACACAAACCGGAACAAATGAAGTTTCCCAAGAACCTACGTCTCCTTCAAAGCCATACAAAATAGGTGGTAAACGAAATGCCAAAATATCCAAAGAACCGAACCAATTGACGAAAATCCCGACGTGACCATTATTTCATTACGTTGGCAACCAAGAGAGGAAAAACTACTTGCAAAGTGTTATGTGGCCGTTACCGAGGATCCACAAGTCGAGCGTGCACAACCTGGCGATACGTTTTGGCGACGGGTTATGAACGAGTTCAATAGACTCAATTTTCAACCACGCAACAAGGATATTTTAACAAGCAAGTGGAAAACATTGAAACGTGATTGCACAAAGTTCAGCGCGTTCTACAAACGTGCAAAACGTACGGAAAAAAGTGGGGAAAATGAGTTGTATAACAAGAGACGGGCTAGAGAAATGTACTGTAACGAGCATAGAGGTGCGCCATTTAATAACGAGGATGCGTGAGAGGTTTTGCGTGCTCATAAAAAATGGGACGCTTCGGAAGCGCTTGATTTAACCGGCGATGTCCCAAGCCAAACAAATGAGGCGTTATTCGGTCATGATGCTCAACCACGTCCTATGGGCAAAAAACGTGCTTCAAAGAAAGCCAAATCCAAGACCACAACGAGTGTCGGGGGAGCGAGTAACGGAGGAACGAGCTCGTCAAGCCAATTCGGGGAGGCTATGACATCGGAGTATGGTATAAAATGGGAAACCGCCCAAGAGGCGTATCGGGCGGATAAAGAAAAAGATCTAGCAATTTTGAGGTTAGAAGAGATCAAATTTCTCGGTACTAACACTTCCAAAATGGATCCAAACATTGCCTATTGGATCGATTCGAGAAAAGACGAATCATCAAAAACATAATTTGCAACCTCGACAAGTAGATGTAATTGTATTTCGTAATTTTCTTATGTTGTAGCTTCCTTTACGCCGTGTTTTTTTCGTTTTTTAAAATTTTGTTGTTGTAACTTTTATTTTTATTTTATTTTATTTTTAATTAAATTCGTATCGTAATGTTTAACTTTTAATGTTATGTTATTTATTAAATGAAGTATTAGTTTTAGTTTAGGGGTTGAATTTGTAAATGGTTGAGTTATGATAAGGGGTGTAAATGGTTGAGTTAAGATTTAAATGTTAAAGATGATGTGACGCTTAATTAAGTTATAACTTGAATTAAGTTATAACTTGAGGTAGAGGTGCACATTTGAATCGGTTAACCGAACCGTAACGAAATGTAGAAAAACCAACTCGGTCAAAACCGATCCGGTTTTGCCCAAACCGGTGGTTTGTAACCGGTTTGGGATTTTGAAAAACAACCGTTTTGAGACCGGTTTTTATAGCTTGTTATCTGAACGATCTGGTTAACGGTTCCAAACCGGGTTTTTAATTTTCAAAATTTGAATTTTTTGAAGCGGAAGGCGGGTAAATTTTAAATTTTGATTTTTTCTTCATATTTACAAGTTTGCCATTGTAAGATTAGTATAAATAGACGGATTGTGTTTTTATATATTTGCAAGTTGCAAGTTTTATACAATCAAAAATACACTATAAAAATAAAAGCGAAACCATTTCACTAATGGTGATCTGCACCGCCTTTGTTCGTATTTTACCGATAAACCATGCACCAAATGTTTGGGTTAACTACAACTACGTCCAAATATCGGATGACAAGAAAATGGCTCAATGTAAGCATTGCTTTATGTTTATTGAGACCCGTTTCCAACTCGGCATTGAAGGCTCACACATAAGTATTGCCATGCACTTGCAATCCAGGGCCCAGGCTCGAGTTGACGTTGAGTAGCTTATCGAGTTATCGATGTTTTATGTTTATGTTATTATGTGTTATGTTTTAAGTTTATGTATAATTGTGTGATGTATTTTCTTTCAGTCGTATTTCCGTTCTATTAAATAAAAGTTGGAGTTTATTAATACACGAAACAAGAAAACGATGACAAACGACGACGGAAAACAAATATGTATATATATACACACACATGAACCGGTCAAAACAGGTTAACCGGTCAAGACCAGTTCGGAGCCGTACCAAAACCGGTTTCGACCAGTTGAGTTTTTTCTCGCCGGTGCGGTTTATAGCGAGAACCAGGTTAACCGGCCGATCGATTTTTCGTTGGCTCGAACCGGTTCGATTGGCCGGTCGTCAAACCAAACCGGTTAACCGTTTTGTGCACGAGGTCATTGTACCCTCTTAACCGAAAAACCAAAAGCATGTTTGACCGGGAGAAAGTTTGCACGTGGTGAAATGAAGTCCACCAAAACCAAGGAAGAAAACATATACTGGTGAACTGATAATCTGATCACAAAAAATGGCTTCATTGAATATTATAAACTGCTACTATTACAGTCACACACCACCACCATGTAAAAATGTTCCCATTCGTTTAACTAATCATAATAACATAAATAACAAGAAGAAGAAGATTTCATTCTCCCCTGCATTAACAACAACATTTCCTCATCACAATAGTAGTTATTTGTTATTAGCTCAAGCAACAACAATGCCTACTAGCAGGTAACAGGTTCACATATATTTATATTTTTGAAGCTGAATGAGTAGATTATATGTTGCTAATACTAATGTTTTGTTTTATGAAAGTGTTCAAGAGGAGGTTCTTCCACCAGCTCTTGATTCTACTTCTCACCCGCCTCCGGTTTTCAATGGAACCACTAGGTACAACATCAGCTCTCTGTTGATAAGCTCTTTTTATTTAGCTTATATTGGAGGGAACTAAGGCTTAAGCATATTAATTAAAATTGGAAGAAATTTTGTGTATCAACTTAGTATAAGTTAATCTAAACACCCAATAAGAGGTTATTAATTATAAGCCATAAGCTGCTTAGTGAATAATAGTATAAGCTAAAACAGATTTCACGGTTTGATGTCGGAATTAGACTTCATTTTGCTCACGGAAAAGCTAGTTTTCAAATTTGGAAACTTCTGTAGTTTGTTTTGTTTTCTCAACATGATTGTATTGTATTTTTCTTGGCTAGGCTGTATATATCGTACAATTGCCCGTATGCACAGCGTGCGTGGATTGCTCGCAATTGCAAGGCACTCCCTTTCTCTTTAGACGATAATGAGTACTTCAAAATCTACTATTGGGACTATTGTCGTATTATAATGTGAGCTGATCCATGAGCAGGATTGGATGAAAAAAGACGGATTTTGAACCGACCTATATGAACCTACTTAATTGCTAATGACTGGTTGTTTCGTTTTGGAGAATGGAAATCTTGACTATCGTCCAACCTCTTATGGATCAGCTCCCTATGATAAGTGGATCATATTCGTTACTTAAGGTTTAAATTGGTCAACAGGGTTTGTATGAAACGATTAAACTAGTTCCGATTGATCTAAAGAACAGACCAGATTGGTACAAGGAGAAAGTTTACCCACCAAACAAGGTGATTCTCTTGCGAAAGTTTGGTGCTTTTTAAGTCTTTCTTTATGATCACAAGTCCATAAGCTGTCCCGGTTTATACATTTGAAACAATACGTTGTCTATTGATTTAGGTTCAACCAAAAATGCACGAGTACAAACCCATACTGCTACTTGCAATACAATTATCATATATACTTGCTAGTGCTCATGTGGTGTGTATTCATGTCATAGGTGCCGGCTTTAGAACACAGCAACGAAGTGAAGGGAGAAAGTCTTGAGCTCATCAAGTATATTGACACTAACTTTGAGGGACCCTCACTTTATCCTGATGTAAGATTTCTTAATTATCTTTTATAAACAAAAACCATGGTTTTAGTCGTTAAAAATACTCACATAATCAGTTATTAACAAAAAACCATAATATAGGACCCTGTCAAGAAAGAATTTGGAGAAGAGCTGTTATCATACACTAATACGTTCTATAAATCTGCAACTACCTCATTCAAGGGAGACGGGGTTGATGATGCTGGTATCCTGAATGCTGTTCCCTTTATTCCTTTTTATGGTATAATCCAATCATGAAAACTGGAAACTATATATGATGTAACAAGGTGTTTATAATTGCAACAGCTGCTGCTTTCGATTATATAGAGCAGGCTCTTTCCAAGTTTGATGATGGACCGTTCTTTCTAGGTCAATTTAGCCTGGTAAGTAAGATAAACAACTAACCAAATTTGCATTTACTTGCAGCTATTTTAAACTTTTAATATTGGTTCATGGAACTCTTCTTGAGATCCATTATAGGTTTTTGTCATTTTTAATATATACGCTGTATGCGTGTTTATTTGTGTACAGGTAGATATAGCTTATGCTCCATTTATCGAAAGATTTCAGCCATACTTGCTAGATGTAAAAAAATATGATATCAAAGTGGGCAGGCCAAAACTTGCAGCATGGGTTGAGGTACTATTGCTTTAACCATCTAGACTATATGCAAGATTTGTTCTGCATCAAGTCTAATGCTGTTGGTTTCATTCTTTGTATATAATGAACCTGTTTTTGTTTACAAATTCTTGTGGTACTTCTTTCTTCTGCAGGAAATGAACAAAAATGATGATTTCAACCAAACTAGACGTGATCCAAAGGAACTTGTAGAGAGCTACAAAAAACGTTATTTGGTACTAACACAGTCTCTTCTCTTAAACTTCCGTGTTGTATTACAGATTTGATTTTCATCTGAAACAACAAATTATGTGAAAATTGTGTTTGTTCTTTAAATCCGACATCCAGGACTAATGTGTGGTTTTGATAATGCAGTCTCCATCATAAGATATTGCGACTTGGTCACGGCATACTGCCATAGGATGCAGGAACTTGCTGTAGATTGATTGCACTAGGATTATTGCAGACTCAAAAATTGGTTTGTTTTGCGTTGATGTAGATTAAAGCACAACATGCTAAAGTGGTTGTTTGTGCAATATATTGTGCGCAAGTTAACATTTAGTTATTTGAATGAGTGACTATATGTAGTTTCTAATTGGCTACCATGTTTGGTCATTTATACATAACGTAAATGTCCGTCGAGATTAGTTCAAGTACCTACACATATATGTGCATAAAACCTTGAAAACAATCATTGTTTGTAAATGAACCATCATAGCACTAATGTTTTTTCCGCTTTCAGTAAGCATACAGGAGCTAAAAAATACAGTCAATTTATACTTAAGGTAAACAAGTTGTTGGTTTGAATTTTATTTAACTCTGCTTTTACATTGTTTGACTCTGAAGCAGATTTCCACAAGAAAAATAAAAACAAACTAAAGCTATCAAGTTTCGAATTTTCTTTATCTAACCGTGAACAATGTTTGAACCAAGTATCAGATGCATCAAGTTTTAAAGTATATGTAAAGATCTGTTCAAAAACTATCACCATTTACAAAAGGAACCAAAATCATCCCAAACTCTTTACGACCCACAAACAAAAAGAAAAAATTCACACAAATATAAGGTGTATGAACACCGATTGACCAACTATCGCAGCAAGAATCCTTCATTAGTAAGCGGGCTTGAGAGAAGATCAAACGGCTTCCCAAGGGCGTCCTTGAGGATTGTGATTTGCCCTTCTTTCATCAACACATCTTCGTCGAGAGCCTCCACCTTCTTCTTCAGCATTCCAACTTCAGAACTCAAGAGCATGTTATTCTCACTATATTGTTTCACCTCATCCCACATCATGTCTCGTTCTTCTGTGACTTTAGGCAGGATTCCATTAACTATCGTTAGCTCTTTTTTGCAATCTTGAAGATTCGTTTGAAGCCGATAAATGCTCTCTTCTTTCTTAAGAACCTGTTAGAAAAGAGAATATATTATGTTGCATTTCAGATGAACTACCTATAAAGAGATAATTCTGAAAATACTTATAGCATTACCTGCATCTCAAGTTCTTTCATCTTATGAGTAATGCAAGAAAGATTATCCATTGCATTTTGCACTTCACATCTCAAGATGTCATTTCCTCTAACAGCTGTTGCCAACTCAGCCTCAAGTTGCTCTACATCCATCTCTTTTGAATACAACTTTTCCCTCAGTAAACTTGTCATCAATGCTTCGGCTTTCAAATCAGATCTTACATTGTCCTGCACAAGTCAAACAAAAGATTTGTAACAAGTTCAATAAGTTTGACCTCAAGAAGCATAAAGTCAACTTTACCTGAGAACACTCTTTATCTGCCGAACCAGTGGAGGACTTCTTCTCATGTAGCACATCAGATACAGTTTCCAAACTCCTCATTAGGCTTTCAGCTCGTCTATTAAAACCTTGGATCTTCATATCTGATTCAACTGTAAATTGGCTATCCAACCCATTTTGTAAAGTTTTCTCTTTAATATTTTCAAGCAACTTTTCACACAGGTGGACGCAATCACTAATCAAGCAAGTTCCTTGATTTTGCAAGCAATGGACACGGCTCCACAGTTCTTGATCAAGCTTAAATGTTGAAAAGCCACTGTCTTTTGAACTTCCTTTCAAAGCGGTGCAAGAGGTTTATGTTCTCGTGTCTAAGAGAATCAACCTCAACCCTATATGATTCCACTTCCTTCCTCAAAGCTTGCTCAACACCAGTTAACCTTAATTGCTCGCTTTGCAATTTTGACTGCTGGTTTTGGTCAAAGTTACTTTCAAAGAACTTGACTTCCTAACTTCTTTTTAAGCCCTTCACGCAGCCCATCAATAGTTTTTCTTGTTCATTGCAAGTTCTAAGAAATCTTGTGACAGCTCGATGCAACTCTTTGCATTCTTTATCTTTTCAGCATAATTTCTTTTGAATAAATCTCGATCTTCTTCAGCTGCTCGGCATTTATCTTGTAATTCTGAAAGATTCTGTTGTAGATCTTGATTCTCTTTGGTTACCTCCTCCATCTTTAAAGTCAAGTCCTTGACTTGTTCACCAGAATGAAGGACTCGGCTTTGACCATCCAATTCCCGTTCCCCAAACATAGCAACTTCCCTTTGAAGCGACACGTTTTGTTCTGCAAGCTCCCTTACTCTTTCCCGAAGCCTATGCTCCTCCATTTGGTACTTTTCGAGCTTCATTGACCATTCAGTTGACCGTCTGTCCAACTCCTTTTCCAGTGTAAGCTGCAACTCGTTTTTCTCTTTTTCCAGTTTCCGTGTACGGGAATCCAATTCCGCCCTCAGTAACGTAGTCTCATCAGCCTCTTCTGATTCACCATAATCCAAAACCCGACTACAGTTATTTTCATATCCATAGTTTTTCTCCTCAAAACTTAGAGATTCTTTAACAAAACCATCTTGAGGCAAACAATTTTGGGACCCACCATATATATCTTCCAATGTGATGGGAATATCATGGTCAAATTCTTTCGAGTCAACCCTAGGCATAAGACGAGACTGTGAAAGTCTTTCAATGACCTGTTTCGCTAGTTTTCTTGGGGATTCATGTGCAGCTGCATTTTCGACCCAGTCACGTGTAGACATATAGAGTTTAGATTCTCTATTAGGGTCACGAAGGAATGTGACCTTGGTTTCTGAGTCAAATGAGCATTAGTTGGCGATCCTGGTGCTGCATGATGAAACCGTGGTGGCCTTTGATGCCACCATTTGGTTGAGAAACATGAGTTCTTGAGTTCGAATTGATTTGTCTAGAGCTTCTTTCTTGGTGTTGTTCACCATCAATGTATCGATCAACAACTTTATTTGATGCATGAGTTGAACAATAAGACGAGCCTTCAGAAGAAAGATTATCAAGTCCAGAAAAATTTAGTTTTTCTATTCTCTGTGCAGCGTCTACTGTAGTATCTTGAAACCATTTTTCCCTTGAAGGCCTCTCTGGAGTAAGAGCTCGGCTGCACCAAATATCAAAATTAAAATGGTCAAAATACAGGGCAAACTAAACCAATTTGGATAATCATCTTGTAAAACGTTTCATAGCAATATGCTTTAGCTAGAGGAATAGTATTGTTTAGCTACTGCACTATGATCTTCAGTAATTACATGTATCTACATTTTTCACCTTTATTAAAGGCTCCTGCCTCCGGACTACATTAAGACCATGTTCTTATTATCAGCAAGGCAAAATTAATTGAAAAATATGTATTTAGTTACCTAAAAATGGACTAAGTAGGCAAAATATGTTCAAGAACTGATTAGTAACCAGCATATAATTTGTGTGTGTTACTCCCAAGTCCAATGCCGAAATTGTATTTTCGGTTATACAGGAAAGAACAAGTGCAGAATTTATCGGCTATTACCATATGTTACTTCAAATCTCTCTAAATAAAAGAAGGTACAATCGGACTAGTTAAATTTTAATTTTACACGCTAAAATGGTTTTGCATTCTTTATAATTTCAAAGCAAAAATATACATACTAAAAGAAACAGATTAAAATTAGAACAGTTGAAGTATAACAAAATCATACTCAAATCAAATTTAATCTGAAAGGCTGCATGTTTGACCTTAAAAGTCAACTACATGAACAAAAGCTTAAGAAATGCTCACCGTGAAGAACGAGGAGCAGAATGCTTGTGAGAGACATTACTACTGCTACTACAAGGAGAGTCACTTCGAGTTCTTAGCAGCCCACTATCATGCACAGTACCAGAAGAATATGACCGGCTCTTTCTAAGAAATGGACCCGTTTGACTTTGATTTTGAATATGGTCCTCATATGCAGCCTTTTTAGATCTTGACTTACGAGTCCCATGAATTCCATCCCCTGATAAACTTTCGTTTGACTGAGGCGACCCAACTGCCACATTACTAGTCCCATTACTAGACGTTGACGACTTGAAAAAGAATAGCTTTTTCATCTTTCTTCCTCTTATGAACTCGCAGACGAAAAACTATTCACACAACTAGCTGAAACATAAAGTACTCATATCAGCATGATCCTCGGATTCGACAAGAAATGCATGAAAATAAATTAAATAAAGAAACACCAGAAGAACTTTAAATAACATAAAAACAATATAATTTAATACCATTCTGACATAGCCAGATGAAAAACATTAAAAAAGCTGTAAAATTTCATTTCTTTAAACCCTAAAAAACCCCAAATGAAACAGTAACTACAATTTTTTTACCCCAAAAAAATATAAAAAATTTACATGCAGACATTGACTTCAGAAACCAATAAAAAAAACCTGAAAAAAGAATCAATCAACGTGTACACAATTCATAACAGAATATCATATGTCAGTAGCTTTTAATCTTTTATAAATGATTATCAAATTATTATTCATATGTGCAAATTTACCAAAATACCCTCATCTTCTTCATCTCCCCTGTTCTTATTCTAAAACCCTAATTTCCATCAAAACTAAACCCTAAAAAATCAATTCAGACATATTACACAAAACCCATTTCAATATCTCAAAATCAAATCCATATAAACAATAACTAGGCCTCAAAAAATAAATAAAATAAAAAACTTACAAATATTTAGTACTCTGTAAAACAGTTCAAATGAGTAAAATAACCGTTAAACTTAAACCAAAAATAAAAAAAGATTGATCAAGAATTCAAATAGAGTAAAACCCATTAACAATTAATTAATACCCACAATTAAAGCAATTAAATTTCCTTACAAAAAAATAACAATAATATGACATTTAATGAGCAATCAAGATAATAAATAAACAACCTTTTTTTCAAATTTCAAAATATGGGTATTGTTTAAAAACTAAATCTGAACAAAACCCATATTTCAAAAAATATTTTTATGCAAAAAATTTATACTTACAAAATATGCAATGTAGTTAGTTATCTTTTTAACGGAGTTAACGGATATAGAGTGTTGTGTAGAGAGAGAAAGTGATGAAGTGAAAGAGAAATGAAAATGGGAGTCTGCTTTTTGTGGTGTTATGTATTTGAAATGGTTGAGGGGGTGAAATGGGAGAAGTGGGAAAGATGAGGGGGTGGTTTTGACAATAAGTGGAAATATTTGAAAGTTGAGATGCCGCGGAGACGGCGGAGAAGAGGAGCGTGCTTTTTGTTTTGGGTTGGGTGATTCAGTGTGCGCGGGTGCAGGGGTTATATGATGCACCTTCACTTTTTAAGGGTGTGTTTGGTATACGGTGGGAATGAAATTATGATTATGAAAGTGATTAAATGTGTTTGTTTTGTGGGTCCAGGTAATGAAATGAGTATATTATAGTCGTAGATTCATTCTGCGTCGATTTGGTGTCTATTAAATCCATTCCGTGAGCCTTTTTTTTTTTTTCCACTCTGAAATTCAAATACCTATCTGACTTTTTCATTCCAGTATTTTATCAACCAAACATAAATGAGTTTTTTTTAAAAAAAGTAATGACACTTTTTCATATCCATTCATAATTCTACCCCATACCAAATCTAATCTTATTGTGATTCCTAAGAACAAACCAAACTACACTTATTATTGTTATTTTTTTAATTTAAAATGAAAATGAAAATAATGAAAAAAGTATAGCAACACATTTAGTTACAAAGTGAATTTGAAGTGAAATTGATACAAAATAATACTAGCAACATATTTGTCGATGATAAAAATACAGAGAATTAACTTAATTTTGAGCTAAAGAATAAATTAGAATCTATATAAATGAATAAAGATATATCTAATTCGAGTTATTACATTTTCAACGTGTGATTATTATTTCATAATTCTCGTTTTATGTTTTCTTCTCATTTAATCTTGGTTCCTTTTACTTTTTAAGATTATTGTTCTTTTAGTGTTTTGTTAACGCCAACTTTTATAACTTGGTCAAGGCTCGAAAGAAGCTTTTTAGTTACGATAAAGTGGTATTATGTTACTATTTTTTTCCCGATGACATTTGTGTTTTCAAAATTTTCATTCAACGACAATCATTCCAAAATTTTCATTCAACGATAATCATTCACTGGTGGTCATGTATCGCATTACGTTTATATGTTTTTGCAAATCGGGAGATAATCCGACCTATGTTGCATTTCATAGAAGTCTTTCATTAAGAACGTCTGAATTGAATATATAGACAATTAAAAATTTCATGTTTAAAGTAACCTAATTTGGGAAAATAACAATAGAAAATATGTGACAAAATGATCAAGTGGCGTTTGGATGTCAACTAGGGTTATAGTGATTTTGAATTAGCAAAGATTGTAACTTTGAATAAATTTGGTTTAGATTGTGATGAATGTGTATTTGTTGCAACAAAAGTTATATTTATGGTAAATGTAAATTTATTACTATATAATATATTTCGTTAAATTCTAAAGCAAACAAATTTTGAAAGGAGTGTTTGAACGTATTGCATAGTTGATTATGGTAACTTGAATAGCAAGATTTGTCAAATTTTAATTATGATTCTGATTTTTTAACTTTCAATAATTATTTTAGTATCACGTCTATGTCATTACATAAAAGGATGTGATTTGCACACTCTCATATTTGATTGGGACACTCTAAAATACATTAAACATTTGTACTGTAAATATAAACCGTTTTAACTGTTTATGCGATGGTGTCTCAATCAAAATGTCTTGTCCCGGGTTTTGGCATGCGATTTTGTGCTACAGGTTAATTTGAAATTTTGAATGATATATTATGTCTCGAAATAACTTCTCTCATATGTATTCCTAATACACATTCCACAAGCAAAATCCATAAAAGCATTGCAATGCTCAAACTCTTAAAAACCTTTTGCATTTATTGAATCATCTGTTTCATTAATGTCTGTTTCATTAATGTTTGAATACTAGAAAGTCATTTACAAATGTTGACTTCAATGCTAATTGCATTACAATTTACAAAAGCCTTTGTGTATATAAACAATTGTAATTAAATGATATGATGAGAATGTAAAAGCTTGGATAGCTTGATAATCATCAATTTTTTCACAAAAAGCTTTTCAAATAACTTAATGGAATAGTAAAAAGCTAAGAAAAGCTTTTGCATTACAGTTACTCTAAGCTTGGAAATATTTTTTCTTTATCTCAAGTAACTATACAAAATATGCATTACCTTTATGGCTTTATATATGCATTTTTCAATGGCTATGGTATATCATGATGTCGTGTTAATCATCATCATATGAAATAAGAGCGGCTTATGCATGTATATTTTAACATACATAACACCCCCAAAAGCATGTATATGTTTATCTTTGGTCATACATTATGATTTTCCATTGCATGATTTCATCATCTATAATTCAATATATGGGGTCCATGCATGAGTTTCATTTCACCTTTACACCATACTTTAGACATGAAGTCCTTTATTAAAATGCTTGTGATATCCCACTAATCATGGATTAAAGTATATACTTTAGCTAATTACAACTTAAGTCCTTTAAGTATAATCTTATGACAAAACATTTGTTAATTAGCTGGTTTAGGTTAGATGCTACTTATAGTTTCTTCATATTTAGCCATTTGGCATGTGTTCAAGTCGAAATTCATATAAATCTAAGTGATGTGTCCATGCATATATGAATATATGATGGTAGTATTTGTCAAAGAATGTGATGTTGATGTGTGGAATGATGCTTTTACGTTTGAAAAATTCATATGAAATTTACGTACTCAAAAGTTTGAAAAATTCTTATGATCAATTTTTGATATTGATATGATTATACCGATAGCGATGTTTTTATGATGGTTACAATTTAATAAGACAATAGCAAAGTTGCTGTTTTCGGTGATGATGTGAAGACATCCTAAAAAATGATCAATTTGTTGTAGGTATGATGCTAGCATATTGAAAAGTAAATATGGGCATTGAGTTTCAGCTAAGACTGACAACTTAGAGGTTATGGGCGGGGATGAAGCCATGATCAAATATGATCGGTTGCATAAAATCTTTTGAACTGTAATATTGGGAACACATTTTGAATGACCGAATACATTTAAGATGCATTTAGAAAAACTTAGTGTTTTTTCGAAAATTAACACTACATCGAAAAAATCCACGGGGTTCCTGAGCACCCGCGGAAACCCCCCTAACTTCATCCTTGGTTATGGGTTCAAGTCTCGTTGAAAACATTGTGAGGTATCATGTGTGAGATGGGTGAGATAGAAAATATAAAAGTTTCTGGTTAAAAAAAAAGTTTGCAAGTACGAGCTTGGTTATGACAACCTCGATAGTCTATATAAATCCTATAAGCTCAAACGGTGGACTCGGGAAAGTAAGTCATCGGTCTTGCACAATTGTTTTAACGAGTATAAAAGAAATAAAATTAACTAAAATGTATCATTTTAGTAAACAAATTAAGAATACATGTTTTCTTTTGAAATATTAGTGTACTAACTAAACAAGACGTGTGTTTATATGACAAATAATTTCGAGACCATGTTTATTTATGAAATTTCGAGATTTTAACAAAAATTTACGGCAGACAACAAACATCCCGGGAACCCAGTACCCACTAGGTCCACCATGAGCCCAAACTCGACCTGGACGTGCATAAGATATCAAACGATCCTAAATGTTTTTAAGCCCAAAATTTGTCAAATGAAAATCTCCATAGAATTTAGAAGCCCATAGCAGCATAAAATTAGTAGCCCTGTTTCACAAAAGAGCTCAAAGTCTCAAACTCAAACCAAATTGTTCCAACTGCAAAACCAAAACTTGCAAGCAAAATTGAAGTCTGCATTCATTAAAATCAAAATTCATTGGACATAAAATTTACATATTTTCATATCAATTCAAAAACTACAAACAAGTGCATAACGTATCAAACGTAATGTTAAAAATTCGATAAACAATGTACTAAGTACTAACCAAATGACGTTGCATGATAATAATAGCCAAATGCTTAATATGCCCTTCGTCGCTTGTTGCGTCTGAACTCACGATCACTTTCACTTTGTAGCATCATAAGACGAGGCGTAGTCTTCAAATAATCTTCTAAGTCGTCAGTAATATCACCGAGCCCAATTGATGTGAAAAAGTTGATGGAAAACCTTGTGTTCCTTGGGTTATCGCGTGGAAAAATTGATTCAAAATCAGCCTGCATTCTTGGATCACTCAATCTTGCCTTCAGAGCACGAACGCCAATCTGTTCACGCAACTCTTGGAACAGAATCTTGATGTAAGAACGAGAAGTAGATGTTGTGTCATTCTCAGTGAGTCGAATACAACCTAAAACATGCCAAGATAGACCATTGGTTGCCAGCAAATGTGCAAAAAACTTGGCAATGTTTCGCAGCTTAGTTTTTTCGAGGCAGTGGGTTGACAAGTATTGTTGCACAAACAACTTCTCGAAAGTTTCTTTGTAAACATTGTCGATGATGCATAACCGCTGAGCAAGAAGCCCATAATAACCATGATAGCTTATTTCCATGCTGCAACACTCTATAATCATTATGCATAGATCCAACTGCAATAACCATCTCACACTTCTTAAATCCTTAGAACATCAGAAAAATTATAGTGTCTACTTTTATTTAGCAATTCTTGTTTGTTATAACGTTGCGACATGGTACCAAATAAATAAGAAACCATCATCAAATAAGCTACGTTCAAAAAAGTATCACTGTGGGACATTATAACGTACCTCTTGTGATGGTTTTAGTTGGAGTTCCATAAGCTTATGACCCGTTTCTTCAAAATCATGACTTGACATGATCGTCTCGTATATTACTCTTCGCAGATTAATCCGATTTGCTCTTGTATCATAGTCTTGTTCTTGAGATGAATCAGAGTCATAACTTTGTAGTCCTTTGTCGTACATAACATACTTATCGGCCATGATCATATCTATGTTGCTGTAGTACATTTGCTGTGCCATGTTAAATCCAACAACCTAAGTCTTACTTTGTCGAGTTTTGCTTAGGTTTGCATAGTATTTATAGAGTCTCGTCCTTAAGCTTAGGAGATAACCGACTTTAGTTAAGTCCTTATAGTGATTTTTTTTCTTACCCCTTTGTTTACAACTTTTTACATGGTTAACCCTGAATTAATTTATTTTAATTTATTTATTTTTCTTTTATGAACTGCAACTAACTACAGCAGAAACGTGATAAATTAATACTCGATTAATTAATAAATTTTTTAAAACTTATAATTATTTGACTTGAAAGTTTCTCACGCAACATATAGTACTATTAAAACACAAGCTTTTGTTGTTTTCCTCCTTAATTAAGATTTGCTAACAGTGCTCTGGCACCTTTTAATGTATATACATATGCATTTAACGTTTATAGTTACACATTACTTTCTTATCCAATTAAAACTTTTTAATAAAATTATAATTTACTACAGAGTATGTTTGGCAAAAATAGTTGGTCTTTGGTCTTTATTCTTGATGTTGATCTTAGTCTTTGAAAAAATTATAAAAAGAAATTATTTTTATAAGCCACATGAAGTAACTTTTGATTTGCAGAGATTATGTAAGATTATTTTTTTTATAATCTCTTATAATTGTCTGTCAAACAAAGATTATTTTTTAAGTAGCTTATTTAAAAAAAAAAAATAAGTATAATCTCTCTATAATCTCTTATAATATTGGCTGCCAAACATACCCTAAATATGATTTCCAGTTTAATAAGCTAAAACTTACTTACCATTTATTTGAAACTTAAAAAATTGCCCAATTACCACGCTTTAGCAAATCACTCTAGTATGGTAACTACTAAGTACTAACCACATTAATTAACACTAATACATCTTTTAACAATCAATTATGCACTGTTTTGGTCAAATACTTGATTAGCATATACTGTATAAACAAACACCCAATCATTCTCTGTTAAAGCCAAACATCAAAATACTAATTTGACCAAATAAAAAATACGTAACATATATATTTAGTTTTATTTCGGACGGGCGAGCAAATGAACCGAGAACGAATCTGAAACGAGAACCAAACCGAAACCGACACAACCTGAACCGCATTTTAAAACCGTAGTCCGATTTTCGGTTCTCCAATATTGCAAATTTCGGTAAACGGTTCAATTCGGTTTGGAATTGCGGGTGTCGGTTCCAAAACCAAAGAACCGCACTACTTTCATATATATAAAATGTTTATGGGACGTTTAGCTTTTTAAGTTCACGTTTACATATTCATGCTAGTTGAAACTTCATCGCCCAACTTGAGCTAACGGTTGACAAAGTCATAAATTATAGAGAAGTAATGGAAATGAACAAACTCATAATGATTGTCCTCAAAAAGTAGTGAAAAGTATGATAGATTTTACTTTTAAGAAGTTTAAATATCGATAAATAATTGGATAGTGAAATGGAAGCTACAATATCCTGATTCAAGTATTGGTTGCTTTTTCATGTCTCATAGACATCGTTTTTTCAAAGTGTGCTGCCTATTTATAAACAACCATTAACGTAGCTCGGATATTTTGTTATATACTTTTATCATTCAATATTCTTATGGTTTAGACGTAAATTAGTGCAAACACATAAAGAAGATTGAATTTTTTAGCGCATTTTAAAAACTAGTTCCAATCGGGTAGAACCGAAATACCCAAACTGGAACAGAGAACCGGACCGGAACCGAAACATGCTCTTTTTTCCAGTTCTCAATTCTTTCGGTTCCGGGTCGGGTCCATGATGTTCTGGAACCGAGCTCACCCCTTATGTCAATTACAAGATAACAGTCAAATATAACATGGTTTAAAAAGCAGTCATACCCAGGGCCATCTTTGTTTCATGTTAAAAACTTACAAAGCTTCAAATTCAGAAGGATGGAATCAACACCACAAAAACGATCAACTAATGGCTAACATTTCCTTTGTAGTTGATGTCGTCTATAATGACTCTCAGTATCACTTTCTGTAGAAAAACTTGAGGATTCAGAATGTGAATGTGGATCATCAAATGATTACTTTTGCATAAGCTAGTGCATATTCTTCAAATACTCTCTTAAATCATCAGTAATCCCACCAAGCCAGGGACGGACCTATGTTAGAAGTATGGGGGCAGTTCTACATTTTAAAGAAAAAGTTAAGATTATAGTGTAAATTTTTTAATTTTGACCTTTTTGAAAGTGACCCCACAAAAACTCAAATTGCCCACATCTGAAAATCAACATTCAACACTCTAAGCGCCTTATAAATCCTTCATCTACAAGTAAAAATACACGATTTATCATTACGATCTTAGTTTTTTCTTTCGCATTTTATTACTATTGTAGAAAGAAAAAAAATTTGCCCCCCACATTTTATCTTAGTTTTTTCTTTTAGTTACAGTATTATTTAGAAAAAATTACACCTTTGGTCCCTGTGGTTTGCTCAGATTTCATATTTAGTCCCTAAGTAGTTTTAATTATACCAGAAATACCTATTTTTAAAACCTTGCACTCATTTAGTCCTTATTTTGGATGGGTCGTTAGTTTTTCCGTTAAGTATTTGCACCGTTAGTCCCCCCGTTAATATTTTTTTGCACCGTTAATCCTATTTTTTCAAATAATAGTTTTCGCCAGTTAGTCCCTCCGTTAATAATAGCTTTCGCCCGTGTTTTTATGTTTTTGTCCGTTTTTATCCGTTTTCGTTCGTTTTTTTATCCGTTTTCCCGCTTTTTTTACGTTTTTATCCGTTTTCGTCTGTTTTTATATGTTTTCGTCCGTTTTGCTGTTTTTTAACGTTTTCGACCGTTTTACGTTTTGTCCGGCTTTTACGTTTCGCCCGTTTTTCGTTTAAATGCATTTTATCGGTTTTGTTCATTTTTATCCGTTTTCACATTTTTAAAGGTTTTCATTCGTTTTTATCCGTTTTCGCCCACTTTTCTCGTTTTCATCCATTTTTACGTTTTTATCCGTTTTATCCTTTTTCGTTCATTTTTATCCCTTTTCACCCTTTTTTTACGTTTTTCATCCGTTTTTTAGGTTTTTCGTCCGTTTCTTTACGTTTTTATCCGTGTTCGTCTGTTTTTATATGTTTTCGTCCTTTTTTTTACGTTTTTGTCTGTTTTGTATATGTTTTCGTCCGTTTTTATCCATTTATTTCTGTTTTTTGTCCGTTTTCGACCATTTTTTTAAGGTTTTTTGTCCGTTTTCGTTTGTTTTTATCCGTTTTTGCCCATTGTTTTACGTTTTTATCCATTTTCGCATGTTTTTACGTTTTTAAATGTTTTCGTCCGTTTTTTACGTTTTTATCCGTTTTCGTCCGTGTTTTTACGTTTCCGCCCGTTTTTTTACGTTTTCGTCTGTTTTTATCCGTTTTTGTTCATTTTTTTTTTATCCGTTTTCACCTTTTTTAAAGGTTTTCATTTGTTTTTTTATCTGTTTTCGCCCCCTTTTTTACGTTTTTCATCCATTTTTTACCTTTTTATCCGTTTTATCCTTTTTCGTTCATTTTTATCCCTTTTCACCCTTTTTTCGTTTTCATCATTTTTAGGTTTTAGTCCAGTTTCTTTCGTTTTTATCCGTGTTAAATCTGTTTTATATGTTTTCGTCCTTTTTACGTTTTTATACATTTTGTATATGTTTTCGTCCGTTTTATCCATTTTATACTTTTTTTATACATTTTCGACCAATTTTTTCGTTTTTGTCCGTTTTCATTTGTTTTATCCGTTTTGCCCATTGTTTCGTTTTATCCGTGTTCATTCGTTTTATCCATTTCGCATGTTTTACGTTTTATATGTTTTCATCCGTTTTTCGTTTTGTCCGTTTTAAATACTTTTTACGTTTCGCTTGCGTTTTTACGTTTTATCTGTTTTATCCGTTTCGTTCGTTTTATCAGTTTTCGCCCATTTTTCGTTTTGTTCATTTTATCCGTTTTCGCCCGTTTTAATGTTTTCATATGTTTTTACGTTTTATCCGTTTTTCTTTTTGTTCGTGGCGGCAAAAGCAGACAAAAAGCGATCGGCGATAAGCAAACAAAAAGTAAAACAAGCGCTGTATAAAGCGGACAAAAATAAAAGCGGACGGCTGTTAAAGCGTAAAAAGCGTCGCGAAACAAATAAAAGCGAATGAAAGCAGACAAACGTAAATAAATAAGCGGCGGATAAAAACAAACCAAGGCGAGATAAAATAGGCGGCGTAAAAGCGGTCGAAAAGAGATAAAAGCGGACAACGATAAAAAGAAATATAAAAGCGATCGGCAGACGGCGTAAAAATATGGGGAAGCGGATAAAAACAAGCAACGGATAAGCGAACAAAAAGTAAAAAGCGGTAAAACTATTAACGGAGGGACTGGCGGCGAAAACTATTATTTGAAAAAATAGGACTAACGGTGCAAAAATTATTAACGGAGGGACTAACGATGCAAACACTTAACGGAGAAACTAACGGCCCATCTAAAATAGGGACTAAATGAGTGCATGGTTTCAAAAATAGGTATCTCTAGTGTAATTAAAACGAGTTAGGGACTAAACATGAAATCTGAGCAAATCACAAGGACCAAACGTGTAATTTTTTCTATTATTTATAAAACTTATCTATACTACATTATAAAAAAGTATTTGTACAAAAAATATTATTGTAAAATAAAAGTAAGAAAATTCATGTAAAATTTGAAAATGTAAGTCTCGTTTAAACTATATAGTAACCCCTCCAATAATGATATATTTTAATACAATTGTTTATAAGAAAAACTAATTAAACTTAAAACCATCAATTTAGTGCTAAAATTTAAAAAGTAAAAGTGCTAACTATTTACATTATTAATAATTTAAACGTTCTATATATATATATATATATATATATATATATATATATATATATATATATATATATATATATATATATATATGGGACCTATATTTGAGAAACACTTGTTAAGTCACGAGAACTATGAGAACCCTCCTTCTACCATTGGATTAACATCATCTATGGTTGAGATTGAACAATGCCATTTTGTAAATAAATGGAAATTGATTTTCACGGAAATAATAATAAAAGGGTATAAATGGTATTTGACTTTTAGTATTTGTGATAACTGCATGCTTGTTTTTGGGATAGTAGAGATCATATTTTATATTTTCCATAATTGTAGCTTCTTAAACACACCTAAAACATACGATCATCATATCTCACCTACAAAAACACACGATCATCGGAGAAAACCCTAAACCACAAAAAACATTCGCTTCAATCAGTCAATTTACCAACAATGAGGACTAATTTCTTTAACAAAAAGAACCAAGCGATAACAAAGGTATGATTTGATTCGTTAATTATTCGTTTTGAAGTTTATGATTATTTTTTCTAAAAGTTCTTTTTGAAGAAAAGCGGTTAATCATGAAACATCTTTGTTTTGTATAACTCATTGATGGTTTTTAAGATTTTTTATGGTTATTTGTGTTAATCGAATATGGTAGATAAGTAAGATGAACAATGATGTTAATTTATGATTGTTATAAGATAAACAATGGGTAGTCGTTAAGAATCCATCTTTTTAATAAATGTGTTGAATGTTTATATGGGTTTTTATGGTTATTTTGTTGTTAATCGATTATTGTATGTACCTAGGGTGTACAATGATGTTAATGTGTGATTGTAATATGTATTTTGGTATGAATAAAATGAAAAAAAAAGGATTACATGTTTGTTTCATGGTTGTTCATGTTTAGTTTGATAAAAGGTTGGTGTACAGGGGTGATTGGATATGTGGTTTTGATAAAGGGTTATTGTTCATGTTTTAGGGGTTTTGATAAAGGGTTGTGTACAGGGGTGTTTGGATATGTGGTTTTGAGATAGGGTCATTGTTTATGTTTTAGCGGTTTTGAAAAAGGGTTGGTGTCTGAGGGTTTTGAAAAAGGGTTGCCTAAGATTGAAAAAAATAGATAAAGGTTGTTTGTATTTGTTTTGGATTTGTTTTTGAGAGGTGTTTGTGAAGGTTTTTGTCTGAGGGGTGTTTTGAGCGAGGGGTGGTTGGATTTGTTTTTGTACATGGGTGTTTTTATGCAGGGGTGTTTGGACTTGTTTTTGTACATGGGGTTCATAAGCAGGGGTGTTTGGAATTGTTTTGTCTGAGGGTGTTTGGTTGTTTTTACATGGGGTTAATAAGCGGGGTGTTTGGAATTGTTTTTACGAGGGGTGTTTGTAAAGGTTTTTGTACATAGTATATTACGTTATTGTTTAGTAGTTAATGATGTATTTGATGAATATTAGGTTTGAAGAGAAACAAAGGAGCTTAGAAAAGGAACCAATTGCGGATGATGAACCAATTCTGCGATATAAACATAGAGGAAGAGGATTCGGATGAGCGACTTCGTTAATCTGATGAAATACATTGGTGAGTCTAATAATAGAGTATTTAATTAGTGATTGAACAATATTTGATGGTACAAAGATGTTAAACAACAAGTGGATGTTAACGTGTCGGTGTCGAAGGGTGGGCGAAATAAAAGGAAAGCGGAGCGATGCTAACCGAGATAAAGAGCACCATCCGATGGCAATGGTAAGTGCTAATTGTGTATATTATAAGATAAAGGTTATAAAATGTTTGAAAGTAACGTTAATGGTGTATATCATATATATTACGATTCTTGGTCAAGCAAAAATTGAATAAGGAAATGGTTGAAAAGAATGGTAAGTCTAACGTATACTATGAATCAAATTTCATTAATGTTGAATGTGTGCTAAAAGTAATATTTGTTAATTGTAGGTGCTGGAACAGAGGTTGTTAAAAAAGGGAAAAAGAAAAAAGCTGAAAGTTCTAAAGCTGGTGATACGCATTCTTTCCAGTCTAGGAATAGTCCAAAAGTAGTATTCGATGCCATACAAACGCGACACACGGTGAAATTTTGGATCGATAGAATGGGGTTTGGGGAATAATAGATATGAAGTTAGATGGCATACCTAATAAGATGGGGTTTATGTGATGACAATTTCAACCCTATAACGATGGAAATAAAACTAGCAAATGGTAGTATTATGATTACAAAGGAGCTTATTTCAGATATTCTAGGAATAAAAAACAAGGGAATAGATATAATGGAACAGGAGGATGAAAAGGATGAGGAGATGCTGAGAAACTGGAAAGAGCAGTATGGAGGTGAAAAATAAGTGTTTACCGGTGATATTAAGGTTCAAATACGAAAGTCGAGGATTGCAGATTTTAACTTCAAGTTGAACTTCATTGTTTTGATTACGTCGATTATGGGGTTGCAAGCGAAAAGTGCGTGATGAGGTGTGCTAAATCACATAACTAGTAGAAACGATTTGTCCTCCATTAATTGGTGCAACTATATTTGGCAATGTCTCTGAGAGATGCAAAGAAGGTTGGAAGAGGACATGGTGAGCTGTTTTCTTTCACGGGCCAATTACTTTTCTAATAGTAAGTTTTGAGAAGCTTTTTTTGTAATTTAATTCGATAAAATGTATAATGTTCTAGTTTCTAATAAATGGTATGTTAAGCGGATGGCGTGCGTTGATGCAAGCTGTGTGTGACGGGTTCAGCGTGCCTCGTGTCGAACCTCAATCAAATTTTGGACAATAAATTGTTGAGAGCGGGAACTACAAGAAATTGCTAATGGAGGTATCGATATGGGTGAAGCGCACGGGCCGTAAGAAGACATAGATACCATGCCCGATCATGAAGAGGTAAAGCGTAAACAATGACATTTTAAAACATCTATGTTTTAAAAAAAACATAGATGTTTACTACAATGTTTTCAACAAGTAGGTTGCTAAAAAACCGGTTTATAATATACTTTGTATTTTGGTATAGGGATTCATATGGAAGCTGAACAAGATTGTTGAGACAATACGAGCGAATCGGCGTCGTTCGAAAAACTCTAGCTAACTGGACTTGGACTGTTCCGGGTAACTGCGATATGATTTGAGTTAACGATCAGGGAAGCTCTTGTGTTTAAAAGGTAAGCGATGAGGGACGAGTGGTACAAAGCGCAAATGAAGGAGGTGTCTGAGGTTGCATGATAATGAAGTTGTGAAAAATAGGGGAGCAGTGGTGTAAATGATGATAATGTAGGAGATATCTTTGAGTCGCCCGCCTACAAAATGGGACCGAGAGACCTGGCGGTGGTTATAGAAACCGTAGGCAGGGGTTGTTTCAAGCATCAAGGTGCGGACAAAGAATGGGTAAACGAGTTGCCAAGTTTCAGTCTTGGATTAACTCAACCATCCCAGAATGCCGAGGAGAAAGAAGCAGACGAACCCAGTATAAAAGAAGTAACAAAAACAGAAGATGTAGTTGGGAGTAGTTCAGGGGTAAACGTGGAACCGGTTAATGCAGTTCCGTTAAGAAGTCTGAAACCAGTCAAGAATCGTGCTAGACGTGTGGGAGGACTACCGGAATGTATGGTATCACCATACTATAACATGATTCTTGAAGTTGATGGCAGGTTCACAAAAGAGGAAAAAGCAGTTGAAGCATATCTGACCAACACAACAACAACAGATGGAAGGTATGTAACATATTTAAGAGTCGTTTAGATAACATCAATGTTTAGTAGCAATTAATATATCATATCGTATAATGATAATCTTTGGGCTTTAATTACGGTGAAATAATCTTTGAGGCGCGTATGGGGTAAGGACAAGTATGAGCGAAATGCGGACCTGCTACTTGGACATGATATTCTTCTGCTTTGTGATTGACGGTTGGTGCGCATTTCTAAATTCATTGGAAAAGTACAAAGACCCCAACTCCTACTCACGATTCTATTTTCCTACTTATGTCGTGGTAAGTGTTTTAGTAGATTACTTTTGTATAACTTTGACAAATTAAATAGATGTTTATTAGAATAACATGTACGTACAAGGATAAGAATAAATTTACTAATGGAAAGCGAAACGGAGGTCACGAATCAGTATATTTTGAGCGTGGAAAAAGCGTTGCATAATCGGGGAAGGATGGGATGCTTAAAAATGTGGACATTGTAAGTTATACAAGTATCACGGTATAGACATGAATGCTTATGAATGTATTAAAATTTTGTTTATGTTATAACATTGAGCGTATGTGTGCTATCAAAAATATCTGAGCTTTTATCCTGTTAGAAATGGACAACACATGTTTGTGATAAGGTTTTAAAGGTACCTTTTGAGGGGTCATTTAAGCCCTTATTCGATCACTTTTGTATCCGTTATTGCTTAATATCGTTCCTTTTCACTTTTAGGTCTCTTGAAGGCAAAATCTTTGGAATGATGCTTATTTGGACGAAAAAGCGCGAATATCTGAAGAAAATGGCCAAAGTCGAATCGAGACACTCAAAGCTCTTTGAAACATAAGGCGGCGGCGTCACTGCATATCTGCGACGCCGTCGGGAAGGAATTTTGCGACGGGTCGAGCGAAATTGCATGTTTTCAAGGACGACGTCGGGTTCTAAAGGGTAGGCCGTCGTTACTCGGGCGGCCTAGATGCGGCCAAGGCGGCGTCGAGGCGAAGGGACGGCGTCACGGTCATAAGGTGGCGCCGTCGAAAGGTTTACGTGGCCAAGGCGAAACCCTAATGGCGGCGACACGGCGGCGTCACGAAACATAAGGTGGCCGTCGCGGATGTAATCTTATATATAGAATCCGAATTTTTCGGTTTTGTGTGTAGTCTTTTGGGTAAAACCTAAAACCGAACCAAGGCTTTCTTGTGCGATATTTTAGGGTTCTAAACCCTATTATACATCAAGATAAGTATTTACTTCATTAATTTAATTATGTCTTTGATTATTTGTGTGTATGCTTGCATGTTCTCCATGTCCAAGCTAATTTATTTGTGTGTTTGCTTAGGGAATATGAAACTTAATTATTGAATATTGATTGGTTGATACTTATCTTAGTTGACTAATGATCTAGAGTCGCTAGATTATTCGTTGTGTATAATGCTTGACATTTCTTTGTGAACTTTAGAATATAATTATCTAGGTAATTGTAGGATAAAGTATTCAAGGACAACCGTAGAGTGGCGTCTATAAATCACTAGAGGATTTGTAAACAAGACCCTTTGGTAATTTCAAAGAGTTAGGAAATAAGCACGCCCTATAGCCTTAGAATCACAACGCAACTAGGAATAAGGGCGTGACAAATCAACCATCAATAGGAGATAATTAAGGAGTAGTAAAACCTAAGTAAACACATCTTTAAACTATCATACAGTACACATCAATTAGACATAGACTATCACAACCTTAGCTTAGATAATTAGATAATAGTAGAGTAATCGGTAGCAATACCAACCCCCAATCCAATACCGAGATTAGTACCTTTTCATTTTCTAAAAACATAAAAGATAAAAATAATCTTCCTCAACCTCAACCTTAGCGTAGTAACTTCTCACTAGCATTCCTATTCCCTGAGAGCGATATCAATACCGTGGCTTACCCTAATTACTACACTACAGCGATTAGGTTCCTTTGCCTAGGGTGTTATAAAACTTGCTCGAAGAAAGGAAGTTTCCTTGACCCCGAGCAGCGCGTGTGGCGTTATCAAGTTTTGGCGCATTGCTGGGAATAGAATAGCTAGTTAGTAGTCCACCTCGTTTAGGTTTCTTTGTGATTCCTATCAAGTAAACTTTTTCTCATTTTAGCTTTCTCTTAGTCTATCCCCTTCTTCGTGACCTTTGTTCGTAACACCCATCACTTTTCACCATGGAAGGTGACAACCAACCACCACTCATCAACCCACCACCAAGCGACCGCCAAGAGCCCGTACTCTTGGTGAGTACTCGAGACCAAACCACCTAGGTTATAGGAACACCATTGAGCTTCCGACCAAGCCCAAACTACGGCCTGCGATCCGACACCATCCGGTTGGTGCAAAGCGGATGTGCATTCCATGGACTTCGTTAGAAGATCCAAATCGACATCGAGGATTTCCTCAAAATTGTCGATTCCATCGACCTTGATGCTACTACTCGGGAGACCCGCGCTTGCGTCTCTTCCAATTCTCTCTACGGGACCAAGCTAGTAATTGGCTTGAGCGACTTCCATGGCTCCATCTCAAGTTGGGATGATCTTACTTCTCGCTTCCTTGCTCAATTTTTCCCACGGGAGAACCACTAAGCTTAGGAATGACATCTTGATGTTCCAACAACGTCAAGGTGAATCTCTCTGAAGCATGGACCCGATTCAAGGACTTACTTCATAAAGTCCCTCATCACGGCATTGATCTTTGGCTCCAAGTCCAAATCTTTTATGATCATGTCAACTTTCCCACTAAGCGATCCATTGACCAAGCGGCGGTGGAAAACTTAGTGATCTCACCGCGGAAGAATCATGGGAAATAATAGAGGACCTTGCCCTCTATGATAACGAAAGTTGGGATGACCCGTGAACTTCCCAAAACCGTCAAGGCAATCTCCTTGCCTCCTCCCGACCGTGGGATGATCGAACTTGAAGATCAAGTCAAATTCCTCATGAGTTCCTACGAGAATCCTAAGTCCTCGCGCCATATAAACAAAGTTTCCTCTTCGTGCGAGCCGTTTGTGATCCTCATAACACGCACTAGCACCCTATCCCGAACATGCTTCCGTTGAATCGCATCCTCGCGTAATAATGGAGCGGAGGAAGATTCCTAGCGCCGGACCTAGGAATTTCAATGAAACCCGGAGGCATGGAAAAACAAGCCCGACTTTTTGGGGACAAACCAAAGAATTCACCTCAATGATTTCGTGGCCCCACCTAACGGTCCTAACCAGCAGTATTGAAGGATGTTGCAAAACATAGTTGCGTCCCAAGAAACCCAAATGACTAAGCTCTCGGACCGCTTTAACCATCAACAAGCCGAGATGGATAGGAAAATAGACAACTGTTGAAAGCCATAAATGGTGATAGGAAGGTTAGTGCTATCTCGACTCCCGAGCCTCCGGTGTAGAAATTAAGGATCCAAGCAAGCTTATTAAGCACGTCCAATTCGTCAATGCCATCGCCTTAGTGGAACCGGATGAAACCGATGCGAAGAAGACCAAACATTTGTTGATGATGAAACACCGAGGAAGAAGATGAAGTAGACAATGACTATTTCAACAAATTTCCTACGGAAGATGAATTATCCGCCACCCTCACTTAGTGCGTGACCTCCGTCACATGTATGTTAGGAAAAGCCCTAGAATCAAGTTTGGGAACCCTTGGAATCTTAACATACCATGTTGCATAGGACACCTTTTTGTGGCAAAGGCTTACATTGATCGTAAATCCCCAATTAACATAATGACTAGCACCTATTACAATTGGATAATGAAGAAGCCTATCCCAACTAGGCAAGACCTCGATAATCCTAGTGATAAGTGTAATTTTCTTGGTAGAATTAAGGGATTGCCCGTCTATGTAGGTAGTTTCACATTCCTACGGACTTCATAATTGTGGAAGATATTAGCACGGCCATAGACCCTAGCTTGTCCCGTTATTCTAGGAAAACCTTTCGTAGAAAGCACAGGATGACCTATGACCCATCGTTAGGAGTAGTGCGATTCAAGGATGAGACCGACGGCGTAGCCTACCAAATGCCGTTTAAGATTGAGAAGTTTTCATCACTCTCCAATGATGAAAAGGAACTTAAGCTGTCGGTCTATTACGAGAATGATGAGGATAGGGAAAGGAGTAGATTATGTTATGGCTAAGCTTTTGGGTTCTATAAAGATTGTTTGAATTTAGGACGAAATATAGGACCGAGTGGGAGAGGGTGAACTCTTAGAAAGGAGTATCATGGGACACTTCTACAACATGGAACCCCCGATAGAGACCGTCAAGAGGCGGTGATGCAAAAGCGTGGGAGTAGGACTACGAGTCTAGCTACAAGACTCTTAAATAAAGAAAAGCGCCGTGGGAGGCAACCCATGCTTAATTGTTTGCTTGTTAGTGTCATATATCTTTTATTAATTGTTTGTCCTCATGTTTGAATTTGTAAAATGCTTTATTTTGTTTTAACCTCGTCTTAATTACATATAAAGGTATTTTACATAAAGGATAAGTGTAGGGAGGATTACACGTTTTCATAAAAGCGTGAACATGAGAATAACAATTAACTAAAAGATATATATGTTTGTTTGTTCGAGTCAAATGCTTGTATCGAGTCATAATGGATGTTTTTGCGAAGTTTTCAGTTCTAAAGATGTAAATTTTCGAATTTTTTCGAAAATCGCGAGACCGGTTTTGTCGGGATAACTGACGGCGTCGAGATTGCAACTGGCGGCGTCGGGAAGGAATAAAACTTGACTTACTTTTCTCGTTTTACGAGCTACTTGTAAAATTTTGGAATTTTCGGATCTTAACTTTCAAAACAAATTACGTAAACATCCATTCCACAAGCATTATATCCTAGTTTAAATCGAGTCTTATGTATATTATTACCGCCGATTTTACGCGAAGGTTTCGTTTGTTTTCTTCTAGTGTGCGGTTTAGTTTGTCAAGAAGAAGTTACACAAGTTAAGAAGGAGCCTTTCACGCAAAAACTCTTCTTGGAAAGATTTAACCACCACTTTTACGGATCCTACCGAGCTAATCGGGGAGTATTAGTTTCTTTCGTTTTAATTACCTTCTATTATCATAACTTTGATACTTTCGGGAACATTGGGGACAATGTTCGGTTTAAGTGTAGGGAGGAAAATAAGCGGGAACTTTGAAACTATGCTTATCCTTGTTGTTTGCTTTGTCAAGTGTATTTGTGTAATAAACCATGAGAAAATGTAGGTTAGGGTAATTTTAGCCAAATTTAAAATTTTTCATGACGTATAAAAGTGGGCCATTAGTCTTAACAAAAGCGTCTCATGGATAGGAAGTTGCATGACTAGCACAAAAACCCTTACCACCTAAATTCCACCCAAAATGTGAGGATCGCCCTTAGATTAGTAGGAATTAAAGCATTCATCTTTAATGCTTAGAGTGTGAACCGGTAGTATATTAGATTCTAGAACTTGTTTTGTGATGCATTCGAGATCGCTAGTGAGGCTACACTTGTGTAGTTAGGAATAACTAAATGATAAGAGGCATTAGGATAAACCCTTGTTTGATACGTAATATAATTACTTCTTCCATATCGGTTGAGTAATTCCCCGCACCCTGCTGTTGTACTCATCTTTAGTACACGATACCCTAGTTAACCCCTCGAGCCTATCCTTTTCGCGGTTCTCGTGATGTTTCGGTTTTCGGAATATCAATGAAAACATTGTTTACACCCACCCCAAATATACACCCAAATCGCCTTAGCCTACCTTTATTGCACTCACTTTTAGTGCAAATTTATGTTATCACCCAAAACCCTTAGTTCAATTATCGGTTGCTTGCATGAGTTGCTAAGTCGAGTCATATCCCTTGTATCTGATTTTGGGATGATTGGGATTCATGGGAAAAGTTAAAGTTTATGAAACATAGGAAGAGAGCGTTAAACTCAAATTCCTTTGTTTGCATAATAATGTACTCAAGTGTTTTGATCTTTTCAATTCGGGTCAAATTAGTGTTAGAGTAATAAAAACTCAAGTGTAGGGATGTGTCTATAAATCCCTATCATTTTGATGTACCGTAGAGGATGGTAGAGTAAAAGTGTATGCAAAAAAAAAAAAAAAAAAAAAAAAAAAAAAAAAAAAAAAAAAAAAAAAAAAAAAAAAAAAAAAAAAAAAAAAAAAAAAAAACCATACGGGCTACCATCCTACATCTATCTTTTAAATTATGTTTGTTTATTTTCGTTGCCTAGAGTTTTAGAGTGTCGAGTCTTGGCTTAGCAGCGCCATTCTTCGTATACTTGCAACATAGAGATTTTGACTATCCACCACTATATAGCCTATCCCACCAAACCCTTATTTCCTACCGTAAGCCTAACGTTACAACCCTTTAAAGACCTCTTTGATAGTCTTTCCTAGGTGCTTCGCGTAAGCGATGGAGGTTTGATCTATTCTCGAGCCTATGGTAATCTATGTACTAGGACCGGTTAATGAGTGTTTATCTTCCATTTCCGATTTGTTATATTTCATATATACACCGAGAGAGATGTGAGTATCCAAACACCCCATGTGAGGTGCTAGTATGTAATTCCGTGCTTGTTATGACTTTCTTGGGGCTTATATGTGTTGTGGACCGTTTTGAATGGATGCTTCATGACCCCAACTTATAAATTAATTGGCTAAAAGCACATTTGCTTGAGGACAAGCAAATACCAAGTGTAGGGATATTTGATAAGGTTTTAAAGGTACCTTTTGAGGGTCATTTAAGCCCTTATTCGATCACTTTTGTATCCGTTATTGCTTAATATCGTTCCTTTTCACTTTTAGGTCTCTTGAAGGCAAAATCTTTGGAATGATGCTTATTTGGACGAAAAGCGCGAATATCTGAAGAAAATGGCCAAAGTCGAATCGAGACACTCAAAGCTCTTTGAAACATAAAGCGGCGTCCTTTGCATATCTGCGACGCCGTCGGGAAGGAATTTTGCTGACGGGTCGAGCGAAATTGCATGTTTTCAAGGGGCGACGTCGGGTTCTAAAGGTAGGCCGTCGTTACTCGGGCGGCCTAGATGCGGCCAAGGCGGCGTCGGTGAAGGGCGGCGTCACGGTCATAAGGTGGCGCCGTCGAAAGGTTTACGTGGCCAAGCGAAACCCTAATGGCGGCGACACGGCGGCGTCACGAAACATAAGGTGGCCGTCGCGGATGTAATCTTATATATAGAATCCGAATTTTCGGTTTTGTGTGTAGTCTTTTGGGTAAAACCTAAAACCGAACCAAGGCTTTCTTGTGCGATATTTTAGGGTTCTAAACCCTATTATACATCAAGATAAGTATTTACTTCATTAATTTAATTATGTCTTTGATTATTTGTGTGTATGCTTGCATGTTCTCCATGTCAAGCTAATTTATTTGTGTGTTTGCTTAGGGAATATGAAACTTAATTATTGAATATTGATTGGTTGATACTTATCTTAGTTGACTAATGATCTAGAGTCGCTAGATTATTCGTTGTGTGTAATGCTTGACATTTCTTTGTGAACTTTAGAATATAATTATCTAGGTAATTGTAGGATAAAGTATTCAAGGACAACCGTAGAGTAGGCGTCTATAAATCACTAGAGGATTTGTAAACAAGACCCTTTGGTAATTTCAAAGAGTTAGGAAATAAGCACGCCTATAGCCTTAGAATCACAACATGACTAGGAATAAGGGCGTGACAAATCAACCATCAATAGGAGATAATTAAGGGTAGTAAAACCTAAGTAAACACATCTTTAAACTATCATACAGTACACATCAATTAGACATAGACTATCACAACCTTAGCTTAGATAATTAGATAATAGTAGAGTAATCGGTAGCAATACCAACCCCCAAATCCAATACCGAGATTCGTACCTTTTCATTTTCTAAAAACATAAAAGATAAAAATAATCTTCCTCAACCTCAACCTTAGCGTAGTAACTTCTCACTAGCATTCCTATTCCCTAGAGAGCGATATCAATACCGTGGCTTACCCTAATTACTACACTACAACGATTAGGTTCCTTTGCCTAGGGTGTTATAAAACTTGCTCGAAGAAAAGGAAGTTTCCTTGACCCCGACGCAGCGTGTGGCGTTATCACGGTATATTTGGGAAAAAGCGAAGGACAAAAAGTTCTTTGTGAAGATGGAAAGGTCAATGCCAGCTATGAAAACAAGGAGAAATCAGTAGCTGACCAACATTTTATGAACTTGTTCCACTTTATGTTTAGGGTCTTTGTCACAAAACATCTATGGTCAATATGCTTTTGTTTGGATAATTAGGGCACTTAAATGATTTTGATATGGTGTAGTCGGATGTGAAAATGAAATTCACATCGCATTTTAACGACCATTGGATATTTCAATGTGGTATGGGTTAATTCATGCTCGTAATGAGCATGTATTAAGTTAACTAATTTATGAAATATTTGTTCAGAAACATGGATGTTGAAAACAAATTTCTTATAACAAACTATGTTCAACACAAGTATGATAAAAATTTGTTAAATTTTGAAGTTTATAAACATGAAACAAGTATGTAATGCAAAAACATACATGTATCTGTGCAGAAAACATGCATGTTGACATCTAACTTGCTTAAAAAATATGTTCACAACAAACAAAGTGTTTAATGGAAACCATACATGTATTTTTATGAGCATACCCAGATAAAATTTGCACAAAACAAACACAACCCATAAAAATGAAGACTCACAACATAAACAAGTGTTTGAACATGTATGTCTTTGTAACATGAAAACA
Source organism: Chrysanthemum lavandulifolium (assembly GCA_022545495.1). Classification (NCBI taxonomy): domain Eukaryota; kingdom Viridiplantae; phylum Streptophyta; class Magnoliopsida; order Asterales; family Asteraceae; genus Chrysanthemum; species Chrysanthemum lavandulifolium. Next base: position 41,982,444 of record CM040245.1, on the reverse strand, counting down.
AGTATGTTATGAAAACATACTTGTTTTTTATAAACGCTACCGGATCGCATAACTATAAAATGATAAAATGATAACTCACAACAAAAGCCATGATTTAAACATCTATGTAATGTGAGCAGGAAGCAAGTATGTAATGAAAACATACTTGTATTTTTATGAACATACCAGAGCAAATAGTCAAAAACCAAAAAAATCCAAAGAGTAAGCAGAACAACGTAAAAATCAACAAAGTAAAAGTTAAATGCATTATGATTATTGAACATCATCTTATTCATCATATGAATAATCATCTTCATCATCTCCCATCTTCGATGTTTTCTTCTTCATAAATATCCTCATATTCATCGTCTTGGTCATCTTCCTCAATGGAAACTTCTTGACAACTTTTTCTTACCCTTGTTATTTTACCCAGTTTTTCTTTGATGGTGCCTCTGGACAACTTCGTCTATTGTGTCCCGTCTCGCCCACAAATACTACACGTCGTGATTTGAGCAGTACTTTTCTATTCGTTCGTGCCCTTTTATGTTTTCCCTTTTCGGTTGCACTTACTATACGGGTAGTACCGAGCGCATGCCCTTGGTGCTACAATGGAGGAATCTCAATTATAATAACGGGAGGGCCTTTACTAGCGGGTCCTCGTACAATGCATCCTTGTTTTGAGGCTCGGTTTGTGGTGGGAGCTCGGCTTCTATTTCGTCTTCAACTCTTTAATATTTGTGAGCAACGCTTCCAACTTTTCGGGTCATTCCTTATTAGATCTATACATTCTTGATTGATGATGTAACCTTAGAAGCTAGAATTTCCGTTTCTTCTGCACGGACCATACCTATGGCGCTTTTCGCAAATGATCGGGAAGAACATTTTACGCCAGCGATCAACGGCGTAGTTCATAGGAATTTTCTTAGTACCTTGAATTCCAAATACTAAAACGTGTCTACATAGATAACCATGGTGATTGTAATGACCACAAGAGCGGTTTATGGTACCATCCAAGCGATTCACGAAACACGTAACAAAACATATAAAAAAAATGTAAAAAAAAGTATTAATACAAACATATTAATTAACTCCTCAAAATTAAAGCATTACATGGTTATATATGTGTGACATGCATGTTTATATGGGATAAAGGAACCTGGTACGTGAATGAAAACATGCATGTTTTCTATTACAAAGCGCATGTCAAAATAAAACAGTATCAAAGATGTAGGGTAAAAAAAATATACCGTAGCATCAACAACAGTATCCTTTCTCTTATCTCGCTGTCGTATGACGCAATATTCAACGGATCCCTCCAAACGTGAACCAATCTATGAACAAGAATATAAACCTTTTGTAATCTCGTGTTGTACATCCCCAGAATATTGGATGTGTGTAGACTTGAAGCATGGCGTTCGATTGCCAGTGGGTAAACATCAGGGGTTTTCTCACCGTTGTGTTGTCTAACACACGCGTTGCGTGTAACGTTGCTTTTCCATGGCGATTCAAAACACATCATAAAATGTACAAGCGAATTTCGAGAATAGAATACACTGGAAGAATGCATTAGAGCTCTCGACCGTGAAGTTGTCTTCATCGGTCCACACATTGGCAAGTGGCTAAAATACCCAGGAACCCACCTTTCTCTTATAGCATACATGTCCGTTAACCATTTGTTCTCGCTAAGGTTATACTTTGATATTAAATCATGCCAACGCTGCTCAAAAACTTCAGGGCCAATATATACATTCCACACTAATTTGTGGAACTCTTTTCGGAATTCAGAGTCATCATCTAGATCACCCAACACCTGTAAAATAATGTTCATGTATTGAATGGGTTTCTCACTTATTTAGCATCTTAAGAATTATTAGAATATAAGTGTATATGTTCATAAAACATGCATGTATCTGTTCAGAAAACACAAGTATGAAAAAAACTTGTTAAATTTTGAAGTTTATAATAATGAAACAAGTATGTAATGTAAAAATACATGTATCTGTTCGGAAAACATGCATGTATCATTTAGAAAACACAAGTATGGAAAACATAAAATTACCTTTCCGGAAGTTTAAGTGATGTGCCACATGCACAACCTATGATGGGAATCCGGAAAAACACGTAAAATAGCCTTCACGTAACGCACCATCACAGTGATGAAGAGCCAGCGGTGGTTGTTTGCCATGAGTTTTTAAAAAGGCGTCAAGCATCCAGCAGTACGATTCATGCTTTTCATCAGACAACAACGCCGCACCAAAAGTAACGCATTTGTGGTGGTGATCAACACCAGTAAATGGTACAAAAATCATATTATACCTGTAAAAGGTTAATTTAAATAAATTGTCAAACATGACATAACTCTGAAATAGTAAAATGACATAAATTCAATGTAAACATGACTGTATAACAATAAAAAATGACATAACTTGTATAAAGAAAAATGATAAATACAATATAAACGTAAATATTAACGTAACTCACTTGTTTGTTTCAAAAGTAGCATCAAAGCGAGACAACATCTCCAAATGCAACATAGTTGCATTTCATTGTCGCCCATGAAACATATGGCACAATTTCTTTTCAATAGTGTGATGATAAAAGAGAATTCGGGGACGTGTTCCTTCATCTTCGTCATTTGTCAACTAACATTTGAGCATCCTATCACCGATAAACAAATTCATAGCACGTCTAAAGTTACTCCAATCAACCGTCATTCCCTAACTTGATCAAACTCACCCAACAACGCTACTCTTATCTGTGTGCTTTTGTGGCCCAATACTAGTCAGCGCGATGAATGAACATATAATCGCCATATTGCGACTTCCGTCGGCGAGATAGATCCATGTTCGATCGAACTATAAGTGGGTGGTTGTGATTCTCGGTCCAATCATACAATTCATACTTGTTTGTGCTCGGAATAACTTTCAAGCGGATCCTTGCTTTCTGATCGGTCGGTGTTGTTGAAGATCTCGTCTTCTTTTTGTTTTCCGTCTACATTATCATTTTCTTGGACATCTTCCATTAGTGTGTTTGTTTCAAAGAATCATCTTAGGTTTACCCTACTACATATGACATATTTGTGTGTGACCGCCCATTCCATTTTGGACCACGATTTACGTACACCGTCGCTTTAGCCGCATAAACCTTGTACATGTTAACCGCTTGAAGCGTATCGAAATGAGTACCCTTTTAGGTTTCTCATCAGAGGCGTTGGGACCCAATATGAGCTACCGTTTGGTGTGGGAGCGAACTCATGATCAAGATCATAAACATCAACATCAACATCATCTTCTACAAATAATTAAAACACATGTATTAGCAAAAACAACCTCCCTAATTAAGGGGTACAAATTGTGCTTTACTAAATATGCACCAAACAACAGTTTAACATGCATGTACATTACTCAAAATATGCACCATATAATAGTTAAAAATGGATGGATAATTATAAACATGCATGTACATCATCCGATCTTCAGTTTTGAAATTCAAATTTCCAAAAGTGTTTTCCAATCCAAATTATTAACACCTCAAGAAACATTACAATAACATAACTTCAACAACAGTCTCACATGTATGTACATTACCCAAAAAATATGCACCATATAACAGTTAAAAATGCATGCATAATTATAAACATGCATGTACATTATCTTATCTTCATTTTTGCAATTCGATTTTCAAAAACTTCTACTTTAAAATCAAAATAATTGACAACTCAAGAAACATTACAGTAACATAAACTTCAAAAACCAGTTTTACAAAATAAGTAAAAAAATTAAAAATTAAAAAGAACTTAACCATTATTGTCGTAATGATCATAATTCGCATTCTCCATAATCAGATCCTGTTGTGGTAAAAAAATTGTTTCATCATTCAGTTCATTCATAATAGGGTCAACTTCTGGAGTCGGGTTTGTGCTTATATTCGGATGTTGAACAATATCAACAATTTCAACCATGTTTGGTTTTGAGAGAAAAATGAATTCTGGATTAGGGTTTGATAAACGTTTTGGATTAGAGTTTGATAATAATTCTGGATTTATGATAATGGTTTATGAATTTGAGAGAAACTAAATATGGAAAATCATTTGAAAAAAAGAAACCGTATATGATGCATGATTCTAGGAATTATCAGTTAAGATTATGTGAATGTTAAAATACCAATAATGCCCCTAATAAATTAATTATTTTAATTTAAAAAAAAATGGTATACTAAATTGTGATTGGTCAATTGGAGTTCTCATAGTTACCATGACTTAATGAGGTTCTTATAATAAAGATACACTATATATATATATATATATATATATATATATATATATATATATATATATATATATATATATATATATATATATATATATATATATATATATATATATATATATATATATATATATATATATATATATATATATATATACAAGTATTTAAGACATCTAAATGAGGAAGACACAAAAATAGTGTCAAAGTGCACATCCTCATTCTTGTGGATTGATTTCTAGTATAAAGTTAAAAACTAAACATGTGTCGGACTTTTAAAAGGGATTAGTTATCCAATCCTTAAACTCTTTGAAATCATTGTAATACTTCTTGAATTTATTTATTTTTTAATTTTTTTAATCCTGTTTTTATTACAAAAACGAATATTAAAAAAAGCGAAATATAAAAATGCTTGTCTTTTTAATAAAGCGAGTAAAACTGACGGAAAAACGTACGGAACATAAAATATGTAAAGTTTAACAAGTTAAAAGAAATAAAAAAACAAAAGATACGAAATAAAAAGCATAAAAAACTGTCTTGTTTTGTTAATAAAGTAGAAAATGATAAGGAAAACGGGAATGAAAAAGATGTGAATGAGAATGGGAATGAGAAACAAACAAAGAAAAATGCGAAGGGTAGAACCATTTTGCTACAAGTTTTGTAGTTTGATGACATTGGTGAAGCGACCACCCACCCCTGCTATCTCCGCCCATGATATTACTTCGTTGATCAGGTCATATCGAGTAACTAGTTTGCGTTAAGGGTAAACAGGGGTAGGGGGTGTACCCATAGTTTTTAACTAAAGTTTGCGTTAAGGCGATTTTTTGGCCCACAATCTTGGTTTAATGTGGCAAATTGCACAAAACAAAAAGTAATCTGTTGTTCGTTTACCGATTCTAGCTACAAACTTTAAATTAAGAAATTTGTAACAACAAACTTTAGACTAAAGGTGAGCATATGACCGAACGGACCGGACCGACCGCATTCGGTCCGGTCCGTGTCTCAACTTTTACATTGGTGGTCCCGGTCCGGTCCGGTCCGGACTAAAGCAAACAATTGGCCTTGTTGGACGGACCGGACCGAAGGGTCGACCGGACCGACCGCATTCGGTCGGTCTTGGTCTATGGTTTATGCGAAATCGGTTTTCGGTCCGGTCCGGTCTTGACCGGTCCGGTCCGGTCTTGACCGGTCCGGTCCGGTTTTTGGACCACGCACACCCTTACTTTAGACGGGTTCCCCAAAAAAAGTTTGGGTAACAGAATGGTTATTGGTAAGCAATATTTCATAGATCTAACAAAGGTTTGAGACCTTGTAATAACTAATACTCCGTAAGTCACATATGATTTATGAAAACACAACTAATATCAACACAAGCCAAAACCATTGTTTGGTTTCACAAAGATATACAGTGCTGCTTGCTTGCAAGAGGATTGATCATGTTGCTATTGATCTGTCAATAGACATGTTTCAGTATCAATGTTGTAATCCGAAAGACATTCAAATCAGTGTCTTAAGACATGCAACCAGGATGCCTCTTGCACAGTGATCAACTGATGCCATAAAGTCACATAAGCTAACCACATGACCGTGATTCTAACTTGCCATAAAACCCAATAAGATGAGATTTATCGGACAACATTTAGAATACTATTCAAGAATACCACAAAACAAAACAAATCATACAGCTACAATTATTATCTTTAACATCAAACTCCAAAGTCAAGAAAGTTATGGTTCAAAATATTTCCTTTTTATCTTTGACAAGTTCCTAGATTAAGTTTTTAAAATCCATAATCCATACCATTGATTTCATGTGACAGACACTGTTGAAAGGGCCAAACACATTTAACCAGACTCGCTGGGATCTGGCGAGCCATTGGCTACATCATCATCTTCAATGGGGGTCCCATTGTCTCTAGCCACCGGGCTTGGGCTTGGGCTCCGGCTGTTCCCATTTTCGGCAGCAGGGCTCCTATTGTCAGGGCTGCGACTGACTTCACGAACATCATCTTCAATGGGGCTTCTACTTGTTGCCTTTGGCCTCCTAGAATTGTCTCTTGGTGATGATGTACCTTTCTCTGCCAAACTTCCGTCATCAGGTGATGGGCTGCGTTTCCTTCCTTTGGACGGTGGTGGTGATGCCCTGTTTCTCCTGGGGCTTCTTGACCTTCTTTCTGCACGTTCAGTGCTCCTCTCTCTCTTTGCAGGTGACCTTGATCGGCTGAAGAATTCAAGCAGAAAATAGTGGTTAGTTTGCAGTATAGCAAAACACTGGCAGCAACAAAAAGACAATGAAAACAGAATAACCTGTAGCTGCGACTCCTGCTAGGACTTCGACTCCTACCACGTCGAGGTGGAGATGGGGTGCGAGAGTAACTCCTTCCACGCCTGCATTCAGCACTCGGTGAGAAAAAGATAAATTATTTGAGCCATTAGCTAGAATTGCAATACAGAAAACAAAAGAAGCCATGATGAGCTTACGTCACTTTCTTGGGACTGTTTTGGCAGTTCCTTTCTATATGGCCACGTTCTCCACAACGATAGCATTTGTTCTTCCAGTCGCCAGCTTTGCAGTCCCGTGCCCAATGACCATCAAGTCCACAATTGAAGCAACGACCTGATCCTGGAGGAGGAGCGCCTCTGCCAAGAACTTCACGAGAGCCGCCACCGCCACCGCGGTAGTCACGGTCACGATCACCACCACCGCGGTAGTCACGGTCACCACCACCACCCCCTCTTGGAGCCTGTTACATGAGAAATAATGAATTATTTATTTTTGTTTTCATCTTAACAGAAGAAACAGAACGTATCATTTCGGCATTATCTTGCATCACCACAACAGAGAATTCAAAGATCATTACCCCTTTTGCAAATTCCACAACAATCCGACTTCCATCAACATCACGACCATTTAGGCTATATCTTGCATCATCAGCATCTCTTGGATCACTAAATTCCTGTAAACATGCAAACGAAGAAGACACAAAAAGCACCGGTAAAATCTATAAAAAGGAGGATTCAATAACAAAGCAAATATTATACCCTACAACTCCAATAATATCAAGTACATAGGATAGACCAAGAAAGAAAGTACATACCACAAAGGCAAAGTCACGCTTCATATCCACGTCTCGAATTCTGCGTTAAACGGGTGCCAGAAATAGTAAGGCCATCATTACATTAGTACACCAAAGGGTTGATACTTCGCCCCTCAAAGAATGGTTGAAAAAACACCACTTTCAGATTGTAGCCAATTCCATCAAAAAAAGACGCAAAACATTATAGAAAGAATCGCCAAAGTCTCCTACTACACAATCTGCATGGATAGCGACTCTTTCCACCAAAGGGAACTTCTCACCATAGACCTTCATAAAGATCATTCAAGTTAATTTTCCTTGACATTAGCAAGGGGGCACCTTTTTTTAACCGCGGGTTGTTTTATATCATATTTTAGCCAAAAACACAGTGGTTTATCTTTCTAGACACCTTCAAGTAGAAGGTCCTAATAAAAGAAGATGTATAATGATTTTTCAGCCAGCTTTTGGTAAACCACATCATATTTTAATTCAATCTACTGACCTAGACTAGACCAACATAAAGGTACAACGACGTAAAAACATGGTCATAGACTTATAGACAGCTAACTTATAAGGACAACCCAACTAAGATCACAAAAATGAGTCAAAAACATCTTTATAAATAAAGCCCGACTCAACTTCCTCACACAAACTATTAGCAAATAAAGCTTCAAGAAGCTATATATAAACAGCCTATACAAAAAAATTGAGGGTTGAACTGTTAACCTTCCATATCTGCTAAAAATGTCTTCCAAATCACGTGATCTTGTACGTGAAGCCAAGTGGCCAACATAGAGACGGGTACCACCATGGCGGTCATCATAACGCGGCATATTACCTGAAAAACAAATAAACCTATGAAAAACAATAACATTCAAGGGGGTAAAACACTTTGATACATACAACAAGGGTACAATTTTATAATCAATACAAAAACGCTATTAGCAATTACATGTGTACGGTGTACCAATTAGCATATGAGACAAAACACACCTATATACACAAGAATATGCATGTATCATGAACTCGTGAATATTTACTTGTTGAGTCATCTAATGGCTATATCATTTAAGATGGTAATCAGAATTTGCTCTTTTCCATCATCAAGACTAAGAACGTTCAATTTTTTTTAGAATAATTTGAGAAAATTATTTAAACAAGTTGACAAAGGTGAGCAAAAAATACAAAGGATTTTAAGACGTCAAACTCAACAAGAAGAACCAATTAGCCAAATTTTTCGTAAAACTAGCACTTTGTTAATGGTGAAAAAACACTAAAAAAATCAAAACCAATTACCAGAAAATAAAGTAGCTTCTTTAATTTTATTAATTTTCCCCAAATTTTATAATTTTTCAATTAGGCATGTTTATATAAAATTAATCAACCAACTTCAAAATTCATTAGTTTATACACCTAAACAGATGTAACAACTTCAACTAAAACCTATTCATATATAATTATATACAAATTACAAACTCCAATAAGCAATTTACTTACCAGATCCAACTTATAAACCAACAATCAAATCAAACAAATTATATATTCTCAAATAAAAAACAATACTGAATACAAATCTATAACAAAACAAAAAAAAATCAATTAATATTAAAATCCAATACAAATAATATCCGATTTCAATTAAAAAAAAAAGAAGAAGCTACAGATCCAGATATAGATCGATTTATATATAAGAGTTATAGAGATTGAAAATAAAGTTTAAAAGTAATGGATTGATAAGATAGGAGGATACCTGAACAAGTAAAGGAAAAAAAGGAGGAGGAGCGTCTGCCTGTTGGTACAAACCCTAGATTTGATAGTTTTGGGAAAGAGAATGTGGTTTGACTCTTTTACTTTTATACCACCGTCACCTCCTCCTCGGCTTTTACACTTTAACTTTTTAACCCATTTTACTTTATCTTTTTTACGGAGTACTTTTTTTTTTTAATATTTTTTCACGGCCGACTAATTTTAACTGCACCCGTGTTGATTATTAAATTTATCGCGATCGTAGCGCAGGTTATTTTGTCAAATCATCTTTTTCTTTTCGATGAGCAGACACGACTGAGTTAAGTTGTCACAGTCGATGACTCATTTTTCTTATTTTTATTTTTAATATCAAACAAATACTTGTTTTTTGGAATTTTCTGTGCACCACAATCGGTCGAGTTTTAGACCGATAGACGCAAAACACACCAACTCGACTGATTTCATTTTTATCCCATAGTCGATGTGACCGACTTCAAAGTCGGTCGACCCTATGCCTTGACCGATATTTTTCCAGCCCACTGTGCCCAGCCTTATTATGTTTGTCTTATAACAAGTGTCCACTTTTAATATGCAGACAATTTCACAAAAAAATAAATATTATTTTTTCCACTAAAGTATCTCGTCACTAATTGAAATACAAAGTTAATATTTAATTTGAAGACATCATAAAATAGCAATGTAAACACTTATTATGAAACAAATGTAGTATTAATTTACCGTCACATTAGCTTTTCTCTTTAATACCAAAATCATTGTCAAAGTGTTGTAATAAGACTACTGCATTCACACAAAAAAATCCCGCAATACCACTCACAAACACAAAACAAAAACAAAATAATCGGTTGTTTGGACGAACGAGTTGTGCACAAAACTAGTTGACAACGCGTTGTGGGTGGGGAGGTGTAATAAAGGACGATGCGCCGTAAGTGGTCTTCACACTTGGAGCATGCATCCATTACACTAAGTCTTCGAAGTTTGTATTCGTCTCCACAGAAGTATAAAACAAATAAATATTTTGCTTTTTAGAAAGTTAAACGTGTTCACATCAAAACCATTTGCACCAAGTAAGAATCAAACTAAAAAACATATGACATTTTATCGATGATTGTCCAATTTAAAAACGGAAAAATGATAATCACGTCCTTACGAATATGTTTAAGAAATTCTGATATTTTTTTGCACTTTAAAAATAACCACTCACCTTTCGGATTTAACCGCTCTCATCAACTAAATGTATCATCCTTATCGCATGCTTTTAACTTTTAAACATAAACCTTAAGGTTACAAATAGCAACACCTTTTAAATAAATATGTTTAGTTATTTGAAGTTGGATAAAGTAAAAGTTTATTTTAGGTCATTTTAAGAAAAATATTGCAATATAAGATAGGAAGGATGTTGAAATCCGGTGCGGCTTATTCTCGCACGCGGGCACTACCACATTACCGGGTTGGGTCTTTGCCTAACCAAAATCACATTGAACCTGGCTTCCTACAAAAACGTTCCCAAATGATTTGTGTGTGATGTACATTTGATTATTGCATGCAACTGTCTCACAAAATGACTCCGACATCATTAATTGCTCATGAGGAAAGTTTTTCCAGGACCATTTTCGAGTATTTTGGCTCTAATAATTAACGATAAAGTTTGATAGATATACAAGTTTTGATGTTGTTAAAGTAACTTTCTTCTATTAAATCATTTATTTTTGTCTACTTACTTGGTAGGTCGTGAGCGTTAGATAATAAAGGTCTATTGGCCCGGCCAATTTGTTTAGACCCGTTTAGCTTTTAAGCTTTATGTCTTGTCTTTTTTATTTAATGTTTTTGTATTGTAACATTATAGTTGAATTAGATAAATACATATTCAGTATTCCCTCTGATTTCTACATGGTATCAGAGCTATGAAAAAGAAAAAGAAAAAAGTCTTTGGTTCGCGGTTTGATCATGCACGTTTACCTTCAACTGTTTGAATCTTATTGGACATACATAAACAATGGTGAATATTGATTAGTGCATTAAGGTAATGGGACGGTTAGGTTTATCTGTGATGGCTTGTGAGTTCTAATCGTATGCACTTTAATTGGTGCATTCAATTTGATTTATTATTTGGTTCTAGCACCTCTAATATGATTCATACTGCTTGTTGGTAATTATGGATTAACTACCATTCAATATTTACGATTGTATTGGAATTTGCATTAAAGATCGTATCGTATTCACATGGGGCTATATATTAACATTGTTTAAGTTATAAAGATTATCAGTTTCGATCAAAAGTAAATTTGTTTGTTCGATGGTTTTATTAATGCGCTCTCGTATTCATTCACTGATTTAGAAGGGCTATTATTCGAGGGTTAATAGTTTGATTTGATTTTTTTATTGGTACCGGATTATGTTTTGAAGTGGGCATGTTCGGCTTTGATAATGTTTAGGGCCCGTTTGGTTAAAGATATATATGTGATGAGAATATCACGACTTTCAAGTCGTAATTTGTGTTGTTTTGTGGGCGATAATGAAATTGTTATATCATAGTCATAGATTCATTACACACCAATTTGGTGTCTATGAAATCCATTAAGATTGACCCTCTTTTTCCACTACAAAATTCAAATATCTATACACTTTTTCATACCATATTTTATCAATAAACATAAACAATGGTAATGATACACTTTTTCATACCCATTGTCATTCCACATCATTCCAAATCCGATACCCATTGTCATTCCTAACAACAAACCAAACGGGCCCTTAGTTTATTGATAAATTGGGTTTGATACTTTTTGGTCATCTGTTTATTGGTTTAATGGTTAATAGTTTCGTATTAGTATTGGTATGGATATCGGATTCTGAATTGGTAATTGGTTTTGTGTTGGTGATGGTGTTGGTGATGTTACAGTCTTAACTAATCCGACTATGTCTTGAGTAGTTATGTGCAACATCTCGACATCCAAAACTTGTTTTGGTTTCACATGTGAATCTGCATCCGGTTCCGCCTGGTTTTATCTGAATCTATTTGTCTGCTGTTGAATCTTCTGCTCTTCGTCTACCTCGGTTCAGATCTCTCTCTGCTGAATCTGTATTTGTCTACTTGGATCTGCTCTTCGTCTACCTCTGTTCGGATCTCTCTACCACTAAATATGTATTTGTTGGATATGCTTTTCGTTTACCTCTGTTCGGATCTCTATGCTGTTGAATCTACATCTGTTTGTATGCGCATGTCTGTCTGATTTTGGAGTTTTCCTGTCAAACTCTAAATGTAGCATTGTGAGTTTGAGAGGGAATGTTAGATAAACTTATTGACTCGCCCACTTTTTTAGGCCCGTTTAGGTCATGTCTTTTTTATTTAATGTCTTTGTATTGTAACATTATAGTTAAATATGATAAATACATTTTCAGTATTCCCTCTGATTTTTACATTGTGAAAAGGGAGTCAATTGAGATAGAGAAAATTTGACTTAATTTTTTGAACGACAATTTTTTTACACCTTATACCACCTATCTCACAGTATATCTCACAAATGGCTTCAGTGAGACTTGAACCCACAACCTCTAGATTGGTGGGCAACTCACATACCATTAAACCAAAGACCTTGGATGAAAATTGACTTTATAGAGAGTATTATATTCTTCTATTCATCTCATGCGCGATACTTTCAACATATATCATGTTGAAATTGATAAACAAATATTGTGATATTGATAAATGAATATTGTGATCTTAAAGTATCACAATATTTGTTTATCAATTCAACATGATATATGTTGAAAGTATCGCGCATGAGATGAATAGAAGAATATAAAGTCAATTTTCACTTGTTAAAAAATAACTTAAAATTTAGTTTCTTACGTTTTTGTTCGTTTTTTTTCACGTTTTCATCCGTTTTACACGTTTTTGTTCGTTTTGACACGTTTTCATCCGGTTTTACACGTTTTTGTTCGTATTTGCACGTTTTCGTCCGTTTTTATACGTTTTCATTCGTTTTAACACGTTTTTTCACGTTTTCATCCGTTCTAACACGTTTTTATCCGTGTTTACACGTTTTCGTCCGTTTTTTACACGTTTTCGTTCGTTTAACACGTTTCGTATGTTCTTACACATTTTCGTCACCTTTAACACGTTTTCCGGTTTTTCACGCCATCCGTTTTACATGTTTTCATCCGTTTTACATGTTTTATCCGTATTTATGCGTTTCCATCCGTTTTACACGCCATCCGCTTTAACACATTTTATCCAGTGTTTACATTTTCATCCATTTTACACGTTTCGTTCGTTTAACACGTTTTAAATACATTCTTTACGTTTCGTCACCTTTAACACGTTTTAAATGCTTTTCGAGTTTTCATCCGTTTTACATGTTGTCATCCGTTTTACATGTTTTTGTCCGTATTTGCACGTTTACGTCCGTTTTTACACGTTTTCATCCGGTTTAACACGTTTTCGTCTGTTTTTTCACGTTTTCATCCTTCCTTACTCATTTTTATCCGTTTTTACACTTTTTCGTCCGTTTTTGCAAGTTTTCGTTCATTTTTACATGCTTTCATCCGTTTATACACGTTTTCGTCCATTTTTGCACCTTTTCATCTGTTTTTGTATGTTTCGTCTATTTTACACGTTTTCGTCCGCTTTACACATTTAAATGCATTTTACAAGTTTTAGATGCGTTTTGCGTTTTATCCGTTTTGCGTGGACGGCGTGGGACAACGGATGAAAACGTAAAACATGTAAAACGTATGAAAACGTCAAAAATGCAACAAAACGTGCAAAACGTATGAAGCACTAAAAACGTGCGAAACGTGTTAAAATGAACAAAACGCAAAAGCAGACGAAAATGTGTAAAACGAATGAAAACGGTCGAACGGATGGCGTGAAAAATTGACGAAAACATGTTAAAACAGAGAAAACGTGTTAAAACGGATGAAAACGTGCAAAATAAATGAAAACGTAAAACGGATGAAACGTGAAAAATGGACGAAAATGTTAAAACGGACGAAAATGTGTTAAAACGGACGAAAACGTAAATACATATGAAAACATGCAAAACAAATGAAAACGTGTAAAACGATGATGGCGAAAACGAGAAAAACGTGTTAAAGCGGACGAAACGTGAGAAACGGATGAAACGTGAAAAACCGGCGAAATGTGTTTAAACAGACGAAACGCGTCAGAATATAGACGAAAACTTGCAAAACGGACGAAAACGTGTAACAACGGATGAAAACTTGAAAAATCGAAGAAAGCGTTTAAAACGAATGAAATGTGCAAAAGGATGAAAAATGGAAAAAAGCAGACGAAACGTGTTAAAGCGAACGGCGTGTAAGCGGACGAAAACGTGAAAAAAATGGACGGCAACGTAAGAAAATCAAATTTTAAGTTATTTTTTAACGATCGTTAGTATAAAGGACCAACGATGCAAGTTTTACGTAAGATAACCAAATTTTAAGTTATTTATTAATGGTCGTTAGTATAAAGGACTAACGATGCAGGGTTTTTTGGTAACGGGTACACAGAAAGGACTAACGATGGAGGTTTAGTGATAGAATGTGAAAAAGAAAAGATAGATACATACAACCATAAAAATTGGCAAGTTAACTACATTTTCAAGTGATTTGCCTAACATTAAACAAGTGTAAGATGTCATATGCAGCAATCAAATCAGTGATCTTACATGGAAGATCAAGCAGAACCAGCACAATATATGGTCTATGGAACAAGTCAAACTTGAACCACTTGCTACACTTTCTGTCTATATTCACACCTCTATCAAACTAAACTTCTATCAACCCTATTACATACTTCATAAACCTACAGCTTGCAAAATTGTGACGTTCATACCTCTTGTTTGGGAAACGAGTAGTTTTCACCTCTCTGTCTGGGTTGATCATGTTTTCTTCACTAGTGCTTCAAGGTTTTACAGTAGTTTTTCAGCCATGTAGATGCAGAAATAAGAATCTGAAGCTCCCCAGTAAGAAAATCTCTAACCAGCTGCATCCTTTGTGTGTGTTTTCCAGTCAATGGAGGAGAACTGTGGCGAGTTAGAAACTGTAAAACACATGTCAGCAAAGGAAAGTTGTTACTGATTGAGCGTGTAACTAGACTTTATGTATTCAAGCTTAGTGTTTGATATCATATTTTTTTCAAAGAAATGGAAAACCATAATCAAGGGGACGATTCGATGAGCAATACACAAGCATAAGATTTAAGTGCAAGAGAAATTGCTGTACACAAGTGCAAACATATAAACATGCCGTTGCTCTTGCACTGTTCTTCAAACAGGTAACGGGTCAAATGTCTTGGTTTATAGCAAAACAGGTAATCTACCTGTAGGGCTGCATAACGCTTCTCAATCATGTGATCGAATCTCAAATGTAGAAATCGATGTGCTTCCATTTCTCTCACCCTGTTCTTCAAAGGAATTCGAGCCAGCCGGCCATCATTTTGTGTTGCTTCCATAGCCAGGTCCTGCAACTCTGCAGAGCACACAAACATATAGACGGAATCTCAAAATTTTAATATCTGTGGAGTATTTGACTAACAATGTCAGAGTATGACAAAAGAGCTGAAGAAGGTGACTCAGGAATCCAAAACAAGCCCAAAATAATAGCATTTGAGGAAACATAACCTTTATTTCAGTAATGTACACATTTATATTTTACCGTCAGAAACATAGTTTTCAGCAAATATCCATTCCTTAGGTAGTTATGTTAAACTAAAATGATTTTCAAAAATAATTGCAAAAGTTTTTATATCAGATACAATTGGCCAAAGTCACACCTGTTTGTAGCGGATAAGGATATGAGTACAGACATTCATGCAGAACTTTGTACTTATCTATTTATCGCGCTAATTAAAGGGAATGGCAGGGACCTTCACGAGGTGCAACATACAACACGAGCAAATGCACGAGTGCTTATGGATTCCCTCCTTTGCCACTGGAAGACTTGACTTCCTGTATAATATTTATAATAATAAGCAAATCCAGTCACATCCCTTCAAAGTGGTCAAATAAGGAACATAAATACCAGAAACTATCACTTGACTCTATTGTACTATATGAAAACTTGAAAAGATAGATACATACATCACCGTGAAGCAATTTCGACTAGAGTGTAGCTCATTAACATCTTTCAGGGCTGGTGTTGTGTGTCTATCCAGAAGATCTAACTTCATTGCACGCAGGTGATCATGCTGAGGTACATCGACCTCAACATGAACTTTATCATATTTGTTGCTAGGGAATATAAATCCAAAATCCAATAAGAGTCTATCATTTGAGAACTTCCCATATCTTATAAGTACCTCATCGCCAGGAGCATAATTCTCATCAGCAATAACCTGTGGAAGGCAAATAAATAAGTGGTCCAAGAATATTAAAACCATTTGTTTGAAGAGATTACCTCTGAGACTTGTGTAAAGTCGTCACTCAAAACATCTGTTTCTGAAAATGCATCATGATTAAAGAAATCTGCAAAAGGAATCTACAATAATATTAACTCTCTGAAGTGTTTCCACAAGCATGAGTTAAGTACTGGAACCTTCATATAAATTCCAGACAGTTATAAAATCGTAGCGAATTATCAAACTAGGATACCATTGATACACCTTGTGCTGATCCAAGCTCGAGATTCAACTACAGCATTTACAAGAAAATATCAAAAGCGAGTTTGCAATTATTGACTAATTCTAACAAAGTGAAGACGAAAAGTGGAGTCTGATATGGTGTCATACCTAGATTATATGCATGTTTAAATTCGCAAGAACGTGACATCTTCAAAATACTCAGGAAGTGGTCAATAACCTGCATATAAATGATAAGCTTGTGAAATCTTTTATTTCCTATGGAGTATTTCCTAAGCATCTAAAGATCTCAAGTAATCAGTGAGCTTGCACAAGCTATTATAAGTAACATACATCTTTTATGGATGAGAAGTCCTTTTCGATTTGAGCCTTATGTTTCAGTGTTTCGTCATATAGAGAACTTATCTTGATCATCTCCAATTCCTCATCGCTCCATAGTATCTACAAATATATAGAAGTGCTTCATAAACACAGCAGAAAGCATAGAAAACAAGGAATAATTATTATAAATACCGTGCTATGCATCTCCTCAACGGAGGCAAACAGCTTATGTAAGGAGCCCATTCAGAAGCCTGCAATAGAGAGTATAAGATTAACAAAAAATACTAAAAGTATGTCCCAAACAAAGAATAACTACGTAGTTCAAAGTAAAATCTATACCAGACCAAGTTTTTGGTGCAAAAGGATGACCAAAGCAAGCTTAGCAACATTACCGACATCCTCCCCTAACAAAGAACTAACTTTCGGATGTAGATTATCCGGTGCCAGTTGCTGCACAATATATTCAGAAATGATACAGTTTCACGATTCACAATTACACATAAACAGTAACAAATTTAAATTTTCCATCAAAGCATACCGCACTGTAAGGAACCTTCAATATGCAATCACCAGCTTGTATCGGCTCACAAGCAAACAATGACCTGCATTTACAACACACGATGAGTAAAAAATCCAGAAAATTTTAGAGTCTATTAACAAAAGCTAGATAAAAAAAATTTACCAGCCGTAACTTGACTTCCCAACTGTTAGCTGGGACGATATTTCCGCCCCAGACTTGTGCCTTAACCACTGCAAGAAGTCATTACACTCGTTGTCTGTCGACTGCGGTACCTGAGTCAGTAATTTAATCAAACAGGTGGTGTGCATTGAAAAACAAAGGCTGAAATTCACTGAGATTAGTTTAGTACCTGTTGCGGGTAAGATGATGAGGTGTTGATGTTGCACCTGATTCGCAAACAACGTAGTGAGGAAGCGAAAACGGTCGTTGAATTCGAACACATAGGATTAGCATTGCAGTGTGTGAAATATGGTGGTCTGTTATTGTGTCTCTTTAGGATTGTAATCTTAAAAGTGCCAGTTGAGTCAAAGGTTGTGGTTGTTTAAAATGTTTTACAGTAGTTTAGTTTTGCTTATTACTGAGATAAATCGAACTCATTAACGGATGAGGTCTGTTCAGGTTACTCGAGGAGGCGTTTATGTATCCCGTGATCGTTATTTGACCTTTTTATACTAATCAAGTAATTTTTCGGGTTTTACGAGTATGGATAATGCGAGGAATTTGTGTAAGATGAGCCTCGAGGTTGTCATAACGAATTTCACATATCGATAGATAGGGACAAGTTTTTGTCGGACGATTTACAGTAATAGACGAACGTAACTAGATGTTAACACATGTAGTTTTTGTAAAGCGGTTTATGAGCATGTTTGGCGAAAGTAAACAGGAGATATAGATATGGAGTGAAAGATTAAAAATTGAAATTATTTCTATAAATTATATGAAGTAGCATTTGATTTTGAAAGATTATTTTGTCTGCCAAACAAAGCTTATATTTTAAAAAAATAAGCATAAATCCATCGTAATTTTGTGTGACAAATGTACGTATATGTAATCATGTTATTTTTATGTCACATGAAATCTGCATTGAAAAAATAAATAATTGTGTGAGAGTCGCTCATTATGTGTATTGTGTATTGAATAATAACTCATTGTCACTCAAATTAAAAAAGGGAAAAAAAATAAAAAATAAAAAATCATTAACTAAAACAAATTACATAACTATAAAGAACATTTAAGTATCTTTTCATAAAGTGACTATTCGAGTGGGTATATATGTAATTTTTAAGAGCATTGGTGTGATCACGAAATGTTGCGTCATTTCGGACGTGGCAAGTTAATCGACGCCGCCGCTTAAGCGCCATCGCACCGCCCTCGGCGCCAATTAAAAAATAAGTGAATTCACACCTCGGTATTTTAATTTTTTCTTATTTTAAATGGATTTTGTGTTTTAGTTTTAGTTTTATTGTGTGTGTTTATTTTCCGTGTGTGTGTGTGCGTGTGTGTAGTAGAGATGCAACAACTAAACCGTTTTTTTTAAAACCGGCCAAATAACTGAAACCGGTTTTGGAAAAACCGGTTATATAATAACCAGACTGGTTTTTTTTCAACCGAACCGGTTTGACCGATTTTAGGTTTAGGGGGAGACCGGATTTTTACGGTTATATAACTGGTTAACACCGGTTTTTTCAAATAACCGGTTAGAAAAACCGGCTTTAACCGGTCTAATAACCAAGAATAACCAGCTTTTTAAACCCCGGCGGTTTTAACGGTATATTTGCACCTCTGGTGTATAGGATGAAGATGAAATGGAAAGAATGAAGATAGTGTAATTGTTTTGCTAAGCTCTTGGCCCAAATTTTATTTAATTGGTTATACTCTAGACCCAAATGGCTAAGCCCAAATTGTTAATCGGTTATACTTTAGACTCAAATGTGCTAAGCCCAAATTTTATTTAATTGGCCCAAATTGATAATATGCTAAGCTCTTGGTCCAAATGTGCTAAAATAACAAAAATGCAAATTTAATCTGAAATTAATACAAATTTAATTTTATTTAATGTAATTTGTTTTTTATTTGAATATTGTAAGTTGTGTTTTATTTAATGAATTAAATGTATGAAAAATATTATTATGCTAAGTTGTGTTTTAATTTAATGAATGAAAATGTAGTTTGTATGAAAAATGGGGAAAAATAATTGTTGGGTCAATAGTGAGGGTATTTTTGATGTGTAAATGTGAAATGTGAAATATTGAGGTGTCGTTGAGTTGACGAAATGGCATGAGCCACCACACCCAATGCTCTAAAATAAATCGTCTTTTCTTAATGTCATTTTGTAAATTAAATATTGAACAATTGTGGTAAAATGATGTCAAATTATACTAAATAACATATGTTGAAGTGTAGGTTGGGAGCCGTTATTGTTGCGAAGGTTGTCGGGTAGAAGATCGGCTGCAGGGAGGAGGATGACTTGGGTTTATTAGGAGCAACGCCTCGAGTCGACATTGTTCACGCCGAGCCGAGCCGATCCGTTGTTTATTACAAGTTGGTAAAGTGTGAAACTCACATATTAGTGTTAAATCATGATATATCAAGCGAATTGTAACACCAACTTTCTTTTATATGGAGTAGTATTTTGTCCAATTTACACAAATAAAATGTACCGATTTAGATGTCCATATATTATGCGTAATATTTGGTTGGAATGCTTTGGATGTTTATACTTTCCAATACAAAAGCTTCTGAAAACATTTTACTATAACCGTGAGTGTTTAATCACATGTGATGTATCTTACAACTTTCAGCACCGGAAAAAAAGAAAAGAAATAATAAGTTCGTCGAAAAGTATATCATGTGAGATCTTAATTCTCTAATGAAAGATATAAAGATGTTCTTCGTAATATTGTAATTTGTTTCGTTTAACTATTAACCATGTTCTCTTTCATTAGTCCTTCAAGGTTTCACAGTAGTTTTTCAGCCATGCTGAACCAGATTTGAGGATCCGAAGATCCCCAGCGAGGAGATCTCGAGCCAGCTGCATCCTTCGTGGGTGGTTTCCAGACAATGGAGGAGAACTGTGGCGAGTTAGAGACTGTAAAGCAAATGTCAACAAAGAAAATTGTTACTGATCAAGAGTGTAACTAAACATTATATTTTCAAACTTACAGCAAATGTTTAATATTGTAAGTTTTCAATTAAATCAAAGGATAAGCAATACAAAAGCATATCTTTAAACAAGTACGCCATTTATACATGCTATTGTGATATACGTACGCTGCATGTTAGGTGGTAACATGGGCAGATTGGATAACGGGTCAAAACAGGTAGTTTACCTCAATCGCTGCATTATAATCATCAATCATGTGATTGAATCTCAGATTCAAAACTGATGTGCTTCCATTTCTCTTGCCCTGTTCTTTAAAGGAATTGAGTAAGACGGCCATTATTTTGTGTAGCTTCCATAGCCAAGTCCTGCAACTCTGAAGAGCACACATGCATATTGAATTATCAATCTTATCCAGAGATATGGATTCATAAATAGTTTGGATTTAACTTGTTTAATAAGTGATTCATGTTGATTAACAAAATTCTTTTGATAATAAAAAAACATATAGTGTGATCAGCAATGTAATAATTTATATAATTATACTATAAAAGAAATGTCTTAACAAATTTCATCCTTTATGTAATATTCAAATTAGTTCAATAAGGTATTAGCAAAAAAATCGGATATCAGATATTTTGGCCACATTCACGCTGGACTGTGGTGGATAAAAGAACGAGATACAATCATTTATGCATACTCTTGGTGTATCAAAATTGAGCTCTAAATAGTGAGAGAATGGTTGGGACCTTTTGTAGAGGTGCAACATACAACACGAGCAAACGTGACGTAGTCCTTGCGGATTCCCTCCCTTGCCACTTGATGACTTGACTTCCTGTATAATATGTATAATCATAAGCAAGAGGCAACATATATACAAGAAACATTCATGGGACACTGCTAGCTACATACAGCATCAGAAGGTATGATTTAAAGTCAACTTTTCAATAAAAGATACCTACTTCACCATGTAACGAATTCCACGTGAGTGTAACTTGTTAACATCTTCCAGGGACAGTGTTTGGTGTTTATTAAGAAGATCCAACTTCATTTCACGGAACTGATCATGCTGAGGTAAATTGATCTCAACTTGAACCGACAGTGTCTGTTGAAAGGAATTGTAAATCCAAAATACAGTAAAAGTTCAGCATTTGGAATATCCTCATATTTTATAAGGACCTCATCGCCTGGAGCATAATTTTGCCAGCAATAAACTGTAGAATGCAAAACTATCAGTGGTCTATAAGTCTGAGAATATCAAGAATACTTATTTATAAAGAGTACCTTTGAGGCTTGCTCAAAGCTATCAGACATTAATTCCGAACATGCATCATGGTTAAAGAATTCTGCAAAAGGAATCTACAAAAATATTAACTCGCTGAAGCGTTTATTAAAACATGATTATCTTAAACATTTTCCAGATAGATTTATACTCCCTCCATCTCATCTTAGTTCCGGAAAATGCATCATGATTAAATGTGTTAAAGATAGCAATATGCTTTATTAGAAGATTGATTGAGATGAGTAAAAATGTAAAATAGAAAAATTAGTAAAATTACAACTTTTTTTTTTTAAGAAGGTTGGCAGTTTTTTTGGGACAAAGTAAAAAAATAACGTGGACAATTAGATACCATTGATGCACTCGATCTGCTGACCCAAGCTCGAGATTCAACTGTAACAATTACGAGAAAGTATCAAAAAGACTTTGTAACTATAACAAAGTGAAGATGAAAAGTGGAGTGATAAGATGTTATACCTAGAGCACGTGCATGCTTAAATTTGTGAAGCGTGACATGTTCAAAAAATTCAGGGAAGTGATCAAGAACCTGCGTAGATATAATAACCTCATGAGCTACATTGATTAATTTCCTATTTCCTAAACAACTGAAGATCTCACCAAATAATTAACAGTGAGTTTGCGCAAACTAAATATTGGTTTTGGACATACACGTTGTATGGACGAGAACTCGCTTTTCAGTGTGATCCCTATGTTTCAACGTTTCGTTATACAGATAACTTATCTTGATGGTTTCCAATTCCTCATCGCTCCAAAATATCTACACAAATAAAAATGCATCATATAAAGAATAAACAGGATTACAGGACTTATTAAAAGTGTAAGAAACATAAATAAGTATAAAATACTGTGCTGTGCATCTCCTCAACCGCGGCAAACAACTGATATAAGGAGCCCATTCAGAAGCCTGCAAGAGAGAATATGACACAAGCTAAAAACAGCTGATAATGTGTCCACAAAAGAATATGTGGTTTAAAGTAAATTTTTACCTGACCAAGTTTTTGGTGCAGAAGAATGACCAAAGCAAGCTTAGCTTTATTACCGACGTCCTTCCTAACAGAGAACTAACTTTAGGCGGCAGATTATCCTGTGTCAGTTGCTGCAAAATCACAAATAACATGCTTTCAGGATTCACAACTATGGATAGAATCAAAGAGCAAAAACTATCATCAAGCATACCACACTATGAGGAACCTCCAACATACAATCACCAGCTTGTATCGGCTTACAAGCAAACAATGACCTGCATTCACCACGAGGATGAGTAAAAATATATAGAAAATTCTACTGTATATATTATCAGTTGAACTTTTGACAAAAGGTTTTTGTAAGTTATATGTCAAGGTGTATCCAAACTGTATTAAATTAGTAATAGTTAATTAAGTGGCTAAAAAAGGTATCTCTAGAAATTACCTGCCGTAACTTGACTTCCCAATTGACAAATGGGACGTAATTTCCGCTCCAGACTTGTGCCTTAACCAGGGCAAGAAGTCATTACAGTCTTTGTCTACCGGCTGTAATGCCTAAATCAGTAATTTAATCAAACATGGGCATGGAGTGAAGAAAATAAAGACCTCAGTTGACTGAGTTTAGGTTAGTGTGTAACCTGTGGCGGGTGAGATGAGGTGTTCAGGTTACAGCTGATGCGGAAGCAGCACCCTGAGGATGCCAAAAGTGGACGTCGAATTCGAGCACATAGATTTAGCATTGCAGTGTGTTTGAAACTAGTATTCTCTTATTGTGCCTGCTTTGGATTATAATCTTAAAAATTCTCGGATCAGTCAAAGGCCGTGGTTCCTTTAAAAGTTGTATATTATGGTAGCTGTTTAGTTTTATGTTTATATCGAGATGATATGTAGCACATAAGTACATAACTGAAGTACTGAACCATATACTAAAGTGACAATAAACTCAATTTTTGGTGTTTTTTCACATATGCAATTACTTGAGCTTTTTGAAGAACCAAAATCATTTTTCCTGACATGTTTCGTTTTTTGAACCGTAATTTTATGTCCAAAACTAGCTATCATCAAACAATCAAACTGGTAGTTGTCTGAAGTTATCAACCTAATGACTTCTGATCATTACAGTAAACAACTCACAAAGGATATAACAAAGAGATGTACCTTAATTTATGGCAGAATATATATATGCCTTGCTCACAAAATCATATATACGTATTAGGTTTTGTTTTAGTGCATTCAATATGGTGGGCATGCTTTTTATAATTGAGTATATAAATTCTATAATTGGGATGAGTTTTAAAATAAGTAAGTAAATCAGTGACTCATTTTCGTGTTTTAACTATATATAGCAACGGTAACAGACAGGTTTTCTGTTAGAAATTTCTTATTCGTTTCACTTTAGTCGAGTTAAAAAACTTGGTTATTTTATTGGGGATTGTTCAACAAGTGCCCTGAGGGCATCGGTTAGTGTGCATTAATTCATCCCGAACTTTCATTTTATATTAAAAAAGCATTTGATATGTATTAATTAAACTTATAAATTACCTCAGTTAGTTGTGATTTTTAATTTAATAAGCATAAAATTTCCTTATTTATTTATCTAAACCAATGCCTTGAAGGCACCGTTAGTCAAACCCATTTTATTAACCGTGTACTGTTAAACTCGGTTATTATATCTACCTGCGAAAATGAGGTGTTGATGTTGCAGTGTGTTTGAAAATGGTGTTACGTTAATGTGTCTGTTTTGGATTATAATCCTAAAAAAGTGTAGGTTGAGTGAAAGGTTGTGGTTCTTTGAAATGTTTTACAGTACTGTAGTTGTTTTATTTTGCTTTTTTATTGAGATGACAGACTTTTATACGAGAAAGGCCAATGCAAGGCATTTGTGTGAGATGATGAGCCTCAAGGTTGTCGAAAATGAGTTTGATATTTAAATTGTTGACAAGTTTGTAAAGCCAAGGGACAATTACACAAAGCAAAGCTAAAATGTTGGAGTTTATGTCATTATGTGTAATCGTGGTAAAGGCATATTGAGTCCCACATAGGAAGATGAAAGAAATAAACACGTAGATATAAACCTGATGATTTATTATTTGTATAGGTTGAGGTTGAATGCCATAGTTAAACTTTATAAATTTGTAATTAGTTGGTTTCACTAAGACAGCACTCCAACCTTTTTTAGCTGTATCATTAAGTCTTGAACCTGTACTTTACAATTGGCGTTCATTGAAAAAAGAAGGTACCTCTGTTTTATGAGTTTAGAGCACCTTACCTCTGTTTCACTAAGACAGCACTCCAACCTTTTTTAGTTGTATCATTAAGTCTTGAACCTGTACTTTACAATTGGCGTTCATTGAAAAAAGAAGGTACCTCTGTTTTATGAGTTTAGAGCACCTTACGTGGGTTATAAATTTGTAAATTTGGAATGCCATAGTGAAACCTTATAAATTTGTAATTAGTTGGTTTCACTAAGACAGCACTCCAACCTTTTTTAGTAACAAAAATCATTATGTCTTCCAAGTTCCAACAGAGTTCGCTAGTTTGACTCTTGTATCATTAAGTCTTGAACCTGTACTTTACAATTGGCGTTCATTGAAAAAAGAAGGTACCTCTGTTTTATGAGTTTAGAGCACCTTACGTGGGTTATAAATTTGTAAATTTGTAATGCCATAGTGAAACCTTATAAATTTGTAATTAGTTGGTTTCACTAAGACACCACTTCAACCTTTTTTAGTAACAAAAATCATTGTGTCTTCCAAGTTCCAACAGAGTTCGCTAGTTTGACTCTTGTATCATTAAGTCGTGAACCTGTACTTTACAATTGGCGTTCATTGAAAAAAGAAGGTACCTCTGTTTTATGAGTTTAGAGCACCTTTCGCGGCTGCATTTGATGCCGAATCATCACAACGAGGATGCAAGTTGAATGCGAACACGTAAAACTAAAATTGTAGTGTGTGTGAGAAGATGGTCAATTGGATTATAATCTTAAAAGGTATCGATTGAGTTAAAGATTGTTTTGAAATGTTTTATAGTGTTTGAAACGCTTTTATACTGCTATAGTTGTTTAGTTTGTTTTTAACCGGATGATATGTTGTACATGCATAGGGTTGAAATAGAGTCAAGCCGAGCTCGGGCTTAATAGCTCGACGAGCTTTAATCATCCGGGTTTCGCCGACTCAAGTAAGATTCGAATAAGGCCCTAGCTCAGCTAGAAAATTTTGAATTTATATATAAACATTGTATTCGATTCCTAGACTTATCAAGAAGTTAAGAAAATACGTGATGAACTCACGAGCACAAAACAAGCTCACCACGAAAGCTAGTAAATTTGCAATAGATAAATAAGCCCAGCCCGGTTTGTGGGTTTAGGGTGCCTAGGGTTTCACCATTATAAATAATGGTTAATAATAATATTATACCTACGGGTTTCGATGTAAACATATTGTCTTACAGGTAGATGGAGAACTGAATATAAGTATCTATTTACATTTCAATACAATAAGCAACTAATATCACTTTTATCGGCTTACAAGCAATCAATGACCTGCATTGACCACACATGGATGAGTAGAAAATACGGAGTATAAAGAAACTTCCAGAGTATATGTAATCAGGTAATTGTTTCTTGCTAAAGTTGATCCTATGAAAAAGGTGTTCATATGTTATATATCTACGGTATATGTACCTATAGTTAACATGTTAAGAAAGTGAGAAAGTTAGTTCAAAAATTACCTGCCGCAACCTGACTTCCCAATTGACAGATGGGACATAAATTCGCCCATATTTGTGCCTTAGCCACAGCAAGAAGTCATTACACTCGTTCTCTAAAGGCTGTGGTACCTGAGTCAATAATTTTATTACAACTTTATTGGCGTGCATTGAAGAAAATAAAAACTTCAGTTGACTGAGTTTAGGTTAGTGTGTAACATGTGGCGGGTGAGATGAGGTGTTCAGGTTACAGTTGATGCGAAAGCTGCAACGTGAGGATGCCAAAAGTGGGCGTCGAATTCGATCACATAGATTTAGCATTGCGGTGTGTATGAAAATGGTGTTCTCTTATTGTGCTTGTTTTGGATTAAAATCTTAAAAATTGTCAGATTAGTCAACTGTTGTGGTTCTTCTTAAAGTTTTAGTATTACAGTAGTTGTTTAGTTTTGCTTTATATTGAGATGACATGTAGCAGATACATACATAATTGAACATATATTAAAGTGACAACCGACAAGTAACTTTTTGGCTTTTACAAGTATGGACAGTGCGAGGCATTTTATGAGATGAGGCTTGAGGTTTTAACATATGGATTGTTAGGGACAAGTTGGTATGGAACGATCTATGATGATAATAGACGAATGCAACGCAAGGTTAACATATGTAGCTTTTGTAAACCATGAACAATTGTACAAAGTAAAGCTTACTATTGGAGTTTATGTGTAATCATTTTGTTTTTTCCAGGTAGATGCATATTCAATCCCACATGGACAAATGATAGGAATAAAGGCATAGACATAACCCTGATGAGTTACTTTTCATCACGCTGGCTGATTTTAATGTGACACTTTATGTGGGTTTCACTTATAAAATCAGTCAGTTCTTTTTGTTGAATATGGCTCATATATGAATAAAGGGTAACATTCAATGAATCAATGCAAGTTGATGAAATCTTAATAAAGATATCAAATCTTTAGCAAGATATGGAAGATTCAGAGAATATGCAAGTTGCTGATTTTTTCAAGTTGATGTGCAACTTGAGATGGTTTTTGAGCCTATAAATAGAGCTCATTCGTTAGAAGCAAGACACACCAAAAAACATACAAGCACTTCTTGTTGTGTAGTTAGAAATTAGCTCTCTTTCTTATTCTAGTTGTAATATGTTTCTATAAGAAATATATAAGAAAGTTTGGTGTTTCATTCTTGGTTTCTTTCATAGTGTATAATTTTCAATAAGCTAGTTTGGGGTATAGTTGTGGTATTGAAACATTCACACCCTTTACCTAGTCGGTGAGATATTATCGCGATTATTCCACAACAAGTGGTATCAGAGCCGAGGTTATTCTTAGTATGCTCTGTGGTTGCAATTAAATTTGATCCTCCACATCAGAAAAGAATTTCGTTGGTTTTTTGGTTGAAGCTATTGAAAATTTATTTGTACACGAAATGGTGGATGGCATAGTTGACAAACTTTCTACATCGGTGGATCCAACATCTCCAAGTTGGGCTAGGCCTCTGACGAATGCAAGATTGGCGGTGGAGGTTTTGATGGCACATGCCATTTCGGTATGTGGCAAAGTGAGGTTCTAGACGTTCTTTTCGGCATGGTCTAGACATTGCCGTTGAAGAAAGTAAACCGAGAGGATGTAGAAGAGATGATTTGTTAACCATCAATCGGTTAGCTTGTGCACGGTTCGCTCATGTCTTTCGAGAGAGCAACGATATGCTTTCTCAAAACAAAACATCCGCATATAAATTGTGGGTGGCGTTGGAGGAGAAATTTCAAGAAAATTGTGAGAATAAGCACTTTATGAAGAAGCGACTCTTTCGCTTCACTTATGTACCCGGTACCACTATGAATGATCACATTACCAGTTTTAACCAGCTGGTAACCGATTTGATGAATATGGATGAGGTGTTCAAAGACTAGGATCTAGCATTGATACTGTTGGGATCGCTTTCGGAGGAGTACGAGTTGCTTGAAACAACTCTACTTAATGGAAAGGATGATGTGTCTCTTAGTGAAGTTTGTGCCGCCTTGTATAGTAAAGAACTGAGAAGGAAGGACAAGCAGATTAGTTCAGTGGAGCGCAGAGGTTTTGTTGGTCGAGGTCGCTCACAAAGAAGGGCACCGGCAAGAGATGGAGATCCAAGTCGAGGCGAGACTAGCAAAGATGAATGTGCCTTTTGTCATGAAAAAGGTCATTGGAGAGAGATTGTCCAAAGTTGAAAACCAAGGACAATCATTACAAAGGAAAGTCAGAGTCGAGGCGAATGTCACCAAGTGTGATGATGAAGAATCAGATCTCTCACTTGCAACATCGTCAACCAAGAATGCTTCTGATGTATGGCTATTAGATTCCGCATGTAGCCATCATATTACACCACATCGAGAGTGGTTTAGTAATTTTGAAGAACATGAGGAAGTTGTTTATACGACAGACGAAACTCCCCTCACTACTCATGGGATTGGTTCCGTTCGATTGCAGAATGAAGATGGAACAATTGTAACCTTGAAAGGTGTTCGTTATTCGCTAAAGTTGAAGAAGAATCTCATTTCGCTTACCTTAGAATCTAAAGGATTCAAGTAAGAGCAAAGGATGGGTTATGAAGATCATCTCCAGCGTATTTGTAGTAATGAAGGGTATTCGTAAAATAAACAACACATATCACTATAAGGGTAGAACAGCTTGTTGGAACTATATCAATTTATACGATGGTGATAGAAATCGTGTCGTGAAGTTATGACATATGCGCTTAGGACATGCAGAGAGAAATCCTTGAATTTGCTCATAAAGCAAGGATTATTAAAAGGAGTAAGTTCATGTAAGTTGGATCTCTCGTGAGCATTGCATCAACGGAAGACGACAAGGGTGAAATTTGGGACGCTATCCACAAGACGCAAGGTATCTTGGATTATGTCCACTGACGTACGGGTCCCTCAAAGACAAGATCTTTAGGAGGAGACACTACTATGTTACCTTGTTGATGAATTTTCTCAAGAGTTTGGGTGTACACGTTGAAGACAAAGGATGAAGTGCTAGGAGTGTTCATCAAGTGGAAAAAGATGATGGAAACTCGACGCAGAAGATCAAACATCTCCGAGCGTAGATAACGGCGAGAGTATAAAATGATCACCACAAAATTTGGTGAAGACGAAGACATTGTCGACACTTCATCGCCGTGCATACACCACAACAAAACGGGGTGGCAGACGCATTAACCGAACTTTGTTGGAGAAAGTTCGGTATGTTATCCAATCTTGGGTGGGTAAAGAATTTTGGGTCAAGCGTGATGTATGCGTGTCACCGTTAATCGCTTGCCATCTATCGCTATTGATGGGAAAACACCATTTGAGAAATGGTATGGAAAACTCCTACATGATTATGATTCCTTGCATGTGTTTGGTTCCACGCATATTATCATGCGAAGGAATCAAAGTTGGATCCTAGAGCAAAGAAAGCATTATTCATGGGATTACCTCGAAATCAAAGGCTATCGTCTATGGTGTCCGAGAGACGAAGAAGAAGATCTTTAGCGTGGATGTCACCTTTAATGAATCTACCATGTTGAAGAAGGTGAATGCTAAGCGGTTAGATGGAACTCCCAAAAGGTGGAGTTTGAAAGAACAATTGTACCAGATGATAGAGAAACAATTGATGATTCTCCGTGGTAGAAGGAGATTATGAAGAAGAGGAGGTTCAAACCGAAGAACCTCCACAACAACAATATGAATCAATTGCTACCAGCAAGCCCAAAAGAAACACTAAAAGGCCTGCTCGCCTTAATGATACGGTGTCTTGTGCATCTTCAATTGCAGTTGATGATGTTCCTAATACTTACTTTGAAGCGGTTCGAGACTCAGAGAGCGAGAAGTGGAGGATTGCCATGAGCGAGGAAATGCAGTCTCTTGAGAAGAATCCGACATGGGAGTTAACCAACCTCCCAAAAGGGAAGAAGGCAATTGGATGCAAATGGGTGTATGCAAAGAAAGAAGGATTTCCTAGCCAAGATAATGTTCGCTACAAAGCAAGATTGGTAGCTAAAGGCTACACTCGTAAAGAGGAATTGATTATAACAAGTTTTTCTCCAATGGTAAAGCATTCCTCTATTAGAATTTTGTTGGCTTTGTAGCACAGTTGGATTTGGAACTAGTTCGAGATGGATGTGAAGACCGCATTTCTACATGCGACTTGAAGAGGAAATCTATATGGTTCACCTGTATGATTCAAAGTTCTCGGAAAAGAGCATGAAGTATGTAAGCTTCATAATCGTTGTACGGGATGAAGCAATCCTCAAGACAAGGGTACAAGCGATTTGATAAGTTTATGATGAAGTCGCACACAAGAAGCAAATATGACCATTGTGTCTATTTGAAAAAGCTACAAGATGGGTCCTTCAGATATCTTCTTCTATATGTAGATGATATGTTGTATGGACGAGAATTCCTTCCTGTTTGATCCTTATGTTCCAACGTTACGTTATACATATAACTTATCTTGATCATTTCCAATTCCTCATTGCTCCAAAATATCTACACGATAAAAATGCATCATATAAAGAACAAACAGGATTACATGACTAATTATAAAGTATAAGAAACATGAATAACTATATAAATACCGTGTTATGCATCTCCTCAACGGTGGCAAAGAGGTGATATAAGGAGCCCATTCCGAAGCCTGCACGTGAGAATCTAAGATAAGCTAAAAACCACTGGTAATGTGTTCACAAAAAGATTAAGTGGTTCAAAGTAAAAATTTTACCTGACCAAGTTTTTGGTGCAGAAGGATGACCAAAGCAAGCTTAGCTTTGATACCGACTTCCTTCCCCAACACATAACTAACTTTAGGAGGTAGATTATCCTGTGTCAGTTGCTGCAAAAAATCACAAATAACATGCTTTTGCGATTCACAGCTATAGATAGTATCAAAGAGCCAAAAATTATCATCCAAGCATACCACACTATAAGGAACCTTCAACATACAATTTAAAGTTAAAGATTAACACATGCTTTCATTCAACTAACCTCCCATTTTCTTCGCTTATCACAACATCACATGATTGCATAATTAATCCATGGTTTTGATTTCAAAATCGTTCATGTGGTTTTGCCAACTTGCAAGTGGAGACTTGAGACTAACTTTGAAAATGCATGCACACACAATTCACATGAGAAACTTTGGCGTGTAGTTATTATCAGTGATGGAACTAGAGGGTCTCACGGTATTATAGTACTTCGATAAAACTACGTAGTACAAAATTTGGTAAAAAAATCCCGAATGTTTAAAATGCACTCGGTCTAACAGAATCTCGTTTAAAAACATATATATATAGCTGAATAATATCATGCATTTCGAAATAGCATTTTTCATAGTTTTGTTTTCTTGAATTACGATTCAAAATGCACCTACTTATTTTTAACAAAACCAAATTTTACAATTTACCCTAAAATCAACATCAAATACGTCAAATTGACAATATAAAACTTTTATACGTCAAACAAGTTTCAACTATTTCATTATTTTAAATAAGTTTTAAATTATATAAATTGCCGCAAATTTCATCCCAAAATTATTATTAATTTAATTTTATGAATGAAAATTTGGCAATTTAAATTTTTTAAAACTTATCATTATTTTTCATATATAGCTATATATAGAGTATATAGTTATACCATACCAACATAGCCAAAATGGCAGAAACGGTATATGCTGCACTCACCAATTGGCCTCTCCTTTAATATCGATCCCTTTCTTAACCATTTGATACAGTCAAACGATGTGGGATAGTAAGATGCATTATACCGAAAAGTATAGGTTTATTTATATACCATTTGGTTCAATCAAATAAGTGACAGTAAGTTTATTTATATACCAAAACATTAGATGAGTCGGTCACCACATTATAGCTTAAGGGGTGTTTCCTTTTAAAGCTAATTACCAATCCGGATTAATCACATACCGGTTTTTAAAACAGACCAATTTTAACATTTTACAAAATCGACCATCCACGACTTCACCAAAAGCAAATCTTTCTTTCTTGTACTATATTAAAGTATTATGATGTGATATAAGAGGGTTTTGGTCAAGATTCCTTTGTTTTCCTTTTATTTTCATGACAACACACTTTTTGTGGTTTCTGTTTCATATTTCGAGACGGTTTTAAGCGTTTGACTTATTAAACTTTACATTTTACGTTCCGACTTTCGCGTTTATAGTTTTTGATATTAACAAAATTATAAAAATAAAAAGAAAATAAAAAAAAAAAAACGAAAAATGAAGGGGAGTGCCCTTTGTATAAAAAGGGGGTTTATAACCCACCCTTTAAAGTAAGGAAAACGATCGGGGCCTAAAATATGCGACTAATGTGCGTCTTAATAGATGTGTCAATAAATTATTGGTTTCACAAGGTTGGGTCTCTCATTTCCTTTCACAGGATGCTAACATATATGTTTAAGATATTATTAACATACGAAGCAGATCCCAATCGATGCTCTTAAAGTAATATGGAATAAAATACTTTGTACTATTGTAATCTTAAAGTACCACTCTTGTTTGCATATACTGTAATTCTTTGAATTCTGCATCTCCTCGCCCAACAAATCGCCCAAGCCTAACAATTTCGCCCACCACTGCTCCGTATCAAGCATGAACAGCATGAAGAATGTGCTAGCTATGCTGAATACCCGAGTGCTGATACATATAGATATTAAGACACAAGAGATCAAGTTATGCATGTTACTGACTTACTGTCAGTAGCAAATAAGTCAATCATACTCGATCTCGGCAGCCTATATAGTCAATCATACCCTCAGTCTCCAGAGGCATATCAAAGCAGTAGTGCCCCTCTATTTCATCATTTCAAGATACATGATATGGTCCTATATTGAGACTTCTAAATACTCAATCATATCACTGACGACAATCCTGGTAATTATCAGATAGACATGTTGCTTGGTTAAGACTTATGAAAAACGAAACAATCTCGTGAAATCAAGGACGCTATGCAACCTATGGTCATGATTATCCAAACCACCTTGCAGAAACTAATGATGCTTATAAATTTATAATGAAAGGCAGTGCCTACTAAAATATCTTGCCAATATCAACAAGATTACAAAAAAGTGGGATGACTTTTACATCCCAAACAGACATTTTAGCTGTGCAGTTGTTCTCCTTGTACAGAAAACATATATCTGCTACTAGTGTGTATTTTGTTACAAAGACGACTAGTTTCTGTAAATAGAAAGCGATTAAGTCAGCTATTGAACAACCATTTTCCTCACAGGTCACATCTATTATCATTTGAAGCAGCCTCAGTAGTAGTTTCACAATTTTCTAATTTGGCAATGAAATTAGACCTTTTAATGTTGTATATTGGTTGATGTTTTTATAATCACTTCATTAACCATCATAGATCATCTTTCTTATCATAACAATCGAAATGTTAAATTGACAAGTATTTTTCGGGGTTTACGAGTATGGACAATGCATAACATTTGTGTGAGATAACTGATAAGCCTCAGATGTCCACGTAACAAATTTCACATCGAGATAAGATAGTTAGGGAAAAATTTGTATACATCAAACTATATTGATGGATGAACGCAACAAAAACACAGCTAACATGTTGGCTTTTATGTGTAATCTTGTTGTTTTTTTGGTAGATGTATACTCAATCCCACTACAGAAAGTGAACAAAATATAAACGTTAATGTAGTCTCAATGAGTCACTTCAAATAAAAGCGTTTAATCATGTTCTCTTCAAGGTTTCACAGTAGTTTTTAAGCCATGCAGAAGCAGAAATAAGAATCTGTAGCTCCCCAACAAGGAGATCTCGAGCCAGATGCATCCTTCGTGTGTCCTTTCCGGACAATGGAACAGAACTGTGGTGAGTTAGAGACTGTAAAACAAATGTCAGCAAAAGAGAATTGTTACTGATTAAGAGTGTAACTAAACATTATATTTTCAAACCTACTGAAAATGATTAATATTGTACCTAATTTTTCTAAGGACCTGACAGTACTATTAAAGGGACAAGCAATACACAAGCATACTATTTGAACAAAAGAGAAGTTTCCTTAAACAAGTACAAGCCATTTATACAAGCTATTGTAATATGTGTACAACATGTTATGTGATAACATGAGCAGATTGGATAACGGGTCAAAACAGGTAATTTACCTCAAGCGCTGCATTATAATTTTCAATCATGTTATTAAATCTCAAATTCAAAAACTGATGTGCTTCCATTTCTCTTGCCTTGTTCTTCAAAGGAATTCGAGTCAGACGGCCATCATTTTGTGTAGCTTCCATAGCCAAGTCCTGCAACTCTGAAGAGCACACAAGCATATCGCATTATCGAAAAAAGAGTAGAAAAAAGTAACATGGGAATCCAAACAAGCGATAACATAATCACACTTCAGGAAAACAAAATTCATTTGATACGAAAAAACATAGTGTGATCATCAATGATATATATAACTATTTATATAATTATCAAAACATAGTTTTAACAAATTTCCATAATCATGTAATATTGAAATTAGTTCAAAAAGTATTAGCAAAAATCGGATATCGATATTTTGGCCACATTCACGCTGGACTGTCGTGGATAAAATAACGAGATACAATCATTTATTCATACTCTTGGGTATCATTTAGCTCTAAATAGTGAGAGAATGGTTGGGACCTTTTGTAGAGGTGCAACACACAACACGAGCAAACGTCACGAGTCCTTGCGGGATTCCCTCCCTTGACACTGGAATACCCGACTTCCTGTATAATATGTATGATCATAAGCAAAGAGGCCCTGAAATGGAACATAATACAAGAAACATTCACAGGACTCTGCTAGTTACATACAGCATCGGAAGGTGTGATTAAAAGTCAACTTTTCAATGAAAAGACACCTACTTCACCAAGTAACGAGTTCCACGAGAGTGTAACTTATTAGCATCTTCCAGGGATAGTGTTGTGTGTTTATTAAGAAGATTTAACTTCATTTCACGCAACTGATCATGCTGAGGTAAATTGATCTCAACTTGAACCGTATTGTATCTGTTGAAAGGAATTGTGAATCCAAAATGCAATAAAAGTTCAGCATTTGGAATATTCGCATATTTTATAAGGACCTCATCGCCAGGAGCATAATTTTTGCTAGCAATAAACTGTAGAATGCAAATTTATCAGTAGTCTAAGTCTAACAATATTAACAGATTTTTATTCAAAGAGGTTACCTGTACGATTTGTGCAGAGTCATCATTCAGAATTTTTGTTTTTGAAAATGCATCATGGTTAAAGAATTCTACAAAAGGAACCTACAAAAATATTAACTCGATTACATGATTAGTAAATTGCAACTTTTTTTTCAGAAAGGAGACAATTTTTGGGACAAAGTAAAAAAGTAATGTGGACAACTAGAATGGGATAGGAGAGTAGTAAAGAATTATCAGCTTAAGATACCAATGTTGCACTCCTTCTGCCGATCCAAGCTCGAGATTCAACTGTAACATTTACCAGAATGTATCAAAAAGACTGCAACTATTAAAGAATTATAACAAAGTGAAGATCAAAAGTGGAGTGATAAGATGATATACCTATAGCATGTACATGCTTAAATTTGTGCAACGTGGCATGCTCAAAATATTCAGGGAAGTGGTCAAGAACCTGCGTAGATATAATAAACTCATGAACAACATGGTTTATTTCCTATTTCCTAAACAATAAAGATCTCACGAAATAGTCAGTGAGCTTGCACAAACTAAAAAATAGTGATGGACATACATGTTTTATGGATAAGAAGTCCTTTTCAATTTGATCCTTATGTTTCAACGTTTCGTTATACAGATAACTACTTATCTTGATCATCTCCAATTCCTCATCGCTCCAAAATATCTACACAAATAAAAATGGTTCATATAAGGAACAAACAGGAATACAGGAGTAATAAAAAAGTATAAAAGCAATGAACAAGCATAAATACCGTGTTATGCATCTCCTCAACCGGCGGCAAAGAGCTGATATAAGGAGCCCATTCAGAAGTCTGCACGAGAAAATCTAAGACAAGCTATACCACGGTAAAGGTGTCCACAAAAAGAATAAGTGGTTTAAAGCAATAATTGTACCTGACCAAGTTTTTGGTGCAGAAGGATGACCAAAGCAAGCTTAGCTCTATTACCGACATCCTTCCCTAACAGAGAACTAACTTTAGGAGGTAGATTATCCTGTGTCAGTTTCTGCAAAAGTCACAAATAACATGGTTTCGTGATCACAATTATGGGTAGCATCAAGCAGCAAAGTTTATCATCAAGCATACCACACTATGAGGAACCTTCAATATACAATCACCAGCTTTTATCGGCCTACAAGCAAACAATGACCTGTACTCACCAGTCACCACATATGGATGCAGAAAATATAGAAAACTCCAGAGTATATGATCAGTTAATTATTTCTTGTTAAAGTTGGTCCTATGAAAACGGTATTCATAAGTTACACGTCTACTGTAAATGTATAGTTAACGTGTTAAGAAAGTGAAAAACGTAGCTTAAAAATTACCTCCCGTAAACTGACTTCCCAATTGACAGACAGGATGTAAATTCCGCCCCATACTTGTGCCTTAACCACGGCAAGAAGTCATTACACTCGTTGTCTACTAGCTGTGGTACCTGAGTCAATTATTTAATCAGACCTTTATTGGCGTGCATTAAAGAAAATAAAGACTTCAGTTGACTGGGTTTAGGTTAGTTTGTAACCTGTGGCGGGTGAGATGAGGTGTTCAGGTTACAGCTATTGCGGAAGCAGCAATGTGAGGATGCCAAAAGTGGGTGTCGAATTCGAGCACATAGATTGAGCATTGCAGTGTGTATGAAAATGGTGTTCTCTTATTGTGCCTGTTTTGGAGTATAATCTTAAAAATTGTCAGATTAGTTAACGGTTGTGGTTCTTCTTAAAGTTTTAATATTACATTAGTTGTTTAGTTTTTTCCTTTTTAATTGAGATGACATGTAGCAGATACGTACATAACTGACCACATACTAAAGTGACAAGTAACTTTTAAGCGTTTTACAAGTATGCATAGTGCGAGGCATTTGTATGGGATGAGGCTCGAGGTTGTCCGTAACAAATTTCACATGTGGATTGTTAGGGACAAGTTGGTATGGAACGATCTATGACGATAATAGACGAACGCAACTCAAGGTTAACATATATAGCTTTTGTAAATTAATCATGACACTCGCATAAAGTAATCATTTTGTTTTCTAGGTAGATGCATATTCAATCCCACATGGACGAATGATAGGAATAAACACATAGACATAACCATGATGAGTTATTTATCATCAAGCTCGCTGATTTTAATGTAACACTTTATGGGTACTAAAAATTGTTCAAACTAAGTTGTACTTTACATGGTTTCACAGAAAAACTCAGTAAGTTTTTTTGAGTAACCAAAATCATTTTTTTTACATATGTGGGATTGAATAAGTACCTTTTCGAGTAACCAAATGATGGTCAGTTATAATTGTATCTGTTTGGGATTATAATCTTAAAAGATGTCTATCAAGTCAAACATTGTTTTAAGATGTTTTATACTCTTTGACACATACCTGTAGTTTGATGACTAATAAACAATCCCAAACACCCCAAATCCTAACAAATCAATTTTCCATGTTTCGGGTTTTCAAGAACGCCAAATTCTACAACCTTTGATTGAAACTTATAATTTGTGATTGTCTGAAGTTAACGACGTAATGGCTTCTGATCATTACAGTAAACAACTCACAAAAATATAATCTAGAATATAACATACAGATTACCTTAGTAGCAGAATATATATATATATATATATATATATATATATATATATATATATATATATATATATATATGCCTCAAAAGTCACGTACGTATTAGGTTTTGCTTCGTGCAGTGAATATGGTGGGCATGCTTTTTAAATATGGTGGGCATGCTTTTTAAGTTTACTAGTTGATACACCCGCGCTTTGCTGGGATCTTGTGTTTATCATGTTAGTAAAGACTAAACGTCCTTGAGCTTCATCTCACATTCATGGACGGACCACATGTATGTCGGTGTGGCCGGAAATTCATGATTCTAGGTCATGAAGTCACAAAAGATTTCAAAATTGTCGTTTTTGTGGTATGTGCAACCCCAATTTTTTTTTTACTTTCGTTTCATACGTCTTAACTTTTTAGCCCAACATTTCTTTTTATGCAACACCCTATTAAAAATCGTGGGTCAGTATTCTCACATTGTTGGTTTGCTGTGTACTTGTAAACATGTATAAAGTGAAAGTGAAAATGAATATATAATGGAAGCTTTAATGACTTGTGCTTGCAGCAAAGTTACATCATGCATTTTCTTACACTAGTTGAATCATATGGCAGTGCATGAGCAATATAATAAATGAATTGCTAACCCAACTCTCCGCAATTCCTACCCGCTTAGTGGATTTATTTCACAACACCCAAATGTATATGTGTTAGTTGTATGTGTTTGTTTGGGTTTCAGTATCTTTCCACGACATCATTATTCCCGTATAGAAAGACCTTCACAATCTCTTACCCACAAACACTTTCTCAAAAGTAAATGATTTTGATAAATAAAGTTTCTATTGATTGAAATAAAGGTTAAAGTTATAAAAATTTGAATCAAAATAAAATAAACCTACTAAAATGTAAAAACTAAAAACTCATAAAATATATTAAAATAGATGTTTAATTAAAGAGCACAAAATTTTAAAAATATGGTAAAATTAGATAATAAAAAATTAAACAATTAAAAATATTTAAATTTAAAACAAATGTGATTAATTAGTTAAGAAGTGGCGTGTCATCCCATTATCGGAGCTCCTTATTTTAGTTTGTTAGAATTCCTCCATTTTTGTTATTTGTTAGTTATAAAAATGACACATGTCAATCAATGATTGAAGCTCCTTATCTTAATTTTTTGTGGAGCCCACAACTTAAATGCTTTATATAGTACAGTTAGTAACTTCTTCTATATTTTTGGGATGATTTTTTTTAAATGAAGTAAGTAAATCAGTGGCTTGTTTTCATGTTTAGCATGTGTTTGTTAAAAGTAGTTGTGAAGCGAGTCGGTGAGTTGAGTCATCGGTCACCGCTTAGAAGATTGAAAAAATGAAATGCGTTTAAAAATAGCAAAAGCTCACCGAGTTTTGCCAAACCAACACTAAAATCAAAAGTTCATTTCGCCACCGCCATCGCCCAAAACGCAAAAAGTCTGCCCGCCAAACATAGCTCTTAAACGAAGTGATAAGTAACTTTTGACGTTTTTACGAATACACAGAAAATGCAAGGCATTTGTGTGAGACGTGGCTCGAGGTTGTCCGTAATGAATGTTGACGAATAGTTTACAATAGTTAGGTACAAGTTCATGTGGATCAGGAACAATAATTATACAAAACAAAGCTAAAATGTTGGAGCTTATGTGTAAATCATGTTGCTTAATCTTGTAGTAGATGCATATATACTGATTAATCCCACGTGAAGAAATAAAAGAAATAAACACAGATATAAACTTGAGTAGTTACCTCATTCTTTGTTAAATACTTTGAGTGTGGAACTTTATGTGACTTAAGAAGAATTTTTACAATTATATGTCTCTAACATCATGAGATAACATCATCCGTTTATGTGTTGGTCTTGTGCTAGATGCATATTCATTCCCACATAGGAAAATGAAACAAATAAACACATAGGTATAAACTTTAATGGGTTATAGCATGAATTAAAATTCTTTAGTAAAAGTTTGTAGTCTACATGGTTTCACGATTCAACCCATATCAATCTTTTTTAGTAACAAAATCATTAAGTCGTGAACATGTAGTACTGTACCATACAATTGGCGTACCATATTGGTACATTTCAGAAAGTAGGTGGCTATTTAATAGCCAAAACACTTCATAATAATTATAACAAATCCTTTCCCTCTCAAACTTTATGAAGATGACTGACTTTTATTCGAGAAAGGCCAAATGAATTTGATAATTAAATTGTAGACAAGTTTGTAAAGCCAAGGGACAATTACACAAAGCAAAGTTTATGTTTAATTGTGGCAAATGCATATTCATTCCCACATAGGAAGATGAAAGAAAGGAAACCGTGTACACTTTATTTATAAAATCGATTATAATGACAATAAATAAATTAATGTAAAGTAAAAACAAGAATTAAATAATGTATGTAATGGAGTAGAAGGTAAGATGTACACTATATAATAATAATAAACGAAAGCAAGAAAGACACTTGTACGAGGCTCGATTGAATACGATTCCTTTAAACAGATTCGCCGTCTGCTTCCTGTGGTACAACGACGAGTGCTGTACACCGGACCGACAAACTTGCTCGAAAGATCACGAAACCTTCGCGTGTTTCGATCAAGAATTGCCGGAACTTTTCAAGAATGGAGTTATTTTTTTCTCGTATCTAAAATCGAATGAAGAGGCGTTTATTATATAGGCTAAACCTATCTTGTTCACCAAGACAAGATATCGCACAATAATAAACCGATATGCATAATCTGTTAATTAATAAACACGATTTGCATATATTTAATTACACACAAATATTCTTAAACTTGTCAACAAGTTTAAATCTATTCCTTAAATAGATTTACGTAAAATATATTTCGAAAAGGGAACCCGAATCTCAAGAAAAGATACGCACGATGCGAGGCTTTCGAGTCGCATTCGTGTCCGCAGGTCGCTGGCTCGCATGAGTTCGAAGCTTCAACCCATTTTGGCCCGTAAACTCGAATCTGACCCCTGCCACAAGACGTAGGTGTTGGAGTAAAACCAACAAATCATTTTGAAGGTTCATATCAAGATTTCTATATAAACAAGGTTTCACTTCTTGTTTTGGGCGATGGGATACTCCCACTTTTCCATATTTTGTGTTTCACGTGCCTCACTTTGAGACACGATATCTCATTCATATTAACTCCATTTTGGACATACTTTAGCTCGCATAAGCTCTCGTCGAGGAGAACGCAAAGCTATCAAGAAATATAAATATATATAACATATACATATATTAAATAGTGTCCAAAATTTGCAAAACTCATTTTGCAAAACTATTTTCCAACAATCCCCACATGAATGGAAATCGGTCGAAAACACACGAAAGTTTCGTGAAATTTCGCGGTTAAGTCTTGCATAGGATAGGTAGGTGTAACCCTTGAACCTTCCTTGTGAGATGCACTTAGTCTCCTAGATCCGAGTAGACGCGATGTCCTTGAACTCATCATCCATTTACGAGACGACATTACACTTCACACAAGACTCTCCCGACAATGTCAAGTCCTCATAGTCGTGTTCGTTATGGTCATGAACACTAGCCCGGTTCGCAAGAGCTCTTAGGAATTGCGCCCACATTTCCCTTCAAGCGACCCCACTTCTCTCTCACATAGGTGATTTCATCTTGAATCATTAAAACATATGTTTTGTGATTTCATCTTGAATCATTATGCTTTATGATTTCATCCCGAATCATTAAAGCCATATGTTTAACCTCTCAACAAGTCACATTTGTTATAGGAATGGACTAGGAAAGTTACAATATTTAGTAACTCCCCACATTGACGTGACTTCCCCACATTTCTATGATTAGGTTGTCCTATTGAACCCGGATCTTGGGATCTCCAACAATCGGGTTAGGTTTTCCTTCATAGAAACTCATTCCTTCAAGGGCTTTAGTCCCATTCCTCTAGACGACTTACTTACTAACTCTCCGCTTAAGCCTTTCGTAAGCGGATCCGCGATGTTATCCTTTGACTTCACATAGTCAATTGAGATAACTCCCGCTGAGAGTAGTTGTCGATCGAATTATGTCGACGACGGATATGTCCGGACTTTCCATTATACATTATGCTATGAGCTCGCCAATTGCCGATTGACTATCACAATGTATACTAATGGTCATACGGTTTAGGCCACCTTGGTATGTCCTCTACGAATTGACGAGCTATTCCGCCTCTTGTCCGCATTTATCTAACGCGATAAATTCGATTCCATCGTGGACTTAGCTATAACAGCTTGCTTGGAAGACTTCCAAGATATAGCCGCCTCCTAGTGTAAACACATATCCACTAGTCGATCTAGAATCTTTATGTCGATATCCAATTTGCATCACCGTATCCTTCGATAACACCGGATATCGATCATAATGCGCCCATAATCGCGATCAGATCTCAAATAGTGAAGTACCCTAGTCATAGTCGCCCAATGTGCATAGCTTGGTTACTAGTATACCTACTTAGCTCGCTAACAAAGATATGCTAAGTCGTCTGCACCGTCATCAAGTACATTAACATGCCAATAATTCTTGAATACTCTAATTGGGCAACACCTAAGCCTCTATTTTTAGATAGATGCTTATCGTGTCAATTGAGTTCTAGCTAGGCCGAATCCCCGCATTATGAGTATTAAGAATTTTGTCCACATAATGTGCTTGACTTAACACAAGTCCATTTCGAGTTCGTATGATCTTTATTCCAAGGATCACATCACCAAACCCATATCCTTCATGTCAAACTTTGATTTCAACATGTCTTTAGTAGATTTGATCATCTTGTCATTATCGCCAACGATAAGCATATCATCAACATATAAACACAAGATTACATATCCACTATTTGTGTCTTTGACATAAACACATTTGTCGATTCATTAATTTTGAAACCACTCTCTAGCATGGCGTGGTCAAATTTTTGATGCCATTGTTTGGGAGCTTGCTTTAAGCCATATAATGACTTAACAAGCCTACAAACTTTGTTCTCTTGTCCAGAGCCATGAAACCCTCAGTTGATTCATGTAGATTTCTTCTTCTAAATCTCCGCTTAGAAATGCCGCTTTCACATCCATTTGGTGAACTTCCAAATTTCTTAAAGCGGCAATAGCAAGTATCATCCTAATCGATGTTATTCGCGAATAAAGCGAATATGTATCAAAGTAATCAAGACCTTCTCGTTGTCTAAATCCTTTGATTACTAATCTTGCTTTGTACTTGTCAATGGTGCCATCGGCTTTCATCTTCTTCTTGAAGATCCATTTATAGCCTAGTGGTTTACAACCGTGAGGTAAATCCACGAGCTCCCAAGTATGATTTTGTAAAATAGAATCTATTTCACTTTTAATGGCTTCTTTCCATTGAGGCCCTTTCGAGGAAGTAACCGCTTCGGTATGAAGTAGGTTCATTTTCAACCATAAAGAAACAAAATCGGGTCCAAACGATTTCTGGTTCTCGCCCTTTGCTTCTTCTAGGTTCAACCTCTTCTTCCTCGCTTGATCTTGTCTCTCATCTTGGAGATCATTATCATCTCGTTGTCTCTTATCTTGACAACTTCTTCATCTATTCTAGATGAACTTCCGCTTCCTTCGTTAAACAAGGAAATATAGTTTCAAAGAATGAAGCATTCCTTGATTCCATTAAAGTACCCTTTGTATATCCGGATTTTTCGAATCATGTACAATGAAGCGATAAGCATCGCTATTCTTAGCATATCCGATGAATATACAATCCATGATTTAGGTCCAATCTTTTGGGCCTTGGGAGTCGGTATAGCTACCTTTGCTAGACACCCCACACTCGTAAGTACCGATATGATGGCTTTCTTCCCATCCATAATTCATAAGGGTCTCTTCTTTTCCTTACGAGGTATCTTATTTAAAAGATAAGTAGCCGTTAAAATGGCTTCCCCACATGTCCCGGCTTAGACCGTAACTTATCAACATGGCATTAACCATTTCTTTCAAGGTACGGTTCTTCCTTTCGGCAATACTGCTCATTGAGGTGAATAGGAGCAGTGAATTCGTGTCTAATTCCATGTTTCGCACATAGGTCACGAATGGAGACACATATTCACCTCCTCTATCACTTCGGACCACCTTGATTTTCTTACTAAGTTGATTCTCAACTTCGCTTTTGTATAGAACAAACTTGTCTA
Organism: Chrysanthemum lavandulifolium; assembly: GCA_022545495.1. NCBI lineage: Eukaryota > Viridiplantae > Streptophyta > Magnoliopsida > Asterales > Asteraceae > Chrysanthemum > Chrysanthemum lavandulifolium. Next base: position 41,937,876 of record CM040245.1, on the reverse strand, counting down.
TAGCTTCATCTTTACTTTTCAAGAAGTAAACATAGCAATACTTTGTACAATCATCAATAAACGTGATAAAGTACTTATTGCCACCTTTTGTGGGTAGTGATTTCAAATCACATATGTCGCTGTGTATCATATCAAGTGGTTCGGTTTTTCGCTCAACCGATTTGAAAGATGCTCTTGTAAGTTTGGCTTCAACACAAGTTTCACATTTATATTTTGAGTCAATATGGAAATTAGGTATGCAATTAAATTTAATCAAACGACGATCGAATTAAAATTTACATGTCCAAGACGGCCATGCCACATATTAGAAGACTCAATCAAGTAAGCGTAAGAATTCATTTTATTGATATCATTCTTAACAACCATTACATTGAGCTTAAACATACCATTCGTGGCATATCCCCTACCAACATAAACTTGATTCTTAGAAAGAACAAACTTATCGACTAAAAACAAGACGAAAACCAAACTTGTTCAATTGCCAACTGACACAAGATTCTTGCGAATCTCGAACATACAAGACATTAGTCAACTTGAGCTCTTTCTGATGTCATCTTCAAGATTACATCTCCTTCGCCCTTGATTTCAAAGTAGCTGCAGAGTTGCCCATGTACGCCTTCTCTCCACTATCAACCGCCCGAAAGAGTGAAACATACTCTTATCAAGACACACACGACGGTAGCCCCAAGATCCACCCACCATTCCTCGTTGTTGGAACCTACCAGTTAACTTCGAGATCATGGCAATGACATCGACACCATAGCAATCATGTCCACATCTTCATTCACCATATTAGCTCGGCGTGGAGTCACCCGCTTCAAGATCTTACAATTAGCAAGACGGTGACTGGCCGGTCACAGCTTGAAACACACCCTTGGAACTTCGTTTCACAATTGCGCCTTTAGAGCAAGGTACTGACTTCCCTTTGTCCTTCTTGTCATTCTTTCCTTTTCCTTTGCCTTTAGCTTTGACATTGGACTTTGAAGATGACGAAACATGCTCAACCATATTTGCCTTTGCGTAATCAGCGATACGTGTTTTTTTCGAGCCACTTGTTGTCCTCTTCAATACGAAGACGAACAACCAAGTCTTCAACACTCATCTCCTTTCGCTTATGCTTCGTGTAGTTCTTGAATTCTACCCACTGAGGTAACTTTTCAATAATAGCAAAGAACTTGAAAAGTTTCACTCAAAGTCATTCCTCAAAGATGAATGTCGGTAGCGTAACCCGCAGATCTTGAACCCGACTTATCACATTCTTTGAATCAACCATCTTGTAATCCAAAAACGAGCTACCACGAACTTCTTTGTACCAAGATCCTCGCTTTGTACTTATGCTCCAATGACTCCCATAATTCTTTGGCGCCTTGGTCTTGCAAGACACGTTGTACAAAGAATCAACCAAACCATTCGTAACATAATTGTGACACAAAAATCAATGTTTCCATGCTTCCAAGGCTTGAATACTGTTGATTAGAGGATTGACCTTCGCAGGAGGTTCCACGTTAGTGGGTTTTCTTTAAGAACCGCAAGGTTCAAAGTAGTCGATAGAAAACATCTTTGTTGCCACCTCTTGAAATTTCGCCCATTGAATTTCTCCGGTTTCTCAAGATGATTAGCAACCGTGTTGGTAATCGCGCACTGTGCACGCTCACGTAGTAGTCACAGAGGGTAGTCGTGTTTGTCATCCCGAAAATTCAAACACAAACAATTAAACAAACTGCTTTAAATGGTATCTACTTGTACCAGATCCGATTCAACAAAACTCTAGCTTGGTTTTGATGGATCGAATAAATCGCTTTAATAGAAACTCTATCTTGGTTTCGTTAAACCGATAATAAACCGCTTAAAAAAACGTTATAGATCCGTTAATCCAAATCAGATGTTAAAATCGCTTAATAGAAACCGATTTCCAAAGAAACTCAACAAGGTTTCGACGTAAAACAGCTTATAAAATCGTTAATAATAAATCCGATTTTAACAAAGTGTTATAAATTCGTTAAACCGAACTGCTTTTAAGACGTGGGAAACCGTGTACACTTTATTTATAAAATCGATTATAATGACAATAAATAAATTAATGTAAAGTAAAAACAAGAAATTAAATAATGTATGTAATGGAGTAGAAGGTAAGATGACACTATATAATAATAATAAACGAAAGCAAGAAAGACACTTGTACGAGGCTCGATTGAATACGATTCCCTTAAACAGATTCGCCGTCTGCTTCCTGTGGTATAACGTGACGCAAGTCATGTACACCGGACCGACAAACTTGCTCGAAAGATCACGGAAACCTTGTGTGTTTTCGATCAAGAATTGCCGGAACTTTACCGAATGGAGTTACGTTTTTTCTCGTATCTAAAATCGAATGAAGAGGCGTTTATTATATAGGCTAAACCTATCTTGTTCACCAAGACAAGATATCTCGCTAATAATAAACCGATATGCAAAAATGTTAACTAATAAACACGATTTGCATATATCTTAATTTACACAAATATTCTCATAAACTTTGTCACCAAGTTTTAAATCTATTCCTTAAATAGATTTACGTAAAAATCTCGAAAAGGAAACCCGAATCAAAGAAAAGATACGCACGCATGCGAGGCTTCTGAGTCGATTCGTGTCCGCAGGTCGCTGGCTCGCATGAGTTCGTAAGCTTCAACCCATTTTGGCCCGAAATCTCGAATCGAGACCCCTCACACAAGACGTAGGTGTTGGAGTAAAACCAACAAATCAATTTGAAGGTTCATATCAAGATTTCTATATAAACAAGGTTTCACTTCTTGTTTTGGGCGATGGGATACTCCCACTTTTCCATATTTTGTGTTTCACGCCTCACTTTGAGACACGATATCTCATTCATATTAACTCCATTTTGGACATACTTTAGCTCGCTATAAGCTCTCGTCGAGGAGAACGCAGCTATCAAGAAATATAAATATATATAACATATACATATATTAAATAGTGTCCAAAATTTGCAAAACTCATTTTGCAAAACTATTTTCCAACATAAACCTAAAGTTCTAAAGATTGTTTTGGAAAACATGTAGCATTCACCTCTTTGTCTGGGTGGATCATGTTCTCGACTAGACCTTCAAGGTTTCACAGTAGTTTTTCAGCCATGCATAAGCAGATCTAAGAATCTGAAGGTCACTAGTGAGGAGATCTCGGGCCAGCTGCATTCTTCGTGCGCATTTTCCAGACAGTGTACGAGAGGCGGCACGAGTCAGAGACTGTAATCAAATGTGTGCAAAGGAAACTTGTTAGTTGTTACTGATTAAGTGTGCAACTAAACTTTATATTAACCTGCAGCAAGTGTTTCATGCACACGAGTACACGAAGATGAAGTGTTGTATAATAAGATTTTCGAAGGACATAGGAAAAGGTAATCTTAACATTTGAATGCAGCAGAATTCGCCTTAAACAAGTGCACAACATGTATTAAAGTAATTGCAATATGTATGACGGTACATGTTAGGTGGCAAAACTGGTGGGTTTTTATGAGTCAAAACAGACCGGGTAGGGTTGACTCGTGGATGCCTTATCGCATACTTTACATATAATTTCGTCTTAGATAAAATGATTTAGTAGATTGTATGCATTCAAATACACGTTAGGTGACGTTCAAAGTGTTTTGACCCATTCAGCCCCTCATTTGACCCATTTCACTAGGAAAAAAGCTATAAATTTATAACGTACTTAGCTATTTTGGTATTACCCATTATGAATGGACATTTTCTACGTGTTTGACCCGTTTCACTCAGCCTGCTTGCCTGCTTGTGGCATTTGTTGGGTGCCATATATTGTAGGCATTACCAACAAGTACACAATATATATCTACTCCATAATATGCTCCATTTAAGTAAGGGTGCGTTTAGTTGAAAGAAAACACCTTTGTTTCACAAAATGTTTTGTACAAAACAGAAATCAATCATTTTCCATTTAATTTTCAACAAAATAGAAAATTTGTATTTCCTAACTTAACAACGGAAACTACAAAACACTTTTTTTTTTATGGTTTCTTTGTTTTCCTTGTAACCCAAAAGGCCAAAATCTCCCCTTCTTCTTTCTACAAAATAGAAAACAATGTCAATTGAACGTATTTTCTATGTTTTGTGGAAAATTAAGTCCCCCCCTTTTTTCTAAGAAACTAATATAGAAATCGAGAATTTTTTCTCCAACTACACGTAACCTAACGTTTTAGTTTCATGCATATAAATTAAACTTTTCAAGGAAGATGAAATTAACAAAGGTTTGTATTATATGAAACAGATGGGTTAAACTTTCCCTGAAAGTACCCCGGTTAAATGAATAAAACACTACCTCAAGAGCTGCACTATGATTCTCAATCATGTCATCAAATCTCAAATGCAAAAATCGATGTGCTTCCATTTCTCTAGCCTTGTTCTTCAAAGGGATTCGAGCCAGATGGCCATCATCTTCTGTTGCTTCCATAGCTAACTGCTGCAACTCTGAAGAGCACACAAATGTGTAGATATTATCAAGGTTGATACAGATATCAATTTTATATCTAATGGAAAATTGAGTAACAATGTATCGATACAGCAATACTAATACAAATAGTGAATAGAGAGCAGAAAAAAGTAACGCGATCCAAACAAGCCCTTATATAATACTCTGTAGCATTTTGGGAAAATAAACTCCTCCTCTTGACAATAAAAACATCTAGGGTGATCAACAATGGCCATCATCGGTTTTAAGGAGATTACTTAAAAGAATTGGATATCATATATTTTTGGCCATATTCACACTGACTTGTGGTGGATAAAGATACGAGTACAGAAGTTTCTGCAGACTATTGTTTTGTCTAATATTCTAAGGCCATGGAAGTGGGTCTTATATCCTGCATAGACAACTCACACAACACACACATTGGTACTCGGGAAGGGTGGCAGGGAGTGGTAGTGGGATAGCATTCACGGGAAGGGGGTGGCCGGGTAGGGTCACACACAACACACACACACCCAAATGTGCACGGAAAGATCAGAAAGATCTCACCGCACGGGGACCAAATTATCGGGAAAGGCAAGGGGAGAGTGGTTTTCCTGAGTGGAAAGCCCCTCCACTGCAGCATTTTTTGCGGGAAGAGAGACCCACTCTCCATGGCCTCAATATATTCATATTGAAAGATAATGTCACGGACCTTGAGGAGAGGTGCAACATACAACACGGGCAAATGCACAGTGATCTCGAGAACTCCCGCCCTTCCGACACAGGAAGGCTCGGCGCCCTGAATAATATTTATACAATCAAATCCTTCAAATAAACCATAAGATGGAACAAACATGACTAAACTGGTTACAGACAATATTAAAAGGTAGATACATACCTCACTATGAAGCAATTTACATAAGAGTTTATCGCATTAAGACCCATCTCGGCTGGTATTGAGTGTCTATCCAGAAGATCCAACTTCATGGCAAGCAGGTGATCATGCTGAGGTACAGTGAACTCAACTAGAACCGTATCATATTCGCTGGAAGAATTAATAAATCCATATTGCAATAAAAGTTTATCATTTGTAACATCCCCATATCTTATAAAGACCTCATCGCCAGGAGCATAATTTTTGCCAGCAATAACCTGCAGAAAGCAAATTTAGGTCCACAATGTTGTAAACTTGTACAGGTCTGATTGTTCCAGGATTGTTATGATCAAACAACATCATGTGTACATCGACCATTCAAGAATCAAAATAAGAAAACAAGGAAGATGGGTTGAACCCTTTATAACTTGATATATAAAACTGGAAGGGTTGCAATTTGTTTACAGACTCTAACCTCTATTTATACAAACTGAAGCGGTACCAACAGAGAGGAATACCGTTTCACAAAAACTAAACGACACAACCCTAAATAACTAGATAACCGTTTATATAACTAACTAATAACCGTTCCTTTTTGACCCAACCCATATTCAATGGGTTTACAGGCTTCCTATACTAAAACATAATAACATATACGTATACATAATTTGGCCCATTACTTCATCTCTTTGGCATGTCGACATTACTTCCAACATATTCCCCCCTAATGTCATAATGCCAAAGCCTTTGTTATTCAAATCTGCAGGCCTATTCTTTTCTCTTGGGCTTCTCACTTCTTTGTGTTGCCTGCCAAGTCTTCTACATTTTCTTCTGTTTGGTCCTCAAAGTGTAACACCAAAACGCTTCTATCTTCTTTACTGCATCATCACGCTTCCAACGCTCAGTTGTTGGTTTTCTTCAATGTCCTCTTATCTCTGCCATGTCTCTTTCTTTCTCTCTTTCTGTGACTACTTCGTCCTCTATTCTTCCTTTTATGGTTGCAATCTAGAACTTCATGTTCTCTAACTCTCTCTCTCTTTGTCTAATCTTGATTGACCGGTATGCCCACTGGTCGATTCTCTCTTTTTCTATTCTTGATCGACCGTATGCCCACGGTCGATTCTCTCTCTTCTTTCTTGATTGACCGTATGCCCACAACAATTCTATCTCTTTCTCTTTCTTGTTCCATAACACCAATGTTTGTTGCATGCCCATTTCCTTTCTTCTCTCACGAATCCATCTTGCAAATTTTGAGAATCCAACAGTGTTCCTCTACCAAGCAATCTTCCGTCCTCTTGACACATTATTGCTTTCAACCATGGCCTCTAATCCCTCCCCGGATATGTTGGAATTTTATACTCATAATAATTATACATAAAACAAATACATCATCAAAGCAAGCATGGAAGACTATAGGAATAATATATGTAAATAATTAACCAAACAAGAAAGTGCGTACCTTTTAGCAATTCAAGCAATCAAACGATTATGTGATCAAGTAACAAAACCCAAAACCCTAAACTAGGGTTTATACAAATCGTCCAACCCAAAAAATCGACCACCAAGGATTACAAGCTCAAGTGTGCTTGTTCTTCGTTTGTACACACGCATTAATAGCGATTTGATGCGAGAAGCTAGTTCCTTGAATCACAAATAAACCAAACACTTGTGTCTTTGAGCTAGACAAAATCGAAACACCCTAGGGTTAGGGATGTTCGACCGCCACAAAGAGGAGAGGAGGAGAGAAATTTAGGTTATTGGCAATCCAAGGTTAGTAATAATGAATACATTGATTTGTATTTATAGTTAACATATCTTGGAGTACAAGTTTGAGTAGGATTGGGTTTGAAACCTCCCACCGATCGCCAAACATCCCAAAGGGATTCTAGAACTTTCCGATATCTAATTTCATCTCCATCCTTGTAGTTAATATTTAACGACCGTTAACCAAACCTCGTTAATTATTTAACTATCGTTATGTTTTATTTAGTGATTAATAATTAATAACAATAACGCTTTATTTATATTAATTATGTACATCAATTCTCATACGTAATGTGTGCAATCCGAAGTCTCGAGTTCGAATCCGGACATACTATTATTTAAATATCCATTAAAACCTTTCACCCCACTGGATATTACTAAATATAGTAATGACATCAAGTAGTCTAGCTTTCACACGCCAACGCCCCGGATCGAATCGAGCATGGTCTCTGGAAAAACCATTTAATGATTCATCATTTTTACTTATCCTTTTGTTACTAATACTACATTAACTATGAATATGGATCAAGTCATTTCATAAGTTAATATTCTGCTTCTCGTTGTATATGATTGAACAAGATTACCAAATCATCTCGAACGTATTCCGGATAGATCTTGGTATGGCCATACAAACATCTTGTCAACCCTACGAGGGCCCAAATATAGTATTATGCTTTGAAACAAATTCAAAGGAACAAATTCTCTTGACTACAAACATAACTCATGAATTTTGCAACACTTAGAAAATAGCCCTTATAACTACCGATACGGATAGCGTTAGACTATCTTACACAAATGCACTACATCCATATCAATTATCCGGTATCTCAAGTCCGAGGATAAACACTTCATGATATACTTAATGACAAAGACCCAAAGTATCATCATGTAAAGTTGGATGAGTCCTATACTCAATTCATTGAATATCATGTGAATCTGGTATGTCCCACATCAATATACTTTAAAAGTATATTCTACAAAACTCAGATTTGTCTTAATTCAATGACATTCCCACATCATTGATTGACAACGGACTATTTAGAATAACATAAATTACTCACGGATTAAACATGCAAATATAGGATATAATATTAAGAAAATGAAAAATAAACATAAACAACTATTTTATTTCATTAAAGTAATATTTGTTCATAACATCCTTTATCCAAATACTAATCACGGATCCGCATGAAACTACTAGCTAAACGAAGTCCTATCCCATCGGCATGGTCGGTGAAGTTTATCTTTTGGCAAAGGCTTCAGTAAAGGGATCAGCTAGATTTTCATCCGTATGAACTTGAGTAGATTGATTTCACCTATGTCGACTTGTTCTCTAACATAGTGATATCGACGAGGAAAATGTCTCGCGCCTTCATGACTCCAGGCTCATTGGCAAATGTTATTGCAGTTGGGTTGTCACAATACACATTTAAAGGTAATTCGATTGAGGCATTACTCCGAGTCCCGAAATGAATTTCCTAATCCAAACAGCTTCCATCGCACCACAGGCGACTATGTACTCGACCAGAATAGACATCGCAACCGTTGTTTGCTTGCTCTTCCAAATAATCGCTCCTCCATTAATGACAAAGACATAACCCGTCGAGACTTCAGATCATCTTTATCGCTTTGGAATGACGATCGCAAAAACTGTAACATCAAGTTACGCATCTGGATTTCCTCCATACACTAGAAACATTTCTTTAGTAGCCCTTAGATACTTAAGAATGTTCTTAACGACTGCCTGCTTCACACCGGGTTCGTTGATACCGACCGGTAATGTTACGTGCAAACGCCACATCGTGCCTTGTACATCTTATAAAGATACATGATAGATCCTACGTACCGAAGCATAAGGAACTTTCTCATGTATTCCACCTCAAAGCAGTGTTGACGCGCATAGTTTATTACTTAAGCCATGTTCAACTTGCATCGGCAAATATCCCTTCTTGGAATTTTGCATACTAAATCTCTTTAGTATTTTATCAATGTAAGCACTTTGGCTTAGTCCAATTAACCGCCTTGATCTATCTCTATAGATCTTGATTCCTGAATAAATCTTCGCTTCCTAAGTCCTTCATAGAAAAGCACTCTCCAAGATAAGACTTTACATCTTGCATACTTGGAATGTCTTTTCCCATGATCAATATGTCATCGACATATAAGACAAGGAAAATAACATTACTCCCACTAGCTTTGTGATACACATGGCTCATCAAGATTTTGAGTGAAACCAAATTTCTTGATTTCTTCATCAAACTTCTTGTTCCATTGCCTTGATGCTTGCTTCAATCCATAAATGGATCTTTGAAGTTTGCATACACGCTTTGGAAACTTTGGATTCACAAACCCTTCAGTCGCGCCATATAGATGTCCTCATCTGGCGACCATTTAAGAAGGCGCTTTGACATCCATTTGCCATATCTCATAGTCATAGTAGCACTATGGCTATAAGAATCCTAATAGCTCTAATGTCCGCTACAGGAGAAAATGTCTCCTCGTAGTCTATCCCATAGGTTTGAGTAAAACCTTGAGCTACAAGACGAGCTTTATAGGTGTGCATTGCCATCCATGTCGGTCTTTATCTTAAAGAGCCACTTACTTCCAACTACCTTAGCATTGGAGGTAAATCAACCTCTATCCGACTTCGTTATCTTTCATGGATTGCATTTCCCCATTCATTGCAACTCGCCATTTTTCCTTTTCAGACTCATCATGGCGCCTTTATAGTTAGCGAGTTCACCAAGATCCCCAACATATTTTCCTCGCCTTCTACGTTGAGACATAGACGCTTTCAGTGCACGCGTAGCTCTTGAAGATCTACGAATGGGAACCACTTCAATCTCGTGGAACGCCTGACTTTCGTGTTCTACTGAGGTTGGCTAGTGTTCTCGTAAGGTGTTGTATCTTCTTGATCATCTTCCGATCATATACTCCCACCGAATTCATGAGATATGAGATCCTTTTCAAGAAAGTCTCCATACCTAGCAACAATTACTTTGTTTTCGTGTGGAAAGTAGAAGTAGTAACCCATAGTTTCCTTTGGGTATCCTCGAAGACACACTTAATGATCTTTGTTGCTTATCGCCAGAGTCACGTTTAACAAACGCCCACAACCCCGCACCTTTAAGTAAGACAAGTTGGGAGGTTTCCCATACCACACTTCATAAGGAGTCTTATCAACCTTCTTAGTTGGAACCATATTCAATATCGAACAAAGTAGCTTCCAACGATAATCCCAAAAGGATAAGGGAAGAGTAGTAAGATTAAACATCGATCGCACCATGTCTAGCAATGTACGATTCCTTCTCGGATACACCATTTTGTTGTGGAGTATAAGGAGATGTGAGTTCTTTGGACAATACCACACTCGACTAGATAATCTTTAAACTCTTGGCTTAAATATTCACCACCTCTATCGATCGAAGAGCTTTAATCTTCTTTCCTAGTTGCGTTCTACTTCACTCTTAAAAACCTTAAATGTTTCAAAGACTTCATGTTTATGTTTAAGTAAATAAACATAACCATAACGATCGAAATCATCGATAAGGTTAAAGTAGCTAGCACCCTTTCTTGACACATGTCTTAGTGGTCCACATACGTCAAGATGTATCACACCAAGAAGATCGAAGCCCTTCTAAACTATTTGTAAAGGTTTCTTGGTCATCTTCCCGGATATGCAAGATTCGCATTTATCAAATGATTCATCATTGATGTCTTGCAAAAGCCCATCGTGTTGCATTTGTTGCATGCGTTTCTTGCCTATATGAGCAAGTCTACAATGCCAAAGAAATGAAGAATCCAAATCACTTTTGATTCTTTTATTATTGATGCTAAAGATGTAATTATTTTATCATTCACATTATCATGCAAATCAATTTCAAACACACCATTCTTGGAATAACATTAAAGTAAAAACATCATTTAAAGAAACAGAAATTCCATAATCGGTAAATGTATGAACGAAACCAATATCTTTTAACAAGGAAATGTAAACGACACCCTAACAATGGAAGGTGCGAATGACAATCGTTTAATGACAACTACTAAACCCGAAGGTAAAACTAAATCAAGCGTGCCTATAGCTTCAACGATTGCATGTGCTCCATTACCCACGTTGAGGTATTGTCATCCATAGGCAAGCTTCCTTGCTCCTCTAAGTCCCTGCGTAGTATTACATATGTGAATACCACATCCAATATCATATACCGTGAATTTATTTTATGAGGAAAAGCAAATAATTCTATCATCAAAAGAGTACTCAAAGCGGCGCCGCGTGCGATATTTTTATACCTCTTGTGCGCAACTCATCAAGGTACAATGGACAATTCCTCTTCCGGTGTCCAACCTCGGTGCAGGTGATGACAAGCCCGATCCTTTTCGGATTCTCACGCTTTTTGGGAGGGTACTTGGTTCTTGCCGATAAGTCATAACTTGTTTTCCTCATCGCCTTTACCCTTACCTTTCCTTTCTTGTTCGCTAGCGGCTTATTAGGCTTAGAAATTCTACCCTTACGGATGGTCAAAACCGCAGTGTAGAGGCCTTCTTGGCAAACCTTTTCAGTAATCAATGAGCATTGCATGTACCTCATCGATTGTCTTCCCCGTGCAATGCATATTATAATTGCACGAAACCATCAAATTCCTTGTTAAGGGATCATTGATCGAGCCAATTTGTATGTCATTAGGGTAGACATAGTTCAAAGCCTAAATGGTCCATGTAACTCATCATTTCAGACGGTGGCGCTTACAGGTTTCCATCTCCTTGCTTGCAACTATGAAGAGCATCAATCAAGTCATACGACTCTGATCGCAAAGCTTTTCAAACAACTTTGCAATTCTTCCAAGATGAGATTAGGGAAGTAACTCTCAAATTGCTTTTGCAAGCTTGAGTTCATACTCCCGAGCATAATGCGAGCGACCTCATTATACTTGTCATACTCAGTTGCCATGCGGCTCGTGCTTCACGATAGCATCATTGCAGTTCGGGAGGACAAGGCGTAGTCAAATAATTGAGTCTTTGGCAACCTCAAGACAATTACGAGTTGCCGATACCAATCATTGAAATTGCGCTATCGGTCAATTTCTCTCGATCAAACATAGATTTGAGCGACGAGGCTAGTGCGATAGATTGACTTGAGCCATTTTCTGAAATAAAAGTTCAAAAGTTAGTACTTTCGATAAGTAAACATTCAAGAAAATAAAATACCCTTTGGTCAATATTCATATTAACCATAGTATTTTCCTTGAATATTGGATCCTCATTATCATAGTTCCACCACATCGCTTGATCCGCTAGTGGTGAAAGTATAGAATAGGTAATCGTTGAAAACGATAATTGACAAACAAGTTTTCAATTCCAAAATTTATGTGATTTACAATTTTGCCAAAACAATTAATGCAAAACGAAGCATGTTTTATCACATCTTATGCCTTAAGTTATAGGTCTCACTAACTAACTTAATTAAGTTGTCTAATTTAAAAGCGCAAATCATAAAGGCGAGGTCTCACACAACAAAATAATTCACCTCGTTATTGTAATCTAGATCAAGGTCTCACATAACTAAATTACAACTTCAAGTGTTTCATATCATTAGATGGCATAAACTTAAATTTAAAGGGTACAATTTTGATGTGTAATCAAAACTTATGTATAAAGAAGCATGCATACAACTTTATAACATAAAATTTTCAAAAACTTACTTAGAGATTTTAATTGCTAAGATTGAATTCTACAAAGTTTTAATCGATGCGTTGAGAAACTTACAACTTTGCACTAAGATGCTTCGTACATAGAATGGTTATACTAGGTAGCTCCAATCGAACGCATTGTGGGGCGAGAGGACGTGTGGCGCTAAAGCATAACCTTAGACATCCATTCGGTGAGACTATGCTCACTTCTTAAATACCCTTTATAGTTTGTTCTAGTGGTGAGCCGCTCTAACCATTTAGTACAATGCATCATCGATTAAAAGTTCAAGAATAATTCTTAGATAAATCAATTTCGCCATTATTTAGTCCATTTAATTTTCTATTCATAAAAAAACCCTTTTGCTTACTAACATGTCAAAACAATATATAAACAAAAAGCATTTTAATAAAAATTAAACACACTCAAATAATATAAACATATAACTAAACAATTTTAACATATGTAAAACAATTAGCCACATGCATAATTATTTCAATAAACTCTAATAACAATTCTAGGCGTAAATAAATGCATACATTAACTAGGACTTTCATCGCAAGGTAGATGAGCCACATACATCGACAAGTCGATTCGTGTGTCAAGTTAATAGTATACCAAATAGCACATAACAATTTTATTAGTTATAATTGAGGTCTTCCCAATTCAATAATTATTAAATAACTAAAACATGTGTATCACTTAACAATTAATCAATATACAAAACAATACTCCATGGCAAAACATGCATGTTCCACCATGGATTCCGTGATAACAATTACCACCCAAGATACGCATATTACATGGCACATAACAATTATTCATTAATTAACCACATAAAATAAGCATGCAATCCTAGGTTTCTACAAGTTTTACAAAATTAAAACCTAATTAAATAAATTTAGGGTAATCGACCCAAACATTAAAAAATTAGGGTTTCAAATTCAAAACCCTAGAAACCATAAAAAGCATGCATATAATCATAAAGATTCAATTTTTATGTGTTTCGTAATTAATTACATCATATTAACGGCTCGTGATGCCCTTTGTTGGAATTTTATACTCATAATAATTATACATAAAACAAATACATCATCAAAGCAAGCGCGGAAGACTATAGGAATAATATATGTAAATAATTAACCAAACAAGAAAGTGCGTACCTTTTAGCAATTCAAGCAATCAAACGATTATGTGATCAAGTAACAAAACCCAAAACCCTAAACTAGGGTTTATACAAATCGTCCAACCCAAAAATCGACCACCAAGGATTACAAGCTCAAGTGTGCTTGTTCTTCGTTCTTGTACACACGTACTAATAGCGATTTGATGTGAGAAGCTAGTTCCTTGAATCACAATAAACCAAACACTTGTGTCTTTGAGCTAGACAAAATCGAAACACCCTAGGGTTAGGGATGTTCGACCGGCCACACAAAGAGGAGAGGAGGAGGAGAGAAATTTAGGTTATTGGCAATCCAAGGTTAGTCAATAATGAATACATTGATTTGTATTTATAGTTAACATATCTTGGAGTACAAGTTTGAGTAGGATTGGGTTTGGAAACCCTCCCACCGATCGGCCAAACATCCCAAAGGGATTCTAGAACTTTCCCGATATCTAATTTCATCTCCAGTCCTTGTAGTTAATATTTAACGACCGTTAACCAAACCTCGTTAATTATTTAACTATCGTTATGTTTTATTTAGTGATTAATAATTAATAACAATAACGTTTTATTTATATTAATTATGTACATCAATTCTCATACGTAATGTGTGCAATCCCGAAGTCTCGAGTTCGAATCCGGACATACTATTATTTAAATATCCATTAAAACCTTTCGTGATATGCCATACAACACCTTGAACACGACGCGCTTTCTCCGGATTTGCACATGTCCCGTAACACTTTCGGTTCCAATCATTCCAATGCACAAGAACAAACAACAATCAACTCCTTTGTGTTTTCCGATCTTGACCTTCGATGTATCAACAAATCTTCTTCCTAATTTTCTTCAATTCAATTATCTTCCTTTCTTTGACCGAACATCCTCACAAACTCTTCACCATTTTCGCCATAATCCCAACACATACACAAGCGCTAACACAAACGCATACAATGATTTCTTGTCTTCTTGACTGCATCGCCAACAGTAACTTCCTCTAGTTATGTCTTTCTCTATTGCGATTCCCAAACAGCCCTCTTCTCTTGACAAACAAATCGGTCTCTCTTACTAATTGGATTAAAAACAGAAACAAACCACTAATCCTCTGATGATGATCGGCCATCTCTCTCTTTGTTGAATGAAGAAAACGCAAACTGAAACCTTGATCAGAAAAACGATTTGATTCTTTGATTTCTGGATTGCAACAATGATCATTGATCTTCTTTGAACCATCGGCTCTGGTACCACTGTTGTAAACTTGTACAGGTCTGATTGTTCCAGGATTGTTATGATCAAACAACATCTTGTGTACATCGACCATTCAAGAATCAAAATAAGAAAACAAGGAAGATGGGTTGAACCCTTTATAACTTGATATATAAAGCTGGAAGGGTTGCAATTTGTTTACGACTCTAACCTCTATTTATACAAACTCAAGCGGTACCAACAGAGAGGAATACCGTTTCACAAAACTAAACGACACAACCCTAAATAACTAGATAACCGCTTATATAACTAACTAATAACCGTTCCTTTTGACCCAACCCATATTCAATGGGTTCTGAGCTTCCTATACTAAAACATAATAACATATCGTATACATAATTTGGCCCATTACTTCATCTCTTTGGCATGTCGACATTACTTCCAACACACAAGTCTTCAGAATAATAAAAATACTTATTTAAAAAGAGGTTACCTTTGAGGCCTCAAAGTCATTCAAAACACTTGTTTCCGAATCTATATCATGGTTAAAAAAAGAACTCAATATAAGTATCTATTTACATTTCAATACAATAAGCAACTAATATCACTTTTATCGGCTTACAAGCAATCAATGACCTGCATTGACCACACATGGATGAGTAGAAAATACGGAGTATAAAGAAACTTCCAGAGTATATGTAATCAGGTAATTGTTTCTTACTAAAGTTGATCCTATGAAAAAGGTGTTCATATGTTATATGTCTACGGTATATGTACCTATAGTTAACATGTTAAGAAAGTTAGTTCAAAAAATTACCTGCCGCAACCTGACTTCCCAATTGACAGATGGGACATAAATTCCGCCCCATATTTGTGCCTTAGCCACGGCAAGAAGTCATTACACTCGTTCTCTACAGGCTGTGGTACCTGAGTCAATAATTTTATTACAACTTTATTGGCGTGCATTGAAGAAAATAAAAACTTCAGTTGACTGAGTTTAGGTTAGTGTGTAACATGTGGCGGGTGAGATGAGGTGTTCAGGTTACTGCTGATGCGAAAGCTGCAACGTGAGGATGCCAAAAGTGGGCGTCGAATTCGATCACATAGATTTAGCATTGCGGTGTGTATGAACATGGCGTTCTCTTATTGTGCTTGTTTTGGATTAAAATCTTAAAAGTTGTCAGATTAGTCAACTGTTGTGGTTCTTCTTAAAGTTTTAGTATATTACAGTAGTTGTTTAGTTTTGCTTTATATTGAGATGACATGTAGCAGATACATACATAATTGAACATATATTAAAGTGACAACTGACAAGTAACTTTTTGGCGTTTTTACAAGTATGGACAGTGCGAGGCATTTTTATGAGATGAGGCTTGAGGTTTTAACATATGGATTGTTAGGGACATGTTGGTATGGAACGATCTATGATGATAATAGACGAATGCAACGCAAGGTTAACATATGTAGCTTTTGTAAACCATGAACAATTGTAGAAAGTAAAGCTTACTGTTGGAGTTTATTCAATCCCACATTGTCAAATGATAGGAATAAAGGCATAGATATAACCCTGATGAGTTATTTTTCATCACGCTGGCTGATTTTAATGTGACAATTTATGTGGGTTTCACTTATAAAATCAGTCAGTTCTTTTTAGTAACCAAAATCATTTCTTTACATTGCACCCCCAAATCCTAAGACCGGATGTAATGAGAAGAAAGCGACCGACCCATCTTATGTGGCATATGCGACCGAGTTGTGTTCAGAGTTTGTGTGTGTCGGGTGTGGTATTAAATTATTTTTTAGGTTTTTTTGTGTTGTCTCCGGTCTTCTTGTTACACTAAGTTAATCATGAAATTATGTTGAAGAAATGAAGCTGACGTGATAAGTAACTTGTTGGCGTTTTTACGAATACAAACAATGCAAGGCATTTGTGTGAGATGAGGCTCGTGGTTGTCCGCAATGGATTTGACATCTAAATAGTTAGGGACAAGTTCATGTGGATCAGTTTACAATAGTAGACGAATGCAACATATGCTTACAAGATACGTAGCTTATGTAAATCAGGAACAATAATTACAGTAGTCGTTTAGAATTGCTTTTTTATTGAGATGATATGTAGCACATAAGTATATAATTGAACATATTTTAGGAACAAGTAACTTTTTGGCGTTTTTAAAGGTATGGACAGTGTGAGGCATTTGTATTAGATGAGGCTCGAGGTTTTCCATAACAAATTTCACATATGGACTGTCGGGACAAGTTGGTACGGAACGATCTATAATGATAATGATAATAGACGAATGGAACTCAAGATTAACATATGTAGCTTTTGTAAATCATGAACATTCGTACAAGTAAAGCTAACATGTTAAAGTTTATGTGTAATCATTTTACATTCTGGGTAGATGCATATTTGATCCCACATGGACAAATGATAGGAATAAATGCATAGACATAACCATGATGAGTTATTTAACATCAAGCTGGCTGATTTTAATGTGACACTAAATGAACTAAGAATTTTTTTTTTGAACGACGTTAAAATGAGCTAAGAATTGTTCAAACTAAGTTGTAGTTACGTGGTTTCACAGATAAAATCGGTAAGTTTTTTTTAGTAACCGTACCCCAAAATAATTTGTTTACATACGTGGGATTGAATGTTAGAAATTCGTGTAGGGTTTGTGATTATCCTGGATATCTTACTAGAATTATGTTGAGTTTACTTTTCGTATAAAGTATTTTGACCCTATATATGCCTGGTTTGCACGAAATCTCTATCGGGATAATTCTAGAAGAGAAACACTTTGTGTCTAGACACAAGATCACAAAGCAGGAACAAGAGAGGAATTGTATCTGTTTTTTCGTATCTCTTTATGAGGCTAATAGATCTGTTTATAAAACAGTTTCTATATGACAGTTAGCAGTTGAAGTTGGTTTAAACCAACTTTCACAACTGTTTTTCCAACAGCCACATCGCAAGGGGGCTGCGCACCCTTGACCCCTGCATTTTTGTCATGGTCGAAAACATATTAGCTCAACGAGTGTGCACTCTACACTTCTTTAACTCGTATCCGAGCCGAATATGAAATCTCATTAACCTCTAGTAAATCGTCATTAGAATGGCCGTCGATGACACTAAAATCACCAACATTGAATATGTGCCTTTTCGAGTAACCAAATGATGGTCAGTTATTGTATATGTTTGGGATTATAATCTTAAAAGGTGTTGATGATTGAGTCAAACATTGTTTTAAGATGTTTTATACTCTTTTGACACATACCGGTAGTTTGATGACAAATAAACAATCCCAAACACCTCCAAATTCTAACAATCAATTTTCCATGTTTTGGGTTTCTGAAATCGTCAAATTCGACAACCTTTGATCTAAAAGTATAATTTTATGATCAGGAATTATGGTCTGACATAATTTTATGTCCAAAACTAGCTACATAAAACAATTTAGCTTGTGATTGTCTGAAGTTAATTAACGACGTAATGCGCTCTGATCATTACAGTAAACAACTCACAAAATGACATAGAGATTACCTTAGGTTTTGTTTCAGTGCACTGAATATGATGGGCACGCTTTTTAAGTTTATATAGTTAGTAAGCGTGGGAAGCGTGAACACTTTTATTAATAAAATCGATTATAATGACAATATATAAATAATGTAATACCTAACAAGAAATTAAGCAGAACGAGCGGGTAGAGGAAGACGTAGACACTATATAACCGTAATAAACGAGCGCAAGAAGACACTTGTACGAGGCTCGTATTGAATACGATTCCTTAAAGCAGATTCGCCGATCTGCTTCCCGGTCTAACGTCTGTGGTGTTGCTGACACCGGACGACAAACTTACGAAAGATCGTTGAAACCTTGCGTGTTTCGATCAAGAATTGCTTGAACTTTTACGTATTGAGCTACGCTTTTTTTCTCGTCTCTCAAACCGAATGAGGCGTGTTCATATATAGGCTAAACCTATCTTGGTCACCAAGAAAGATATTTTACTCGAATATACACAAATCACGCAAATCATTAAATATCAAGGTTGTAAAATCGCTAGGCGCTCGTGAGGCGGTTGGGTAGGGCCCGCGATTAATCGGTTAGCGGGGATTAATCGGGGATTAATCGGATTGCAATTTTATAGTGAAAATTTTAAAATCTAAACATAGTTCTAAGTTTCTAACATAAAGTTACAAACATTGGATTATTGATCGATTAATCGGTCCGTTGACCGATTATTGATCGATTAATCGGTCCGTTGACCGATTATTGACGATTAATCGGTCCGTTGACCGATTATTGATCCGATTTTGACGATTAATCGGTCCGTTGACCGATTATTGACCGATTTTGACCAAAACGATTAAATAGGCCGATTATGGAAAATCGGGCGGTTAATGGCCGATCAGCGATTATGCGCCGATTAATCGGCCGCCTGGACCGATTTTTACAACACTGTTAAATATTAAACACGGTTTTAATATCTTCTATTTATTTAAAACTGATTCTGTCAACTTATTAAACACGGTTTTAATATCTTCTATTTATTTAAAACTGATTCTGTCAACTTGTTTACAAAGTTTAAATCTGTTCCAAAATAAATAGACACAAAATCTGGAAATATATGACAACGAATCTGCGAAGAAAGATACGGGTATGCGAGGTTTCGGAGTGCATTCGTGTCGCATGGTCGAGCGGGCTCGCATGAGTTTAGAAGCTTGAACCCATTTTGGCCAATCAGCACCCCACTGTGCACAAGACGTAGGTGTTGGAGTAAAACCAACAAATCATTTTGAAGGTTCATATCAAGATTTCTATAAACACACCCCGCTTCCTTTTCTAGGCGATGTGGGATGTGTTTGTTTTCCCAAATTTGTGTTTCACGTGTCCCACTTTGAGACACGATATCTCATTCATATTAACTCCATTTTCGACACTCTTTAGCTCGTTGCGAAGCTCTCGTCGAGGAGAACGCAAAGCTACCAAGAAATATAAATATATGTAACATATACATATATTAAATAGTGTCCAAAATTTGCAAAAACTCATTTTGCAAAACTCATTTTCCAACAGTAACTTCTTCTATATTTGGGACGATAGTTTTTAAATGAAGCAAGTAAATCGGTGGCTTGTTTTCATGTTTAAACGAAAGTGATAAGTAACTTTTTGACGTTTTTACGAATACACAGACAATGCAAGGCATTTGTGTGAGACGAGGCTCGAGGTTGTCCATAATGAATTTGACATTTAAATAGTTAGGGACAAGTTCATGTGGATCAGTTTACAATGGTAGACGAATGCAACACATGCTTATGAGATACTTAGCTTCAGCAACAATAATTATATGCAAAACAAAGCTAAATCATGTTGCTTTTGTAGTAGATGCATACTTAATCCCACATGAATAAATAAACACAGAGATATAAACTTGAGTAATTACCTCTTCATTGCTTCATGATGATCTTTCTAGACTCGTGTAGAGTTCCTCTTTAAAAGTAAAGATTTTTGTATTTAACAACTTTTACAATTATATGTCTCAGTATCATGAGATCAAAACCTCATTCGAATTTGAACACGTAAAACTAAAATTGTAGTTTGTGTGAAAAGAAGGTCAATTGGATTATAATCCTAAAGTATCCATTGAGTTAAAGATTGTTTTGCAATGTTTCATAGTTTTTTGAAACGTTTTATAGTGCACTAGTTGTTTAGTTTGTTTTTTTAACTGAGTTGATACGTTGTACATAGGGCTGCAATCAAGTCAAGCCGAGCTCGGGCTCAATAGCTCGACAAGCTTTAATCATCCATGCTTCTGCTCGACTCAAGTAAGATTCAAATAAAGTTAGAAAAGCTCGAATTTATATATAAACATTGTATTCGATTGCTAAACTCATCAATAAAGTTAAGAAAATACGCGATGAACCCACAACACAAAACTAGTCTATCCCTAATCATAAACACCCAAGCTCACCACGAAAGTATATGCGCAATAGGTAGATGGAGAACTCTATATAAGTATCTATGTACATTTCAATACGATAAGCAACTAATGTCACTAACACTTTTGGATTATGATCTAGAAGATTTTCCCAACTTTCACATGTAACGTTGTCCTCAAGTGTTTTTAATATTGAAAATATTGTCTTTGATTATGAGCATGTTAATTTATCAAATTTTATCTTTTTCAATACAGTTTCAACATTGTCGATCATATTTAAAGAAATACATGGAGAGGATTTAATCAACTGTTAAAATCTTTCTTATAGCCAGTGGTAGAGCTCGCAACAAAAGCACCGCACAGTTTAAACTCAAGTTCACAGCTACCTACACCAAGGCTATGTCCAAGTCCAAAAACTCGAGGCAAAATAGACTAACAGCCTCCACCAAGCTAGTTGCTCGAAACCATTTACTACCAGGTTAAGTCTTGCTCAAATAGGCCAAAGAAACTTTCAAGTCGAGCCATTTACAAACCCTTTGGTCCTTTTACATACTTCATAAACCTAAAGTTCTAAAGATTGTTTTGGAAAACATGTACCATGCACCTCTTTGTCTGAGTGGATCATGTTCTCGACTAGACCTTCAAGGTTTCACAGTAGTTTTTTAGCCACGCAGAAGCAGATCTAAGGATCTGAAGGTCATTGGTGAGGAGATCTCGGGCCAGCTGCATTCTTCGTGCACATTTTCCAGACAGTGTAGGAGAGGCAGCACGACTCAGAGACTGTAAAGCAAATGTGCACAAAGGAAATTTGTTATTTGTTACTGATTAAGTGTGCAACTAAACTTTAGTAATTTGCTGCAAGTGTTCCATACACACGAGTACACAAAGACGAAGTGTTGTCTCTTATGATAGGAAACGGTAATCGCTAATTGAGCAGTACACAAGCATCATATTTGAATGCAGGAGAATTTTGCCTTATACATACGCAAACCATTTATACAAATACAAGTAAATGCAATATGTATGATGGTACATGTTAGATGGCAAAAGTAGTGGGTTTATATAAGGAGTCAATACAGATTGGGTAGGTTGACCCATGGATGCTGTATCACCTAGCATAAATGTAATTCGTCTAAAATATAATGATTTAGAAGATTGCATGCATTTAGATACACGTTAGGTGCTTTCAAAAGTGTTTGACCCATTCAACCCCCCATTAGACCCATTTCAGTAATAGCTATTTTTGGTATTACAAGTTATCTATGAATGGATTAAAATTGCTACATTTACTACGTGTTTGACCCATTAAATCCCCCATTTGACCCATTTACTCAGCCTGCTTGTGGCATTTGTTCGGTGCCAAATACATTACCAACAAGTACACAATATATCTATACCATAATATGTTGGAAATGTATATATTTACAAATACGTAAATGTCCGGATTCGAACTCGTGACCACGGGATTGCACACTTTACGTATGAGACTCGATGTTTAAATAATTAATATAAAATATTATGTTTAATTATTAAATTCACAATAAACGACTTAACGAGCGATATGTACTTATCGGTAGTGACTATCGGTCGTTAAATGTCAACGGGATATGAAGAAAAGTTAACGAGCCAAGAGAAGGTTTAAGGAACACTCTTTTGGGCTTGTTTTTGGCCGAAACTATGGAATCTCACATCGGAAACCATAGTAAACTTGACATCTACCATAAGGCTATAAATACATTCCCTTGTATTCATCCTTTGGTACACGATTTCAATAGAGGCCAAACTTCTTCTTTTCTTCCCTTTGTCTTGGTCGAAAAGTGAATCCCCATTGTAAGGGATTTCTGGTGACCTTGAGCATAACTAAGATGTTTGGTTATTCTATTGTGATCAAGAACTAGCATTCGTGATCGAATCGCTAATAGTGCGTGTGTACAAGAGCGTGGTTGTAAGACATTATTCTTACACCAATAAGTACTTCTTTGTTTTGCTTTGCTCGAGGGATTTGAGATTCAGAAGTGCGTTACGCATACTTTCGTTAATTAATTTATTTGTTATGATCTTAAGTCTTTGTGTGTACTCTTGATGTCTTTATGTTTTATTGTATTTTATATATCATAAACTCAATAAATGGCATCACGAGCCTTGTATAACAAGTAATTAATTACTGAAACACATAATTAAAATAAACATGAATGTGTTATTATTTGTATGCTTAGATCTAGGGTTTGCAAAACCTAAATCCTAATTTTGAGGGGGGCGTTTTTTTAGTGCCCTAATTAGGGTTTTGTAAACTATTGTTTTAATTGGATTAGAAACCCTAAGATGCATACAACTTTATGTGTATATGCGTAACTTTGATTTAATTGCATTAATTGTTAAGTGTAATTTTATGTCCATGATAATTACATGCATGTTTTATCATGGATATGCTTTTATTGTATGTCTTTCGTGGTTAAGTGATATCACTAATTACGATAGATCTAAATTTGGGAAAACCTCAATAATTATTATTTAATCAATTATGTGCTATGTGGTATATATTTAGTTTTGACTTACGCAATCGATGAATCGATGCATGTGGTTCGCCTTGTACATAGATGAAAACGGGTGGAAGTCTTAATTAAATATATGCATATTGATGAATCTAGAATTGGTTATTAATAAGATTTATCAAAACCGTTTGCATGTGGCTATTTGATATGCATGACTTTTATTTGTTATGCATTCATTGTTTATTTGTTTATTTTTATAAATACTTGCTTGTTTGTGTTTTGTAACAAGGGTATTTTTACAAGAAAAATAAACCGACCTAAACAATGGTGAAACATGTATTTTAAGAATAGTAATCATAATCGTTTAATTGATGATGACTTTGGTACAAATGACCTGAACGACTCACCCTGTGAGAATGAACTAATAAAAGGGGTTTAAAGAAGTGCATGCAGTCACACGAATGGATGTCTAAGGTTGTGCTTTAGCGTGCACAGTCCTCCCCTGTGAAGTTCGGTGGAGCTACTTAGTAAGCCATTAAATGTGCAAGCTCATCTTAAGGCGAATTAGTTTTAATTCCATGCGCCACTCGGTGGTAATTATCCAAACACTAAGTGTTTACACTTATGCAAAAGTACGGTATAATGGATGATAATTAACACTAAATTCCTTGATTGGTGAAACCAATACCTCAATTAAAGTTTGATGATGAAAAACTTAAACATTAAAACAAGATATAAATGTTTTAATAAAACCTATGTTACGAAGATGAATGCATGACATCTTTGTACATATTTGATTTGACATCAAAAATTATTACCCTTTAATTTAAGTTATATGCCATCCAACGAAACGGAAACACCTAAGATTATTTTTTATTTGCGTGAGACCGTGACTTAGATCGTAATCAAAGGGTAAAATGTCCACGTGTCGTGAGAACGGGCATGGACGATTTTGCAGTTTCTTAAGTTGGACAACTTAATTGAGTTAGGCAGTGAGCGGCAACTCGAGGCATAAGATAGGATAAAACATGTTTACATGGCAATTGAAATTGACTATATGTAAATCCCATAAATCTAGGAATTGCAATTGAAATTGGCAATTGAGCAAAAGCTCTACCATTTTGTATAAGGTTCATTACTAGCGGATCAACCGATGTGATGAGATTATGACAATTTGGATCCTAGTTTTTCAATTGAAAATTAAATGGTTATATGCTTATGAACCATGGGTAATTAATTTTCTTGAAAAGGTTAATTATCGAAAATACTAAAATTGAATTTTGTAATTCTTTTGAATGTATAATTGCAACATTTAACCGTAAACAAAGTTTAGTCTTTGATCGATAAATGCTCCATTCGCTTTCAAACAAATGTTTGATCGAGAATAATTCTTGAAAAGACAAACGAAGTCTCTTTTCCATGGGAGAAGCATGAGACTCAATCCTATTCCTTTTCATGAATGAGAAAGGTATAATAGGAACGTTTGAATTGTCTAAATTCTAATGTAACTCATAGCAATGAATTGCATCTTATTTTCCATAAAGATTTCATTACCATCATTTGGTGAATGAATCCTTTTGTAACAAACATGAATGTTGGTTAACCTGGAAAACATGTATATGGGTTACCAAATTAGAAGCTAGACTAATTACCGCGAAAATTGGTAAAAGGCAAACTAGCTTAATTTATCTAGTTGGTTTGTTTTAGCCTTTAAAGGTGCTACATACCGCATGGGATGGTAGACCTAGTAAGGAAGAAATTGCATACCCAATTTTTCGAGTTAATAACATTGATGGATAACCCATCATTCATAGTAGAATACACCTTTTAATACCTTAGTAATGATTACATATGGTTCTTCAAAGGTGTAGGAAAGTAAAAAGCAAGCAAGTTGTTTTCACTTGGTTATGCAACACTTACAATGTTGTCGATTCGATGGGAGCATTGTGTTGCATTCTTGAATAAGAAGTTGTTTTAATGATTTCTAATTCGTGGGAGCTACAAGCCTTATTTGCGTGTAGTAATTCAAATTATCTCTTTAAAATCATGTAGATAATTACTTTCCAATTGTAGGCACTTATGTTTTTAAGGATTGTCATGTGGTTTCCTTACAAATCAATATAGTCCTATATCTACTAGTTATATCTATGACACAAATTATATTAATCAAATAAACGAGCGTGTATCGTGTTGTTTATATGTTATATGATGTTGTTCCATGCACAAGTGGGAGAAATCTTTATTGTGTGCAAGGTACAAGACATATTAATATGATTTAAATGAATTCTCTTGTAAGAGAATAACGTTCTAATAGGAAGTATACATTTAAATATGTATGATTGCCCTATTAAGAACATGTGTCAAGATGATAACAAAGACTACTTTATTTTAAATTTATGTCATTCAATATTTGAGAAACACTTGTAGTTACAATTTATGTTACGTGAGAACGTGAACTAGATTGTAGCCAGTAAAATATCCATGCGTCGTGAGCGAGAATGGATGATTCTGCAGATTTCTTACATGGAACATTTCATGGAATGACATAATTAAATGAAGTAATCTAATACTACTTTGAATTTGAGTATTCGTTGAATGACTTAAATATATGTAGTAATTAAACTTGAAATATTAATTGAAACCTGAGGTGGTGTTCATAATTACTTTAATTATAAATGTTTATGATTTTGTAAAGTCACAAACATAAAGTCTTTAAAAGACTTAGAATATAAAGTAAGACGTTAACTTGCTATGTTTTAAGACATATGCATAAAGTCAATGAGTTGATCAATGACTTATAACGTATAGTGGGATTATAATCATATGTCTTTGACTTGGTCAAAATACTTGAGTTATAATGCATGCAATTGATTTGGTAATTCTATTGTACCATTAAGTTTTACTTTGTTGGTAAATAGGATAAACCAAAGAGTAGATGGTTATCTTAAATATTGTTAGATTAATCTTACAATATTAATTCTAAGGAAATACCATAGCTTTATGGTATCTTGATTAGAAGAATCAAAATCTATTGGCATTGTTTGATTCAAGATAACTATAGTTTCTTCCAAAAGTTATCAAGGTTAGTAGATTGAGTATAGATTGAATATACTCAATAAGACTCCAACCTAGAAGATTAATAAGACACCATTTGTTTATGGAATGTGATGAATCACATTCTTATAAATGAAGTTCTGAATTTGTTAAACTACTTATAGAGTGAGTTGTAACAAACTAATGTTAGGAACTGTCAATGTTTTTTGTAATATCCCAAAAGAGAACAATGTATTGTTGCTCTACTTGTTAAACTATTTAAAGGTAATCTTTAAATTTTTAAAGGCAAGTGGGAGTTTTGTTTAGATCTTGAAAGATTGAATTACAAAATACATAATCTTCTAAAATGCACTAGCAAATATCATGATGAGGCTAAACATGTATATGATAGACCTCAATATGATGGAATTGTCATTCATAGATCCGCAAGGATATCTCGATATTTAATATGTTGAGGAATATGAGTTACGGGATCATGGTAAGCTGTTAATCATAATGATGAATTTACCAAATGTTGAATTGTGGTAAATCAATCATACTATGAATGTAGAGATCTTGTCCATAGAGATAATCAACTTTAGATATTTGGTTTATCTTAATGAGTTTCTTCAAAGGATGGAAACCCTAGTGGTTTAAATCTTTGTGTAGAAATCATATGGACAATATTGTACTCATATTTAATGCATGTCTAGTGACAATAATATTAATCATACTTAATCAATTAACTATGATTGAATATTCTTTTCTAGATACATTAAATAGAAGTATAAAGATTATAATTGTCATACTTAGTTTCATTGATATGAAATTTTGACAATGAATATCAAAACTCTTTGTTGTGGAATTACTTTTTGCGAGGACGATGAGTAATACAAAGTAGTTTTATAAATTCAAATAATCTTTGAATATGTACAAACCGCAAGAATCCATGAATGGATATATGCATGCATCTAGGAGATGATTCTTATGTTTAATATTAAATTCATGTTTGATTTAATAAATTAAAATAAGATAGCTCATAAGTATTCCCGAAAGCTAGTGGGAGTATTATTTTATTTTCTTAGATCTTATAAGTTGTATGGGCAACTACATTCCACATAAATTAAGTTTTAGTTGGGAATGAAACTTCGTTTGTAAGATTTGGAAATAAGACATACAACCTTGGAATATATGTTTGTTACTATAAACATATGCGGTAAAATAAATGAGTCTAATAGAACATGATGGATATATAATGAGATCTTAAAAGTCTAACTTGAAGATTCATCATGTACATCATGTTGAAAGATTGTTGTGTCATGCTTGATTACAAGATGATTTGACAACATTGAAAGTTGTTAGTGTAATAAATATTTTAAAAGGAATATGTTTGGATTTAGAATCACATTCCACAGTCTGGAGATGCTCCTAGATTCTATGGATGGAAATATGACAATTATTTCATAATTGTCATTGCCAACAAACTTGAGTTTGGAAGGCACCAACATTACACTATAACTGCTCAAGTTTCTGGACGTTTAAAGAGCATATTGTTGTACACAATGATGATCGGTATAATTGAGATGACACTCAATTCTAGTCATGGTATCCTGATGATGACCATGTTGACTAGTTATGCTCAACTAGAGCATAGTTGCATTATACATTAAAGAATGAAGAATACTTTAAAACTTTAAAAGTTTTGAAAGATGATTGTCATATAAAGGTGGTTCGAGGTTATCACGCACCTTATGGAATGATATGACAATATCAAGATATGTAAACACATACAAGAAATTCAATTATTGAATTTTGAAATAAGTATTCTCAAAATTTTGTAGGTCAAAGTTAGTTGAAATTATGCCTTGTCAAAAGTGTGAGTTGCATAACTTGTGGCAAAATTCATTAACCGAGAATTATCATGCATTGATCTATTTAGTATTTGGATAAAGGATGTTAAACAATTATTATTTATAATGAATTAAAGTACGGTATCGTTTAATTTCATTTATAATATTGTGTCCTATATTTGCATGTTTAAATCCATGAATAACTTAAGTTGTTCTAAATAGTCCGTTGTCAATCAATAACATGGGAATGATATTGAATTAAGACAAATCGAGTATTAGTTAGAATATACTTGAAAGTATATTGATCGTAGCATGACTAATTCGGATGATATTCAATGAATCGAGTATAGGACTTATCCCACCCACGTGATGATACTTTATGGATCTTTGTCATTAAGTATATCATGGATATTTATCCTCGACTGAGATACGTAGATATGTCATGGATGTAGTGCATTTTGTGAAGCAATCTAACGCTTATACGAATCTGGTAGTTATAAGGGTTGTTTTCGAAGTGTTGCGAAATTTATGATTTCGCTTGTAGTCAAAACGGATTTGTTTCCTTCAAATTTATTTTGAAGTATAATACTCTTGGGCCCTCGTAGGGTTGTTAAGATGTTTGCATGGCGTGCCCAAGTCTTGGAATATGTTCGGAAGAATTGGTAATCTTGATCAATCACATAAAGCGAGAAGCAGAATAGTTAATTAAGAAATGAGTGAGATCCATATTCTTATTAACATGGTATTAGAAACAAAATGATGAATATGATGATGAATCATCAAACTTGGTTTCTCCGAAAACCATACACGAGTTATATCGGGGCATTGGCGTGTTGCTAGACGCTAACTAATGTCATTTCACGTTTGTAAACATATCAGTGGGAGCTGTTGAAATGTATATATTTACAAATACGTAAATGTCCTGATTCGAACTCGTGACCACGGATTGCACACTTTACGTATGAGACTCGATGTTTAAATAATTAATATAAAATATTATGTTTAATTATTAAATTCACAATAAACGACTTAACGAGCGATATGTACTTATCGGTAGTGACTATCGGTCGTTAAATGTCAACGGGATATGAAGAAAGTTAACGAGCCAAGAGAAGGTTTAAGGAACACTCTTTTGGGCTTGTTTTGGCGAAACTATGGAATCCCACATCGGAAACCATAGTAAACTTGACATCTACCATAAGGCTATAAATACATTCCTTGTATTCATCCTTTGGTACACCAGATTTCAATAGAGGGCCAAACTTCTTCTTTCTTCCCTTTGTCTTGGTCGAAAAGTGAATCCCCATTGTAAGGGATTTCTGGTGACCTTGAGCATAACTAAGATGTTTGGTTATTCTATTGTGATCAAGAACTAGCATTCGCATCGAATCGCTAATAATGCGTGTGTACAAGAGCGTGGTTGTAAGACATTATTCTTACACCAATAAGTACTTCTTTGTTTTGCTTTGCTCGAGGATTTGAGATTCGCAAGAGAGACGTTACGCATACTTTCGCTTAATTAATTTATTTGTTATGATCTTAAGTCTTCATTGTGTCTCTTGATGTCTTTATGTTTTATTGTATTTTATATATCATAAACTCAACATAATATGCTCCACTCACTTCTAAATGATGCACTCCCTCTATTTTGTAAGAATATTCAATTTGGGACATTCCAATTATTAACATTTTGGATTCTGGAAGTTAGAATCATAAGTTCCTATTCTGCCATTACAAATTACTTTTTGGAGCAATGTCAGTTACAACTTACCGATGCTATTAATTTTTAGTTTCATGCATTTAAATTAAACTTTTTAAGGACAATGAAAATACAAAGGTCTGTATAGTAAGGAAGTGATGGGATTAAACTTCCCCTGAAAACAGCACAGTTAAATGAATACGACATTACCTCAAGAGCTGCAGTGTGATTCTCAATCATGTCATCAAATCTCAAATGCAAAAACCGATGTGCTTCCATTTCTCTCGCTTTGTTCTTCAAAGGAATGCGAGCCAGATGGCCATCATATTTTGTTGCTTCCATAGCCAACTCCTGCAATTCTGAAGAGCACACAAACATATAGGTCTTATCAAGGTAGATATCGATTTGACATTTGATGGAAAATTGAGTAAATATGTATCAATACAGCAATACTACTACAAATAATGAATAAAGAGCAGAAAATAGTAACACAATCCAAACAAGCCCTAATATAATACTACGTATCATTGTGGGAAAATATACTCCTTTTGATACAATAAAAACAATGTATATAAACTTTATCTAATTGTCAAAAACATAGTTTTAACGTGCATACATCCCTATTTATTTATTTATTAAAACTAGGTTTAAAGAGAATATTAAAAAAAATTGGATACCATTTTGGCCATATTCACACTGGCTTGTGGTGGATAACGATACGAGTACAGAAATTTCTGCAGGCTATTGTTCTGTCTAATATTTTAAGGCCATGGAGAGTCGAGAGTGGTTCTTTTTCCCGTATACACAACTTGCACATCACACACAATGGTACTCACGGGAAGGGTGGCGGGGAGTGGTAGTGGGATAGCATTCACGGGAAGGGGGTGGCCGGGTGGGGTCACACACAACACAGACACCCAAATATGCACGGAAATATCAGAAAGATCTCACCGCATGGGGACCAAATTATCGGGAAAGGCAAGGGGAGAGTGGTTTTCCCGAGTGGCAAGCCCCTCCACTGCAACATCTTTTGTGGGAAGAGAGAGACCCACTCTCCATGGCCACAATATATTCATATTGAAAGAGAATGTCACGGACCTTGAGGAGAGGTGCAACATACAACACGGGCATATGCACGAAGTGATCTCGAGAATCCCCACCCTTCGACACAGGAAGGGTTGACGTTCCTGAATAATATTTATACAATCAGATCCCTTCAAAGAGACCATAAGATGGAACAAACATAGCAGAAATTATCACATGACTAAACTGGTTACATACAATATTAAAAGGTAGATACATACCACACTATGAAGCAATTTTCATGAGAGTTTAACACATCAAAACCCATCCGGGCTGGTATTGAGTGTCTATCCAGAAGATCCAACTTCTTTGCACGCAGGTGATCATGCTGAGGTACATTGATCTCAACTTGAACCGTATCATATATGCTGAAAGGAATCATAAATCCAAAATGCAATAGAAGTTGATCATTCGTAGTATCCAGGTATCTTATAAAGACCTCATCATCACCTGGAGCATAATTTTTGCCAGCAATAAACTGCAGAATGCAAATTTAGGTCTATATGTCTAAGAATAATAAAAATACTTATTTAAAAAGAGGTTACCTTTGAGACCTGTTCAAAGTCATCACTCAAAACACGTGTTTCCGAATCTATATCATGGTTAAAAAAAATCTGCAAAAGGAATCTAAAAAAGTGTTCACTCATTAAAAAATTTGTACAAACATGACTAATATGAAAGTACCTGGACCTTCTTATAAATTATTAAACGTTATAAAATGTAAATAAATCATCA
Source organism: Chrysanthemum lavandulifolium (assembly GCA_022545495.1). Lineage (NCBI taxonomy): Eukaryota > Viridiplantae > Streptophyta > Magnoliopsida > Asterales > Asteraceae > Chrysanthemum > Chrysanthemum lavandulifolium. Next base: position 41,905,884 of record CM040245.1, on the reverse strand, counting down.
ATATAGATACCATTGTACGACCCCTTCTGCTTTTCCAAGCTCGGGATTTAACTGTCACAATAACGAGAAATTATCAATTAGATTATGCTGTTTAAAATCATTAATCCTTGCTTCTTTTACAAACAATACTCAAAAAATTGCAATAACCCAATATTCTGTAGACGAGCAAACACAAACACATGACCATAAATAAAGAAAAAGATGATTATCAAGGGATGACTAGTTCCGAAAACATTAAATTAATAATGTGAACCGTAATTTGAATAATTACAAAGTAAACTAAAAAATGTAGTCTGATAAAATGTCTTACCCAGATTGTATGCATGCTTAAACTTGTCCAATGTGACATCTTCAAAATATTCAGGAAAGCGGTCAAGAACCTGCATAGAAATTATAAGTTTATGAAAGTCAACTGTTTGGTTCATAAGCACCTAAAGATCTCATATTTAATCAGTGAGCTTGCACAAACAAAATATTAGGAGAGATATATACATGTTTTATGGATAAGAAGTCCATATCAATTTGAGCCTTATACTCCACCGTTTCGTCATATAACGAGCTTGTCTTGATCATCTCCAATTCCTCATCGGTCCAAAGTATCTACAGAAACAAAAGGTGCTTCAAGTAACAGGAGTAATTAAAAACAAAAGAAAACAAGGTATACGCAAAAATACCGTGCTATGCATCTCCTCTACCTGCGGCAAACAGCTGATGTAAGGGGCCCATTCAGAAGACTGCACCAGAGAATAGACAAAAAGAACCATATATATATGTTATATGTCTCCAAGGCAAGGTTGCGGCCGACCTGGGGGTCAGGGGGATTATTTTTTACATTGTAGCTTTCAACAATAAAACGTTTGACAGCATACATGTGTGCTTTTCTTCGTGTTCTTGTGCTAGTCAGCTTTGGTATCAGTTTGTTAGATTTATTGTAACAATTTTCTTCTACAAATAGGTTTAGAAGCGTGCAGATCACTAGTTTTTAAGCTTCAATACGACTACTTTCCAGGTTTCATGTTTATTTAATGTACATGTTAATATTTATCACCCATTGTACCTGACCAAGTTTTTGGTGCAGTAGGACTATCAGCGCAAGCTTTATGTCGTCATCGACGTCTTCCCCTAACAAAGAACTAACGGAAGGATGTAAATTATCCGCTGTGAGGTGCTGCAACAACAAAAAAACATATTCATAACTACTTTAAGCATTAAACTGTAAAATAAATAACCATCAAAGTATATATACCAAGCTTTTAGGAATCTTCAATATGCAATCACCAGCTTGTATCGGTTTAGAAGCAAATAATGACCTGCATTTAGGACATTAAAAAGGTATAAAACATTTGTAAATCTTAAAAACTTAATTTTAATCCGTCATTACATAAAATACCAGCCAACTAAGGGAGTTTAATATAAAACAAACAAGACTAAAAAGCATTTGGTCATGAGGCACCCTTATATCCCCACGAGAGGAGGTTTCAGGTTCAAACTTCACTAGATACATATCTTGAGGGTGACGAAGAAAGGGTCGGAAACGGCCACACACATTAGGCCGCGTACATATGAAGTCAAAGACTCACCCTCCCCGGGTAACGTGAAAGAGTTTTGGACCAACTTATTGTGTTTTCAAAACTTATTTACCATTATATAGTTTCCTTAAAAATATGGGGCAATTCCATATTTACCCAATAAAAACACCAAAATTCCATATATCCCCAAACATGCATAAAATTCATTGTACAATATGCATTATTCACTTGTAAATTGGGTAAATATGGCATTTTGAGGTTTATATTGGGTAAATATGGAATTATCCCTAAAAATATTAACTACTATATTGTTTTACTTTCAACTTTATTAATATAACCTTTTTTTTTTTTTTTTTTCCCTAATTATTCCCCTAGGTAGCTTTAGCTTTACTCCCTTCAGCTTATCATTAAAAATGTTTTACTCCCTACAATGTGAAATTGTGAATTACCATCTTTAAAAAGTCTCCACTAAATGTATTATATTAATATGTGTTGATTTACTTAGATGAGCACTTACCCACCAAGCCATCAAGTTAGTGTTATGGAAAAAGCACTGCCACATCATCACTTTTTTCCATAACAGCACATAATACCACATAACACCAAAAACACCCTTCCCTCCATAACACCACATTTCTGGTTCCGTCAAGTACCAAAAACACCCCTCCCTCCATAAAATTACTCGAAAACTCAAGCCGTGGTATGGTCTTGGCACCATCAAGTGGTTTTTGTTTGTGTTTGCAAAATGTTTTAGTCCACATAAAGTACTTTCGGAACTTCATGATGCTAGTTATTTGCTACTAGTTGTTTTAATTTGTTGATTATTGTGTACTAGAACCTATTTACTACTAGTATTTTAATTTTGTGTTGATGGAATACATTTTTGACTTAATATCATAATTCATGCACGGATTTTTGAACACGGATTTTCATACTATATTAAACTCAAATGTAGTGACGAGGTGTTTGTCTAAGCTTATTCACTACATATCATAAGCTTCTTATTTTAGTTTATAACCTTATACAGTTGAACTTATGGAACTTATAAGGTTAAAAATACAAAAACAAAGCCTAAGAAATTTCCAATAATCTTATAAATCCATCGAATAAGTTTTCAACAAACACCTCCAAATATATTAACTGGTTTTGTTCCCATTTTTAATAATACAAATGTCTAAAAAATGAGTTCAAAAAAGGTCTGAAACTCTTACAATAAAAAAAGTCATCACTTACTCCTAGAGCTTGATCATTACAACATTAAATTAATTGAAGCAACACAACGGTAAATATTTTTACATGAACAACACAATGGTAAATAAATTTTCAAAACAATTAGTTTGTAAAAAACTCTTTCGCTTTATTTACCATTAACCATCAAAATGATTCAAAGTTGGTTGGTTAACACCAGTAGTTACAGTAGTTATAACCTTGTAGTGTTTTATATATAACAACATTAGTTACAAAGTTACCTGCGTAAACGGACTTCCCAATAGTAAGGTGGGACGTAATTTCGCCCCGACCTTTGTCTTAACCATGGCAATAAATGGCTACATTCTTCGTCTACGGAATGTGGCACCTGAGTTTTAAGTTAAGCTCATTCAGTAATTTGATCAAACAGATGGCGTGCAATAAAATAAGACAAACCTCATGTGTCTGAGATAAGCTGCCCATGAAGCGGAAGCAGCAGCGCTGTGAAGGTGGGACGAGTGTTCGGCGAATTCGAGCCCGTAAACTTAGCATTGTGAAAATCCTGGTCTTCTGTTTTTGGTTCACGCAATTTTCAAACTAAAAATGCTTTTGCTAAGAGTGCATATACCCAATTCATTCCAAAAAAAAAGTTTTCAGGAGTGAAACAAAACATAAAAGTAGCATCTGCCGGTTTTACTTTTGCATCTTCAGAAAGTTCAGAACCCATTTTAGTGTTAAAACCAGAATTAAAGTAACTTTTTTACTATGTCGTAAAACATTTTTTACTTTCATTTTTTATTTACATTCTCCTAATCAAATACGATTCTTGTTAAATATTTGACTTTGTTTATAAGCTTGCAAAATTTATTGTTTTACAAATTTTTTTTGCACTTATAAATATAACTAATTTTTACATAATTGTTTATAAACTAGAGTCGCTTTATTTTGCAAAAAAAATTTGCACACATATTAAAAGTGTAGAGAAAAAGCGTGTAAATTGGACTATTTTTGTACTGAATTCTAATAACAATTCGTTGTGGTACATATATAAAGAGGGTTTTGTTAACCACGTACTTAAAAGTTGTGGTTAACAGACTTTATTTTATTTTAATTGTTTGTAAGAATTTAATTTAACCAATCACAATTAAGTGTCAAGTGTGTATTTACTATTTTCAGGATTGTCTCCACTCCTTTCGGGGTTATCATCCAATCGGAATCATTCATACGTGGTATTATAATTAACATTATTTGCTAATCCATAACTGTTGTTAGCAAAACTCATATAAATAAAATGTTTTAATAAAAAGGTAATAAAGTAAATCATATTTTGTTAATACGTAACTAATACTTGTAAATGATGTAGTTCATGGATATCGGTTTTCGATTTGGACACCCTCTGCCAACGCACGGCATTTCACCTTTTCTAGCATTCTATTTTACTTCGAGGACCTTCGCACACAGTTTCAATAGTCAACGAACCTGGCTGCGGGAAAGATATGCATTGTTGCTCAATTTTTAGCAGGTCGGCGTCTCAAATTCATTTGCGGTGTTTTGCCCTTTAATTGTGGACAAGTGTTAGTTTAAATGGGGTAAGATGTTGCCCGAATATTATGCTTCTACATATTAGATGTGTTTCTCATCATCTCTCAAATATGCTTTGAAGGGTGAATCAAGATTCCACAGTTCAAGTGATTTATTCAAGTTCATGACAGCTACAAGATTTCAAGGTTCAAAGTGAAGATTTTGTATTCACCTCAAGTTAAGGTGACAAGTTCAAGTGTTTTGTATTGTTTAGTAGTTCATTGCCATATGTATGTTTACTAGTTTATGATGTTTTATGTATCATCGGCAGGGATTATCTTAATCTCCTAAATCAATATATTATCCTGTTGTTTGCAAAAAAAAAAAAAAAAAAACTACTAATACTTACATAAGAAAGTTTCAGGGCGGATGACTAATGGCCACGTCGTCTCCTGCTTTTCCACTTTGTGAACCTGGAAATCTAATCTACCACAGAAATATGGCAGCTATGCAGTATACCAGAGTGCCGATATATGCAGAATACCCCTCTCCTTTGGAGACAGAGGCAAGGGTTCGATCCTCGATCACTCCCTGCAAAAAGGCCTGAGGTCATCCTCTCTACCTTCGGGTAGGGGTAAGTCTGTCTACATCTCACATCCTTCATATCTCGTGGAAGACAGGACCGGGTACCGTTGATTTTATACACAAGATATACCGTCGGCAACAACGAAATCAACCATACCCTCCAAAAGCATATCAAAGCAGAGATGAGGTGCCCTTCATTTCAGGAATTGGGGTCTCTAGTTACTCAACCACTGACTACAATTGTGGTGATTATGAGACATATGGTGGGCACACAGTTGGGGCTTACAGAAACGACACCTGCCTTATGGTATCTCGGAAACTATCCAAGCTATGGTAATCAGAATCCAAATTACAATGCAGAATCTAAGGCTGCTTACAATGCAACCAATGTTGCTGCTATATCTAGCCACTATCAGCACAAGATTACAAACAATGGGACGACTATGATAACCGTTGGCGGAGCTTGACCAATTTATTTGGTGGGGGGGCGAAATTATTTTGTGGTAGAATCGAGATTTATTTGTAACCTCAATTAAATTACCCCTAAAACCTATAACATTTACACTAGGTGCCGTAAATTTTGGGGGGCCGGGACCCTCCCCTGCCCTCATAAAGGTCCGCCATTGATGATAATCCAACAATGAGACCACTATTACAACCCAATAGACGTTAGTTGGTACATAAAAAACATCTGCTGGTAGTCTGGTACTAGTGTAAATAGAAAGCAATTCAGTCGCTAGGGGAGAACCATTTTCCTCTAACGTCAGAACTAGCATCATTTCAAGCAGCCCTGTTAAGCTGTAGTCGACATGCGCATTTTTCTAATTTGGCAATGAAACTAGATCTTCTAATGTTGTACATTGGTTAATGTTGTTATATAATCACTTCACAAACCATCACAGATCACCTTCTCTTATCATAACAATCGAAATGCTACATTCGCATAGTACACAACACGTACTCCCTAGCTAGACTTGTTTCAAATTTTCTCACCTCATATATTTATCATCTCTTATTTTTTACAACAAAACAGCTTTATAAAAACCAAAAAAATATCAAACACAAGTATTACATATGAAATATTTACTACGAGGATGGCCAAATGCTGACCTTTTCTTTTTCAACTTTACAATAAACAGCAGTAACAGCGGCAACAAAATACACCTGAACAAACACAATAGACGGCGAATGAAACTTGATCACACTTTGACCTGTAGCAAGCTCCACAAGCACAAGCGCAGCCAGCCCAAGCGCCGCCACGCGCCCATTCATCCTCTCAGAATAAGGAGTAAACCCAAAATCTACTTTCAACCCACCTGACATTGGCTCCTTTAAAGGCACTGGAGGTAGGTAAATGTTAGCACCTGACCCGGAGGAGCTTGAACCGGATTTTTTTTTGCTTTTTCTGGCGTCGGCTTTCTTGCCTTGGCCGCTACGGTAACGGAGGCGGATGTTTGAGAGACGGTCGTCGAAGGAGTCGTCAGAGGTGGGTGTGTCGGAGTCTTCTGGGGTGGCTTTGGTGGTGAAGGAGAGGGTGGAAGGTGGTGGCGCGTGGGGTTTGGTTGGGGTGAGTGAGAGTGGGAGTGGTGTTGAGAAGAGAGAGTTTGAGGTTGCCATTGGTTTTGTTTTGTGGTTGGATTTACAAGTGGATAAGAGTGTGTCTTATTTGTTTGATTCATTTTACTCCTATAGAAGTAGTAGTAACTTGTAGACAGATGTAAGGCTGCGCACACCCAAAACCGACCGAACCAAAAGATCATCGGTCTGGTTTTGGTTTGGATTTTTTTCCATATTTCAATTTCGGTTCAGTTCATACCGATCTTATGTAAAACCCGATTATTATCTTTCTTGGGATCGACCGTAGGGACTGCATCAACCCGGACCGGACCGGATAGAACATATAGTCCGATCCCTGCCTAGGTTTAAGCTAGTTCGATCTCGATCGGGTCTAATTTTGAACCGTTGATCACCCTAGACGGATGTAATTAGAAGTGTAAATAACTTGTAAGATATTGAAGATTGACTTGTGAACCATTCAAAATTGATTTGGTTTAAATGACTCGAGTTCGAGCTCTTGAGTATAATTTAAAGTTTAGTTTGAGCTTTAAAATATTCATTCATGAGGCTCGCGATCATTATCGAGTTTGGTTAAAGTACACTTTACCTTATAATTTCTTAATTTTCATAAAAGTCAAGATGAGCTTGATATAATTTCGAAATCGATTCTTCACTGATTTCGAGCTTGAAATATGAAAACAATTGAGCTCGAGTCGAGTTTCTTGTGACGAATCGAGCTCGAGTTTGTGTTGGGTTCAGTAAATACCCAAACCCCTTAATCTTGGATTTGAATAGAAAATATCCTAAGTATTTAATCCGTAAAACACAATCAGGTCACTGAGCGCATAGTCTCTCAGTGAGCCATCTTCGAGATACTTAGTACGAGGCAAAGAAGAAGCCTCTCCACCGCATGGCGGATCTTAAAGGGTGAAGACTAAGTCGAGAAGAAGATGGTGGATTCAGTGAGTGAGTGACAATAACTCACCGAATCCCTACGACTCTCTCCAACTGTTAAACACGAAGACAAATGAAGGAAGAGATCAAGGCTTTAAAATCGAAGAATGAGTTGAATAAAGCGGGAAAGTTTACCTAGATAAAACTAAGTCCTCAAGTCTTTATCCGGTCACGCATGGTCACAATCTTCTAAATCATATCTTTCCATTTATAGTAGCGGCGATTCTGCCAAAGGAAATAGTCTCATTACTACTATAAATAGAAGACAACAAAGAATCGAATCATTCAAGATTCATGTTTGCTGTGTTCTATGCCTTGTCTTCTAGGTTAAAGTTAAAATCATACTTGTATAAATAGCATAAGAAGAGTGAAAAGTTAGAAGCTTGTGAATTGTAAAACACACACACACAAGCCAAACTTTTCACTCCTCCAAATACAACTTTATCCTCGAGCTAGCTCGATGGGTTCTAAGAGTTGTGTAGACTTAGCCTAAGCTTAGAGAGAGTCACCCCAAACTTTGTCATTTCAATCCCAAGTACTATTCCAAGTACTTGGGTAATGTATTCTTTGATTAATTTCTAATAAGAATATAAACGTTGAAAATTACTTTGTATGTGTTAACTTATATTAATTTAGGTCTTAGTTCACTATTAATTTGTTTATTTACTTAAACTGTTTTATACAATAGTGAGCGGGGAACAACAGTTTGAAATCTAAATCTCGGCCGAGCTCGAGCTTGGCCGTGATATACCTCACTTAAATACACCACAACATACTCACGCAAAAAAATAACTCAAATTTAATCGGGTCAAGAAATTGACAAAATCTTCTCTAAAATGTCTATGAATGTGTGAAGGAAAAAGATCGTAGTGGCTCACGACGCGTCATGGTGGCCATTAACGCGTGAAGCAAGCCTTCGTTACGGGTTGTCTCTAAGTGGTGTTTTGCTATCGTGGTATCTTGATGCATCAACATTTTCTTAACTTTTATCTACATTTATACTTGCTTATAGCCCAAACCAATTGGTCATGGGATCGATGTGAGGCCCAATATACAAAACTAAATTGGGCCCACTTTTAATGAATCCATACTAAAATGCCCACCAACTTGATCGCTATTACTATATATACTAATAGAGCCAACTCGAAACCATCTCACGTCATCTTTTGCGGTGAGCCCGTTATCTTTACAACTCGATCCATTAGGCAATGTTACCCCATAACTTTTTTTTCTTCTCATTCCGAAGCTAATCGCGTTTCTTCAACAGTAGTGCAAAGGTTTTCACACACACACGCATACGCCTCTCTGTTACCTACGGTCGGTGGTCTAACCTACTATCAAATGACCAGCTAGGAATTTAGGGTTTTGATTGGGATGTAATGGAGAATCGACACAACAAATAGGTGTTTTTGTTCCACATGAGTTTTGTAGTTCTGGGTACGTAGTTATACATAAAATTTGGGTTTTGGCTTTTTATGCTTTCATTATTTGGGTGGTTAGGGGGTGTATTAGGAGTGTAATTGGTTTTCTTTGTGATTCGCAGCCATGTTAGAGTTCGATTTCTAGGGTTTTGTTTTATAATTAATTATGTTACCTAGGATTGTTGAAAGTTTGGAACATATGATGTTGGGTATTATTGATTTGTGAGGGTTTCAAGATTTGTAAACTATTTTTGATATTGTTGTTTTGTGTAAGATACTTTTGCCTGTGTGAAAATAGTAGTTGCTTCCTTCTACAATCTTCTACAATCATCACTGATTCGTCAATCTTGCGACAATCTATTTCAAACATGCATGTATGTGTTTAAAAAGAGTTTCACATCGGTGTGTTTTCATTTGTGTTTGTGGTCGTTGACTAAATTTGATGACATATTTTTAACTTTCTTTTTAGAATTCTCATGACACATGTTGAGGTTATACCCTTTTGATATGTTCAAGAGTAGGAAAAAAGGGTGCGGCTTACTTATCTTATGTGAAGACTGCGGGTTTGGAGGTATGTATGTTTTTATTTGTTACATTAATTTTGAATGAAAGCTTGTGCCTTTAATGGTAAAAGAAAACTTAGTGGTTTGAGTTATTTAATTTTATTTATGTGATTCACGAGTTAGATTTTTTATTTTCCGCAAATTTAGAGTTATGCAAGAAGGAAATGATGCAATAAATGCCAATTGGATCACCGAGTTCGTTAGTATATGAGACTCACAATGTTACTCGCGATAACGGGAAAAGAAAAGTTAATGACACAAGTTTTTTAGAAGGGTTTGGTGACGATAGGGCTAGCCAAAACCAAATGTCACCATGTTCTTTCAGTTATGGTAAGTTCCATGACTAATAATGCGACAGGTAGTCATCAAACTGGATCATCAACAACTGCTTTCCGTTTTCACTGCATGAGAATGTTTATGAACTTACGTTGGTAAACCATTTTCATTCGAGTATTTATTTCACGAACCTCATGGTCCCCAAAGAACGATGAGTTCTTGGTCTACCTATACTAGACGCACCCGATGAGACAAACAATTAGTTTCATGATGCATTATGTATTAGGTAGTCACTTCATTTATTACATCTCCGGTGGTGATTTGTTAATTGTTTTGTGGTGGATGGAAACATGTAACACCGCACTAAAAGGCATCGAGAATAATGTGAGGCATCGAAAATACAATGAACTGTTGCTTATGTGTTGTATTCATTGCCTCTTCATGTTAGGCTCGTGAGGTAAGTTTATTACATCGAAGAAAATAGATTCTTTTCGCTAAATTTTGGCCGTTTCTAAAACGGTAATAATCGATATTTATGCATTTACAGGTAAATCTTTTAGTTATGGTGCGGGAAAATTAAGGGGGGTTCTGATGAGTAGGTAATTTTTTTTAAGTGTGTAATTTTTTTTTATGTATTTTGTTTAGATGGTTTTTGATAAATACTATAGAGGTCGTTTCATTATTGCGCCAGCAAATTCATCACCACCAGTTTCAGTTCTACTAAGAAGAGATTATGAATTTAATGTATGTTTTTGTGAGGTATGTTTTTGTGGAAGATGTATGTGTAAGATATTTCGCGTTTGAGATTGCTTATTATGCTTACAAATAAGCCCTTTAAAGCGCCTAGGAAATTGTGCCTAAGTTTGCTTATTTGGCATAGTATGATTTAATGGAAATAAGATATTGAACACTAGGTTTAAGAAGATTGATGTTCACTTATTATTTATGTAAGGAAAATAACATCTTAAAGCTTGTTCCAACCAAATGAAGCTACAACTAATCGCGGTGAGTATATTTTGGATCTATAATCGTCAAAATAATGATACCAAACATTTGTTGAACATTCTTGCTCAATTTGCTGCTATTTTTCAAGAACAAAATGTGTATCTTGAGCTTACGGAGGAAGAACATGCAGCAAATTCAGATTACTTGAGCGATTTTAAATATGTTTTCCTTCATTATTCAAACTGCTTGATATCTATTGTCGGATGGGTGTAATCTGTCACAGATAGAGGTCTGCACTTACGGTAATTTAAAAATATAGCAAACGCCCGCGACGCAACGTGGCGGGCTCCTACTACTCGTTTTTTAAAATGGAACAACTTCTTTTTCTTGATAGCTTCGGCCTCCCTTGTCCAAAGTGTCAAAATCCACTAAAAATTTATTAATCTTAAAGAGTAACTATACATTACTTAAAACCAGGGGAATGATATATTTTCATACTTAATCTCCTACTTGTTATAGTGAGGTATTGATGAATGAAGCTTTGGAAGGTATGGCTTTACAAAACCTTGTTTAAATATGGACTTTTAAAGCAACAATATGGAAATTAGAGGTACCAATAAATCCTTTAAACAAAAAGAAACTAAAAATATAATAAAGAATGAAAATCCTAGTATTTGTTATGTTATAGAAACTTACTTGAAGGAAAAGAAAATGAGAAGAATTTGTGAGAAAGTATATGGGAATTGGAATTGGGTTAGCAACTTAAAAAAGAGTCCTAGAGGATCGTTGGAATCCTGCTGTTGTGATGGTTATGGTTATTCAATCTACTTAATAAGCTACGTTTTGTCTAGTTGAATCATTGAACTCTAAATTCAAGTTTTATTTGACTATTGTCTATGCTTCAAAATCAAGGTTGGAAAAATCACGAATTGGTAGTCAGGCGGTCGACTCACATGTAGCTTGTGATCGGTCTAGGCTGGATTAATCGATGATTAATCGGATTGACATTTTTAGCAAGTTTTGGGTATTCTGGCGAGTTTTGGGGAATTCTCGGAAAAATTTTACTTAAAAAACATCTTGTATTAGATATAAACAACGACTATAAGTGATTAAAAATAGTTTATGACAAGTTTTTGGTTTTTCCGGCAAGATTTGCATGTTTCCGGCAAGTTTAACCATCGTTGACAGTTGTTGACCGCCATTGATCACGGTTGACCGATTTACACAAACTGAAAAGGTTGATGGCCTAGTAACACCTAAGCGACTATTAATCGGCCTTGAAAAGGTTGATGGCCTAGTAACACCTAAGCGACTATTAATCGGCCTTGCAAGTGTTTTTTGCAACACTGCTTCAAATAATGGGATAGAGAGACAATAGTTATGAAAAGACTTGATTCATAGCAGATGTACAAATGGAAGTCCATGGACCATAGTTGTCACGATCTCGATCCTGAATTTAGGATCTTACAATTTTACAATCCTACAAAGCAAAAACGATCCAGATCTTACGTAGGATCCTGGAAAGCTTAAGATCTTACATGATCCCGATCTTGACCGTATGATCTTAAGATCTAATCCGATCCAATCTTACGTTTCTCGCACCGCAAACTAAAAAATTACAAAGTTATAAATTATCTTTTAATAGAATTAAGAAAACTACATTTGATCCTGGAAAGCTTAAGATCTTACATGATCCCGATCTTGACCGTATGATCTTAAGATCTAATCCGATCAAATCTTACGTTTCTCGAACCGCAAACTAAAAAACTACAAAGTTATGAATTATCTTTTAATAGAATTAAGAAAACTACATGTGATTCTTCCTAAAGATTTAGTATTCATAATTTTGGACAATATTTTCATAAATCATTCATATCATTTTTTATTTATGATATACCATAAATTGTAGATTTAAATAATATTACAAAAACTATTAAAATGACGATGTAGTAGGATCTTAGGATCTTGATTCGATCTTAGAATCACGATTTTGCGAAAACAAAATGATCCCAAGTAATATCCGATCTTAAAACCTTGCCATGGACCTTTATAGGAGATTTTAATGTCACTATGAGAGTGGATGAGCATAACACTAGTGGAGCCTTTGAACTAATGATATGCCGATTACCGATTGTATCAATGATATTGATGTTGTGGATATAAGGAAGACCGGTTTCATTTCACATGAAAAAATTAACTATGGGTTGGCTAAATAGTGTGTTTCTATTAAGGTGCGTTTGGTATGCAACCTAAAAAATTCTAATAAGTGAAGCCTAAAATCACAAATAAATTGCTATTTAAAAAGGGCAAATGGTACAAAAGGCATCAAAGTTAGGGTCCATTTCAATCAAGGTATTCTACTTTTTCTTGCATAAAAGGTACCAAACAAATTTTTTGGCGGTTGGGTTTTTACTAACGTTCGTTAACTCATTTCGTTAGTATATTACATGTTTAGTCCTCGAAAAAAAGAGAGATAACTATTATCTCTTTCTGCTTCCCTCTCCAATATCATCGATCGATACCACCACCTCACCAACGCCACACCATCACCACAGTCACGACAGCACCACCACAACCATCTCTATCCGCGGCGGGGTCGAGAAAGACGAGGTAAATCGAAAGAGATCAAGAATCGATTTGTATACCGAAGTCGGGTTTCACTCCCATCGACTATCATCATCTCCTTCTCGTGGGTATGCCGAAAAACGCAAAACATAGTTATACTTGTATTTTATTTTGATTCGAATACTAAACTGGAATTTGTGTAATCAATTAAGAGTTTGGAACGGATTAGAAATTATATTGTATCAAAAGTATCATCGTAAAAATCGTGGTTTGTGGTTTAATTGTTGTTTTGCTCGGTGCGCTTATTTCATGCTTATTTTGATGTCTTAGTTGTGTTATTGAATTTTTTTTTTGTTATTGAGGTGGTCAAGGTATGGCAAGGGATCGAGAGGTTGTAGCTTGGTTCGAGCTTATAAGCTTACGGCTTATCTTTTGATTAATTCTTATAGCTTATACTTAGTTTTGGCTGTTAGCTTATTTTTATACGTGTTTGCTCGAGACACCCAAAGGGGTGTTTGTCTGCTGCAACGCAACCACCCAAAGGGGTGTTTTTCTGCTGTAACACGGCCCCAACAAGGGTGTTTTTCTGCTGCAATATAGCCCCAAAAAGGGCACACTTGCTGCTGATTTTTCTGCATAAGCGAGTGTAATTGGCTGCTGAATTTTCTGCATAAGCAAGTGTATTTGAATGCTGATTTTTCTGCATAAATAAGTGTATTTGAATACTGATTTTTCTGCATTAAAAAAAGGATATTTGGCTGCTGATTTTTCTACAGTTAGTTATTTTGAAATCCATCTTGCATAACCTTCACATTAGATGAATTTGTAGCCAATATAGCTTAAACTAGTTTTAAAGTAGCTTAGTATTTCATTTTCAATCATTTAGAAGCAATCAAATCTCTTAAAAGTCAAAATATGTGAATCTGAGAAAAGTCAAAAATTCCAAAAAAGTTTTCTAAATAGGTTTTGTTTTTGATTTTTAATTCACTCAATTTGTATCCAATCATTCTGAAACTTTAGGTTTAAAATATTTGCTAGCTTGTGATTTCAAATATCATTTTTCCATAATTTTTAGAATTGTTCTCAACAGCTTTTGAGTAGCTTAAAGTTGTTGTTTAATCAATTTCTTCCCCGCATCAGTCATCCATCATAGCCTTTTCAAGATCGCTTTTCGCTTGTTTTATTGATGTTTTGATTGATTGTTTCTTAGGGTGTCAAGAGTATATATTTAACTAGTGTAGCTTTCATTCTAAAAGGTAGCCTACATGTGATTGATTTCAGTACTAACTTAGTACTACCAGTAGGAACTAGTCTACCGGTAGGAACTAGCCTACCAGTACTAACACTGAATCTCACCACTATAAAGTCTGGGTATTCAGGAACCTTATGGATGTACACTCCGTACCTCCTGACTCATAACTAGGTGTAAACTTATCCCACAAATGCAGTAAATTTTTCAACATCTTATAATTTGTTTATTTGTGACCGACATGTACATTTTCTTGTAGGGATAAAAAGGGAATAAACTCAGAAAGGTGAGATAACACAATGATATATTACTAACCATTCGAATATAAACCGAGTAAAGCTTCTATAAAACAATTCATTCAGTTAATAGTATATTAACATTATGAAACATAATGATAGTTATTTTATTAAGAACAAGAAATTGTATATAGAATGAACTTAAAATGGCTTTTCCCTTTCCCGCCAAATTCAGAACTTACAAAATAGTACCCCAAAGATTCTTCTGTTTGCACTTTAGCTCCTTTTATTTTTGCTTCCAGTTAACAAGCAAACGTAGAACAAGATCCTGAACAAGAAACCCCAAAACACAGTGATAAACAAACATCCCCATTTGGTTAATTCAGTGATACCTTGCTGCCTCAATATATCGGCACCCGTGGTCACACAAGTCGTCGGCGTGATGTTAAACCCTAATGTTTCACTCATTCTTTCTAACAACATCATTTTCAAGGGATTATCAATATCTGCTAAAGGACTCCCTTCGAAAATCTGCGTCCCTCTAACAAAACATTTGGTAGGATCTTTTAACTCATTCTGTAAAACCGCTTCATATGGGTATTTTACCAAAGAAAGGTAATGAAACCAAATCCAGTAGTCAGGAATTCGATCACGGTTAATGAAGAATCCACTGAATAATAAGAAATATGCAAGTAGCGCGACCACAATCACATATCCTTTCATAACATGAGGGACAACGGCTGAAAGAAATGTCACGAACGAACTTCCGGCCCAAAACGAGGCCAAGATAATTGCAAAGTAAAAGAAGAAGCCCGAACCACCACCATCTAGTCCAACTGCCGAAAACGTGATGGTAGCAAATGTAAACGACAGTAACATGAGTGCTGGGATCGCTACAAGCGAATGTGACAAGACATAAGAAGACCGTCTATATGCGTTGTAAGCAGTTTCCCTCATGAAAATGTACCGTTCTTGTATAAAAACAGGCAACGAGTCCGCACAAGTATAGAACGTTGTCGTCATAGCAAACGCAAAGAACCCTATTCGTTCACGAACACCTCTAGGCGAATCATCTAGCTTCCAAAACATTGTAGCTAGAATAAAACCGGTTACAATAGCAGCACCCAACCTTGCCCCAAACAACTCAGGCATCCTCCACAAATTCTTAAACGATCGTTTGACAAAACAATCATTTCCATCCATATTGGATTAGCAAAACTATGGACCATGGAACTCGAACTATCATTATTAGTAACACCAGATACTAATTTACCACGCGATATACTAGTACTAATCGCTTCTTTTAAAGATAAACCGTGTGTAGGTGTTTCATTACCTATTTCATTATGTCTCGAACGCCTCATAATCTGCCACGATTTATTGAACTCGACTAGACTTCTAGTCCCTTCAGGGGAACCTTCGAGTTCTCGAATCAAATCTAGCGCGAACTCAGTCCTATTTTCCTTATCAGGAATCGGATGACCAAAATCCGCAAAAAACGAAAGAAGATTACTTGGAGAGCCGTTATAAACCGTCTGTCCACCAGATAGAAACAATAACCGGTCGAGTAATCCAAGTAACCGATAACTAGGTTGATGTACGGACATAATCACAATACTACCAGTTTGTGCTATACGTTGTAAAACCTTTACAACCATATAAGCACTAGTAGAATCGAGTCCTGAAGTTGGCTCATCTAGAAACAATATAATCGGATCGTGAATGATATCAGTACCAATCGAAACACGTCTTCTTTCTCCACCCGAAACACCTCTATGTTCTTCATCGCCTATGACTGTATTAGCAGCGTTTCTAAGCCCTAACTGATCAATTAGGTCTTGGACACGCTGCTTTTTCTTTGACTTTGATAGTGTTCGCGGTAGACGAAACTCAGCCGCAAACATTAAAGTTTCTTCCACCGTTAACATAGGAAATAACAGATCGTCTTGCATCACATAAGCCGAAATCACTTTCAAAAGTTTTGATTCTAATTGTTCACCGTTTAGTGTAACATTTCCTTTTAAACTTCCTTTAGCTATTCGATTTGCTAAAGCGTCGATTAAAGTCGACTTTCCAGCACCACTAGCACCAAGTACCGCGACTATCTCACCGTCTCGAGCTTCACCCGAAATATCATTTAACAAAACTTTACTTCTTGATGCCAAATTCTCTCTTTCAACCGGATCAGCAGCGGTTGCTGGAACTGCGGCACTGTTTGGATGTCCAAATATGGCTGGAAGACCAAACTTAGACCAAACCGCGGCAGGTGTGTTCGAAAGTCTAAATAACGCAGGAAGACCAAACTTAGACCAAACCGCGGCAGGTGTGTTCGAACGTCCAAATAACACAGGAAGACTAAACTCAGACCGTACCTTTACACTATACGTTAGGTTAGTGAAAGATAAGACGAAATGTAACGACTGAGGCAGCTCGTTGGTCTGGTTCATTTCCAGATCACGAGCTGACCCGTCATTACGATTTCCATCGTCCATGTCCTCCGCTATTCCTATATGAGCCGACATGTTTTACTTATCAATGAAACCCTAGTTTTGGACAGTCATGCGCCTTTGCTGACTCTTTTGTTGTGTTGCTGACTCTGTTGTTGTGTATCTGTGACTTGCGAGACGTTGTCGTTATAAGGCTCAAGGAGATATTATTGTGTACTGAGTGAGTGATGTTTTTGCAGATAGTAGAATAAATGAGCTTCTATATATACAGAGAGAAATTGACATCGATACATAAATAAATGAATATTCATACAATATTTTAATTATTTTTTAATATATTTTGTCACGGTTTAGATTTTGAGCTTTTTGGTAATTGTTAATGTGAAAATGATATGAAGTCAAACGACGGTAGCCTTGTTAAGATAAGAACTCTTGAGTTCAAAGTGTATATATACGTATCAAAAGATGAGGAATTTTCATTTGCTTACCTTTATTTTGATGCTTATTAGTGGACAAATCCTCACCATCCATCTATTTTGATCTAATGGTGAGGATTAAATTAAGATTTATTATGCTTAACCTTAATTCTCCCAACTATATAAAGCTTTTTCTTTTTTTCATTCGCTTCATTTTTTTTCACACACTTACTCATGTGTTTTCCTCCCAACTTGCTCTCACTTTTGATCATCACCAGTTGATCATCACGAGTTGGATCACCATTCCAATCACCATCACTATTTCGATCATCATCTCATCATCACCTCACGATCATATCATCCTTTTTTTATATCTTCTTTTTCATTTGAATGGACCGTTTGTTTCAGAAGCTGATTTGATTGATATTGTTGCGGTTGATAATATTGTTGATCGGTTGTTAATTATGTGGATCAAGTTGTTAACATTCCCTCTTCTTAAGTTGCACACCAAGTGTTTGATGAAATGTGTGAATGAAAAATGTTTGATAATTTTGTTATCTGCTCATGTAATTTTGCTTATTAATTAAGTCGTTAGTTGAATTTTTGCTTTTAACTGCATTTGAATGTTGTTTTTATGCCTGATTGTTGTTTCGAATCTGCTATGTATCGTACGTATAGTATCACCAGTGATATTTGAAGTTGAACTGTATCGTGTATTATCACCAGTGATATTTGTATTATCACCAGTGATATTTGTATTATCACCAGTGATATTTGTGTTATCACCAGTGATATTTGTATTATCACTTATGAAATTTTGTTTATTTGATACTTTAAGTTTATGTTTTAGATTGTGAGTAGCATTAGGTTTTAGTATGATATCATTTTGGGATAGGTGAATTGATGGAAATTTGATGCATGAAATGTGTTTGAAAAAATTCCTAAGAGAGGGATGCACAAGTTGAGAAGCAATCACATGTTCCTGTTTGTCCATCATTTCATATATGTAACCAAATCAAAAATATTTATTTGAATAAACAAGCTTTGGTGAATTAATCAAAGTGCATTGTAGTTATTGTAAATGAGTAATCATATCCTATGATGCATTAGTTGATGCTTATTTTCATTTTTCTGAATGGCTTCTTTTTGAATTATTTTTAGTGTGTTTTGAATTTTGCTTTCTCCATCACTCTATATCTAAGGTGATGCAAATTTGATGTATTGTTCGATAATTGCGCAGTGACCTAGAGCTTAAGCCACAAGAACTGCATACCTTAACAATTGTAAAGGCAAATAATTTGGAAAACATGAAAATGATTGGGAAGTCTAATCCTTATGTGATTGCGTATATTCGGCCACTTGAAAAGTTCAAAAGAAAGGTTCACAGAGAGGTTGTTGATTACAACTTAAACCTGTTTGAAATCATGTAATTCGATTAATTGCGTAAGATAAGAAGACCCGGTGTGTTGTACTTGAGGTTACGTTTTCTCCTTTTTGATTTTACGTATTCTTTGGTTTCTTAGTTGTATCACGGTGATATCACAGTGATATCACCTATGATATCATGTGTGTCGACTTTCTTTTATTTTGTTGAATCGGTTGTGGTAATGGAGGATGTTATGATATCACGGTGATATCAAAGTTGTTTGAGCTTCTTCAATTTGTTTTGTGGAGTCATTGTGCTTTTTAACCACAATGCAGTTGTTGTTGATTCTTTCATTTGATGGAGCCGTTTTTGCAAATTGCAATCACAAATAGTTTAATGATATCGTCTCTTTTATGACACATACAAAACAAACAAGCATGCTTTTTAATTTGTAATATCTCTGTGAGATTTCATTGTTTTTGTACATTTTGTATATATTATCACCGAGATATTTCTCTTTCCGGTACATGATGGTTTTGTGCTTTTTCGCAATTGACAATCCTTTGGAGATGTGTTTGTTGGTTACGGTCTACTTAAGAAGCGAAACTCTTGAATTGTGTATGGTTATTCAAAGCATTCAAGAAAGCTTTTGTGCATTATCCAACTATCATAAATCGGTCAAGATGGTGCTATATGAAAAGTAATTGCAATCGAGCTTCCGGTCCAAGCCCGTCTTTTGTCATAAATTAGAAGTTATGTATCTCTTGTGATAAATAATGGAATTAATTTTATGAGGTCTTTGTGAGTTTATGAAATATT
Source organism: Chrysanthemum lavandulifolium (assembly GCA_022545495.1). NCBI lineage: Eukaryota > Viridiplantae > Streptophyta > Magnoliopsida > Asterales > Asteraceae > Chrysanthemum > Chrysanthemum lavandulifolium. The sequence continues at coordinate 41,886,247 of CM040245.1, read as the reverse complement.
TTGTCATTTTAACACTTTGTGATAAAGCATGAAAATGATGAAATGTTTACATTATTTATGTGTTTAAATTCGGTTTCGCACTCCTTGTATTTGTGCGTTAGAATTACCGTTACTATTATTAATGTTAGTTCTAGATGAAGAAGATGATGTGGTATTTGTTGATGTGTTGGATGTGGTGTTGTTGTTGTTAATCATGGTGATTTTGAGAATATGAATCGTTATGTTACTCAAAAGTATTGTAATTAATCCTATTCTTGTTTGACTTTGAGAATATGTCATGTTTTTATTTTCATAGTTTTCTTCATGAAGTCAACGGTATTTTTAAGTGACTTTTCATTAATATCACTTGTGATAATCTAATAAAATTACCGAAAGAAGGTTATATTCAGATAAACCAAAACCATTGTTTACAACTGAATATAAATTACCATTGTTTACAATTTAAGTAGCAAGAGAAAATTACAATTTAAGCGACAAAGAAAATTACTAATTGATGCTTTTGTCTTTTATTTTCTACAACTTTCTTCTTGCCGACTTTATGAGCATCCCTCCTTTGTCTTCTTTCCCACTTCATTCTTTTTAGTTTGACCTCTTGTTCTTCATTTCATCTTCTTCTTTTTCGCAATTGTCTTTGCTTTCTTACATGCGATCTCTCTTTCAGTTCAACAATTCTTGTTGGTGGTGTTGGTGGTTGTAGATCATGTTATATCACGGTGATATCACATATGTTTCTTCGATAGTTGTTGGTGGTGAAACTGTTTACTTTTTGTTCTTGTTGTGTTTTCCAAGCTTAAATGTCTAGCGGATTTTGTTAATTTGCTTGGTATTGTTAGTGTTGTCGGTGATGATGTTGTTCCTTTGTTCACTTCTTGGTTTGACTTTGTTATTTTTTAGCAAAGGTCTTTTTCCTTTACCTTCAACCCACCTTTTTGCTTCTTTTACTCTTGATATTCAAATCGCATACAATATATACCATGTTAGTGTATGAATAGTTCATTGTTTTTAATATCATCGTGATATATAAATTGAATAAGTATCGTCATCAAATATCATAGTAGGTGATATACTACCAACAAGCAATCATTACAAGCTGTTGTATCACATGTGATATACTACAACTAAGCAATCGTTATAACCTGTTGTATCACGGTGATATACTAACAATAAGCAATCATTGAAGCTGTTGTATTGTAGGTGATATACTACCAACTAATACTAGAGTCAAATGCCGCTTTTAAACATATCAAGCATGCCCAATCTATCCATTATGCACATATATCTACCACAAATCTAACAAAAGCATGTTACGATCACAATATTTATTTTAGCTGTTAAGTCTCTCATATTATCACAATAATCATCTAACCTTCACAACAATCCCGAATAAACTACTAAAATCTACAAAACAACAAAGTGTTCATCTTGTAGAATAAATATCCGTGTTTTAGGGATACGATTATAACATTCTCTCGAAGTATACATACACATTCTCATCGAATGTGTATTTATCCTCGGTGATACAATACATAAGCTAAATGTTAAATCAAGTATGCGCATACATTGAGGGTTTTATCACGCTTAATTCTTCTAAAGGAAACATGCTTATACATTACAATATACCTTTACTTTTATGAATCTCGGAGATTGAGTCAAAATTTGATTGACGAGAGCGCATTTACTCACGATAAATAGTATATCATCAAAAATTTAGCAAAAAAAAAGTTTAACTATGATTACAAAACAATAACAATAAAATATGAAAAGTGAGATTATACATTACATATAATAAATCTTAACAAGTAAACAAAAAAACCTATCAAATAAACAAAAATTTCACAAGTGATAATAAAAATATCACTAGTGATAATACATATATACAATTCAACTTCAAATATCACTGGTGATACTGCACGGATGATACTTTCACTCACACATTTCATCAAACACTTGGTGTGCATCCATGTATACAAAGTGTTTTACTCAAAAACTCAACCAAATGTAAACACTAAAAAACACAACCAAAAGCATGTCACAATCACAATAAAAATCACACCAAAACAAATTCATTTTTTTTGTATCACATGTATATATATTAATAAGCAACTAAAATCAAAAAACAAGAAAAAAATCTTCATAAACACTATCAAAAACAGAAATATAAAAATAAAATCACAACAAATTGTTAATAAAAAATCTTCATACCTTTTTTTTTTCTGGATCTGGTTTTGATTGCCTTGATTCGTTCACTTTTATGTGTTTTCTTTGATTTTGACGGTTAAGATTGGATGATTTGTGATGTTTTAGTTTTATTTTGAAGTCTTCATTTAGAGAGAGAAAGTGTTAATAGTGTGTTTTTTTTGTGTGAGTAATATTTGTGAGAAATAACGTGTTTGGTGTGTGGGTTGGGGGTATGTTAGGAATTAGAAATTCCATAGTGAAGTATCGGTCACCCCAAGAATTATCTAGCATAAGTTAGCTCGTAGACATATCATTAGTTACGTTATGTGTTAGTTTATTAGTTAGTTAGTAGCGTAGATTAGTTTAGTGTAACACCGTGGAGGAAGGACGGGTCATACCCACTGTATGCCTGATCCACAATCCGAAGGAAGACGTTAGTATGTAACTATAAATACCCTCTACCTCCCAAGGTAGAGGGTTGGACCTTTCATTCTAATCTAACCTTTTCTCTTTTGTTTACTTTCTATCTCTAGAAAGGCTCACATTCTACTTTCTCTCTCTAAAACCTCTAAACTATACGCCCCTTATTGTGATTGTGGATGTGTTTGTGAAATCCAATATGTTACAAATGGTATCAGAGCCAAGGTTTGATCATCTCTCTTACATATCCTTGGATTTCTAGTGGTTTTATATGGTTTTTGGGTTTGAAAAAGTTTAGTGGTTTTAGCATCATTTGGATCATTTCTTGTGTTAAAGTTTGAATTTTGAGTGTACTTTTGTGTTTAGAATCATTGTAAGTGCTTGGGTTTTGATTTGGAAAGCTTGAATCACTGTGGTTGAGCTTGTTTTGGATTGAAAAGGGTTGTGTTTAAGTTTTTCTTCTTAGCGACTTGGTTCTCGGATAAATATTCTTCGTAGCGACTTGCTTCATAAGTTGGTAGCGACTTGCAGTTTAAAAGGTAGCGATTTGAGCTCTAGCGACTTGTCTATTGAGACAAGCCGACAAACAATACAAAGTAATGGAGACACCACTTCGGCTAGCGACTTGGTTAACGTAGCGACTTGTCTTTATTATTTCTAGCGACTTGTCTTTGTTGTTACTAGCGATTTACTCTTTAGCGACTTGACCTCTCAGCGAGTTGTTCCTTAGCGACTTGTCTACTTAGCGAGTTGCTCTTTAGCGACTTGTCGACAGCGACTTGTTGCTTTAGCGACTTGTGTTTAGCGACTTGGTTCATAGCGACTTGTGTTTAGCGACTTGGTTACTCTAGCGACTTGTCTTGCTAGCGACTTGTTGACTTTTCGACAAAACTCAAACGGCCATAACTTTTGAACCGTAACTCCGTTTTAGCGTTCTACCCATCAAAGCGACCGTGAGAACAAGGAGAATGGCACGCGAATGAATTAAAGGGTCAACCTTGAGGCCTAAATCCGCTCGAGCGAAGTTATTGAGGTTTTTATGTTTTTGACCTAAATTTCTCCGTAAGCGGGCATAAACCAATCCAAATCTCAACCAAACAACATCTCTGCTAATCCTTCAAACAATCATATGTCCTAACACACAATTGTCTTTCATTGTGTCGATCCATCGATCATCTTAACACATTCCATTGGTCATTGCTTAACGGTTTGGTCTTGATTTTAGTAAAATCCCATGAAGATTCTATTTCTCGGTTTAAATCATAGACTTGTAAAATCCGTGCATACTACAACATCATGTCTTACACTCTTGACCAGTGATTTGAGTACTTAAATTGTATGATGTTGTGGACAACAATGATAATGTATGCTAATCGAGCAGTTAATGATGTTTGAATTAATCAATGAGGATGTGAGATCTTCATGTTACGAGTACAATGAGAATGAATTGCACTGCTAATGCTACGAATGCCATGCAAAAGGAATCTTGCATTATACCCTATCAACAACTTCACTCTCACCTCATGTTACTTCTACCCACAACAACGGAACGAACATGTATTGCCCTTTTCCGTCAAGATTTATCCACATTAACGGGTACATTCTTGTTGAACTTAGAACAATTGGAACAACAAATTGATAAAGAAAAGGCTCAAAAGGATAGTTCAGTCTCGCACTTCAAGTGATATACAACCAATTTGGTCATTTATCGGTAGGGAATTTACATCGATTATGATCAAGACATGGTGAAATGTCTTTCAAGAGACACTTTGGAATGGAAATTAGCGTGTTCATAGAGACACTTATCCATCGCATGGATAATGTGGATAAGTATATTGAGGAAGTTACTCGAGAAGATGAAATAATAGATGAGAGTCCGTGTTGTTGATGAATGTTGTGATGAGTTGGGTAATGTATCGGTTGAAGAATCGGGTGTTCTTGAATGTAGAATAACGAGAGACAACAAAGAATGATGCAACAAATTGTTCGATAACTCATGTTACACATGATGTGGATGCGATATCGACGGATAAATGAGCAGTGTCATGTGATGAGGTACCTTAACTGTTCAACATAGTGCATACGCTAATGTGCCTAAACATATTGATCTTAATCTTGAACATGATTTCGATAAATGTTCCTTGGTTGAGGTGAGTCTAATAATTTCAAAACAAATGATATGGTTGATAAAAGGCTTTTGATGAACTTTCAAACAAATTCTCAAAACTTGAAAACATTGCATTTCACTTGAAATTGCGATCTGAGTAAAGAAGAAAGTTTTCAACTTAACAAACCATGTAAAATCCGGAACTTCGAATTCGTGAACTTTTGAAATTAACACTTTGAAAGCTCGACTTCAAGACAAAGAGTCAACTATCAAAATTTGAAGAAACATATTTCTAATATGCATGTGAAAAGTAATGTGGTTACAAGTAATTACGATGCTAATGATATTGATGATATTCAAATGAGAAATGATGAATTAGCGGTTTGCGTGGCCAAATTACTAAAGTAAAATGAGTCATTGAGTATGCATCACATAGAACTAAGTGACTCTGTCAAAGAAGCTAGAATTAAGTCATTGGAACAAACAAACTCTTTGATTGCCAATATTGATGAACTCAGCTCAACTTGGGATAAGAGTTTCACAATAGTTGCCTTAAAGAATGAGCTCGGAAAAACAACAGGAATAGTGTGAACACTAAGTTTGCAAAACCATAAATCTTGGGAAACCGGTTATTAGACAACCGAATGCGTTTAGATCCGAACGACCAAAATTTTCAAAAGCGGTTTGCCTCCCAAGTTGATGCGAAACAAGTTTTGACAAAACCGGTCACTTTACCTTACTTGCCTAGTAAAATGCTATGAATGACTTGTATAAGAACTCTTATCTAGAAATGGCTAGAAAGAAGGCATGATTCGAAAAGAGCGAATTTTAGGTGCAAGACCTAGGGTGATGAATTCTTCAAAATTTCAAGGCACTGCTAGTAGTTCTAAACCATTACCTAGGAACAATAAACTAAATACTAGGGATTAGCTTGTATCTAAGAGTAGTTGCGTTTCGAATAAATCTATTCCCATAGCAGATCACTCTAAGAACTCTAGATCATTTTCTAAATCCAAACAAGCTGTTTGCTTAAATTGTCTGAAATGCATCTCTAAGGAAAATCATGATAATTGTTTTTCGAAATCCCTAAAGAAGGTAAATGCTCATACAAAGGTTCAACCTGTTAAGTCTAGGATTTTTACTAAGTCATCTACTGTGCATATGAAGCAAAACAAACCAAAATCTTCGCCTAGATGGATACCAAGTGCTAAATATGTGGAAACTAGGAACAAGGATAAGTCTTTCACTATGCATAAGAAGCCTAACAATCCTAGACCTTGCCATAAGTGGATACCGTGCGGTAGAATGTTTAAGGATCTTTGGACTTAGGTGGATACCTACAGGGAATTTCTTCGATGACAAAATCAAGGTTGATTGTGAAACCCCAAAGGGTTTGGATACTAATGTCACTAACCAAAATATATGCAATCAAGTTTGTAATATTAGTGCGGTAGTCCTTACTCGATTCAGATACTTGATCCTTCACTACATGGGTGGCTTAAAGTATGGATTACAAATGGATTGATATCTCATAACTCACGGGTTCAAGTAACTCAATCTTGATATTCATTCGGCTATGACGTCTGCTCACATCGATTCGGGACTCGTACTTCATCATTATGGCGTCTGCAGATAACTCTTGAGCCCCGTTCCTCAAAGAAAAGAAAGGTGTACGCTTGAGGCGCTTTATCTTCAAAGAAGAAATCTTCATGTGTATGACCATTCTCATCGACATTCTTCATCAACAAGATTCATGTTTTTCCACGCTCTTTCAACTCTCAAGTGGATCTACGTTCATTGGTGTATATTCTTATTCACTTGTTCAAATCAAAAATGGCAACTTCGGATGCAATTTTTGAGGGGGAGAAGAGTGCATATACTACATGTTGATGGATGCTTGATTTATGGTCATTTGACTCTCCTTCAACGCCTAATGCATCACTTACTAAGGATAACTGGGATTCATTGCTTGGGATTCATTGGTTCAAGATATGTTTGATGAGTACTTCCAACCTCCAACGAATGTTGATCGTCTAGTTTCTGAAGCTCATGCTCGGTTCCCTCTTGACTCAACCGGTTCACCATCTAAGAAGTACTTCTGGAATCCTCAAGAAACATTACCTCCAGTTATTTCACAAGGCGTTGATAATGACTATCATGATATTGTAGATGCACTATTGAATAATGATCCGCTCTTTGGTATTCCTTTGCCAAATCTTCACGGATTATTGTTCCTCTCATTGTGCACGCTATAAATCAACCACATGAACATTAAGGAAAATGACTACCTCATCCGCTAGAAGACATTTTGGTAAATCTTCGGATCGGTTTCTACATGTATACCTTAAGGAAGAATGCATTGATGTTGAGGAATCATTTGCTCGGTTCATTCGATGGGTCAATGTTCATTCGATTGTATGTTTATTCACATGTTGGACATTTGACACAAGTTGATTACTTGAAGTTACTCATTTATCACTTATTTGAGGTTGAAGTTGACATTCACAAAGGCGTGTTCTTATTTGATAACTTGCTCGGGCTTAGAATTTGAGTTGAAGTCTTGGGTTATCTAGTTACCGCAATGAGGTGGATGGTTGAAGGCCCAGTTAACTATCACTATTAGGAGTTACTTTGTTTTACTCAGTGTCACACGCATATGACGGTGTGGAGTACTTAGAAATTTGCTTGAAGCATAAATTCTCGACACCGTTATTCCATTATTAAGTGCAAGCTTAAGATACAAATGTGGGAATTTGACTTCAGTTTCAAGTTTGGTATATCGGGTGTTCTTCATCAGTGGTCACTTCAAATTGTCTACATATGGGTTGATAAAGATATTCAGAGAGAGTTTCTCTAGCATTTGATTCTCACAGGATTCATTTGAGCTAATTTTTGTTCTTCTCTATTTCAAGAATATTTGGTATGTATAATGTGTTCTTTGTTTACGAGTTCATTTCGTTTGACCATTCTCGTCAACATGCTTCATGCTTTTTCCATGCGCTTTCAATTATCAAGTGAACAGACTCTGTTGATTGTTTTCTTATTCCGCTTGCTCAACTATAATGACGATGGCGACATCATGTGCTAAATTTTTTGGGGAGAAGTGTGAATAGAATAATTTTGGATGATATTCACTTACTTAATCAAGAATGGCATCTCCGTATGCAATTCTTGAGGGGGAGAAAAGTGTGAATTTTTGCATGGTTGATTGATATTAGAGAATAAATGGTCAAACGGCTCCTAACTCATGTAAGAACCAAGCTTCTTCTTATCGGTCATCGTTACATGGAGTTTCTTCTAAGAGCCGTTGGTTGACATCTTCACACGGGGTGATGAGTTTAAAGACAAGTGCTTGGGTTAATGCTTCACGTGCACATCAACATTATGATTCCGAACAACCTTCATTCTTGTTTGAGGTGATTGTTTGCTTAGTATTACCATTTCGTGTGTTCGTTGCGGTGATTGCTAATTTTCATGATGAACATCTTCTGTTCTTGTTTGATTGGGAGGGTGTTAGTTAAGGGAATTGCAAGATGTAAGTTAATTGGGATGCTTTCTTGGTGAGATGGAGATGTTAACTATCTATTCCCCAATTGGACAATCTTGAAGAAGGTCGTGTCTGATCGGTTCTTCATTTTTCGCTACATGTTAAAAGACTAAAGGCGAGTTGCATTTAACGATCTCAAGACTTCTTCTTATTCAAGACATTTATCAAAAAGATTGTCGGTTTAGGGGAGAGCACTAATTGGGGGAGGTTGAAATGTCTGATTTAATCCCCAATTAGACTTGCTCACACTCTTCAGCAAGTTGACGCTCACAGATGTAATTGAGCTTATGGTATTCTTCTCAAAATATTTCAAGTACCTGGACGTATAACGTGTTGCTAAGGTATCAAAACCTGCAAGGGGGAAGGAGACATACATCTAAACACACAATGAGTACACGTGATGAAACTAATACTTCTTCTCTATTGAAGTAATCCCGGGAAAGACAAATGTCATAACCATAGAGAAACTCAGTGTTTACTCATAGCCTTTGGTGTGTTATTCCAACCATTTAGGAGGAAGTGGTCTCTGGATACTTTCGGTATGTGTTAACTTAGCCTTCAGTAGAAAGAAACATGAGAAGAATATTTGGAACGTGAGATGGTATTGCTTATCGACATCTTCTACATGACTTATGATAAAGTGCTTCCGGTTAGTGTTTCATGTACACAGTGTAATGATGATTTCGATGATAAAGTTACTGTGATGTCGTTGTTTCTACTATGGTTGGGTACTTGTGTACATAATGGGCTGATTGGTTATATGGAAGATAACTGGAATGCACTTGGTAAAATGAAGATGTTGATATATGGTTCCCCTGAATAGAGAACTGCTCAATCTCAAAGAGTAATGTGTACATCGGGGATGCACAACAAGTTCATGTGATCTCGAACTTAATCATTTATTTCGGGTTTGATAACCGCAGCGATGATCCATGTTTCAACTTGTTACTTCGGTGTTTTCATCTTCTTCGGGGTGTTGAGCTTCATTCAATGAGACCGCTTTGTCTTCAACTCTACTTCATAGGGAAATGGTCTTTATTTGATGTTTGCCGGTTTGGGGGAGAAGTTACTAAAGATTCAAATTGAAAAGGCTCATGTTCAGACGATCTTCTTAGAAGCCTCGAATGCTTTGGTGGTGAAAGTTTAAGAGATGTTGATTTCTTTCTTCTACAAAGTGCTGAACGATTTCCCTATCTCGGTACTTGTATCATCATATTCTTAAACTATTATTCTATCTGTACATATTTTATCGTAAAACAAAATACAAAAATATAAAACCAACAAAAAGAAAAGAGAAAAATTTAAAACCTACAAAACCCATAAAAATAAGAAAATTTGAAAAATACCAAAATATTGTTCTTCAAAGACATGTCTTACAGTATCGATAACATCTGATGACGGGACCATAGATGAAGTTCGAGCAGGAGGTGTAAATATTTCTTTCTAAACATGTCTCAAAATATGGCTTACGATTATTTGATTGTAACCCGTGCTTAAACTATGGCTTGCGTTATTTGATGTAACCCGTGCTTAAAACTATGGTTTGCTATTATTTCAGATAGCAACCCGCTCTTCAAGAAAGGAAAGTGCTGCGCTAAACCAATTTTCAAATATTTCGTGCACTTATCCTAAAACAAATTGAGGAAAGTATGTCGAAGGACTGCTGTTCCTACTCAAATATTTTTCCTTCTAAAATTCTTCAGAAAAATATTTGTTGTTTTCCAAAAATGGTGGTAAATTGTGTTGCTTGTAAATCAATCAGTATAGTAGTTTTCATAAATTTGCAAACTCAATCAATGACTTCCGCGCTTTTAATCTTTTCATAAAATGAGTCATTGATTGAGGGGGATAATGTTTCAAATCTATATCATCTAATGAGCTTTCTTAATTATCCTCGTGCTTAATTAAAATGATATGTGCCTATGTCGAAGGACTAGGAATTTAGGATATGATTGTTAGGATTAGATGATTATAGTTTGATGAAACACATTATTCCCATGCCTTATATGAACCGATTGATATGTTGGATTGACTTTTATAAGTCGATTCTTTGTTTGGGTGTTGTCGACCACCATATATACATTTGTATGTTTACTAGCATGCGAGATATCATGGTTAATAAGAATGTTCCCGATCCGGATCCCACAAATAAAGATGATTGGATGCCAGAAGGAAAGGGTAACTATATCTTGGGTTGGCAAATGAAGAAACGGAGCTTAATTTGACTTATATGGAGAGTTGGCATAAATGCAACGTAAGAGGTCTCACTACATCAGCAGATGGTTTTCTTCATCATCAAATGAAGAAACGGAGCTTAATTGGACCTCTATGAAAAGTTGGCATGGAAAAATGCAACGAAAGAAGTCTCACTGCATCTGCAGATGGTTTTCTTCCAAACCCTACAGCAACAACAACAAAAGCAGCTTAACCACCTAACGTATCTTTGTGCAGGGATACCATTTTTCTAAAACTTTGAATAAAATTGTTTTGAAAATGGAAAAATATTGTTTTGAAAATAAATTGGACTAAATTTTGAAAATCACCGGACTTACATTTATCAAAACCTAAGTCACCAATTATCGACTTGGTCATCGATTGAGGGGAGAGTGATTTAAAATAAAATATTTTCAAACGATATTTCTTCATAAAAGTTCGGTTTGTACGTTAAAATGTGGTGATCTAAAGATTTAATGTTATGTCATGGTATGATTTCTTTTAAAACTCAAAGATCATCAAAATGAAAATTTTTCTGTTCTTGTTTGATTGTGAAATTGTTTTATTTTACTTAAAGATCTCTTAAAACAATCATACCTGACACTAACAATCTTTAATGTCTTAAATTGGTCCTTATCTGTCATTTTTCAAAATTAAATCTTGCCACGTCTTTCCCCAAACTTTTCTAAATGATTTTAATCAATTGGGATCACAAATCTCAATTGGTTTGAAAGTTTTGATCAAGGGAGAAATCGTGATTTAAATCTCAAATCTGTTTTAATAGAATTGGTTTTAGTCCTTCAAAGGCACTTCTGCCTTCATGTGCCAAACAATTTCAATATACATAATGCACATGTTGAGGGGGAGCATTTATCCAAAAACAAGATGAGTATTTAAACCAGGCACATATTCTCCCATGTTTTCTAAACCTAATTAAATCACTTGAGATCCAAAATCTCAAAGGTTTTGATATTTTGATCGGGGAGAATTTGTGATTTAATAATGAAATTTGATAAAAGGTGATTGTTTGATTCAATTGTGCAGGTGCTCTCTCATATGTGTTAAACGCTTTGAATCTTGAAGCACATATTGAGGGAGCATTTCAAAATAAAATAAACTATCGAGTACAAAAGCTTTTATGTTTTAACATAAAGTACCTTGATTGAGTTTTCAAATGGTTTTCTATGGCATGTGTGATCGTGAAAGTACTTAAAGGAACTCTTTCCTCTATGTGATAAAAAGTTTTGCAACCAACGCACATATTGAGGGGGAGAATTTACCAAAAAATCAAATGGCTTTTCCTAAGAAAATTATGATCAAGAAATTATTTCAAAGAACTGTTTCCTCCATGTGCTAAACAATTTCAAAATCATATGCACATGTTGAGGGGGAGCATTTCTTAATGATCAAAAACAATTAAGGTACAAAATGTTTTGATTTTATATCACAAGTACCTTGATTGGATTTTCCAAATGATTTTTCAATTGGTTTCAAGAAAGAAAAGAACAATACCAAAAGACCGACCAATTTACTTTATGCATGGTGATATAAGGATGGTTAGGTTAGGTATTCGCTCCCACGATCCCACCAGAGTCGGAGGATCTACCGAGGACAATCCACTAGTTAGTGTAGAAGTCCTTAGGTATGATGAAAAAAGAGAAAAATGAGAAATGGGAAGAGTGCGGATCGAGACGAGCTAGTCTTGGAATAAACCCAACAAGGTTCTAGTTATGAAGTCTCGGTAAGCTTGAAGGGTTGAAGAATGAAAAATAAATGAATATGAAAAGGGTGAAAAGAAATAGCCTCCAATAATTCAACCTTAGGGCGTAAACCAGGGTTCAATACATATGCTCTGGTGTTTACTAAGGTAACACCGGTATTGAAGACAAGGCGTCATGGACCCAGTGGACCTTGCACTAAACTTCCCAAGCTACTCAAGTTCCTCTTAAAGGGCTTGTTTCTTTCTCACGGGAACCGACATTATCTATCGACTTTCTCTTAGAGATTGTTGATATTGAAGGAGACCTCTCCCTAGTCTCCCAGATAGGAAACCAAATGCGCACAATTGAGTCTAGAGCCAATGAGATCATCTACAATATCTCATTAGGACACAAAATTAATGAAGACTTACTGTTTCACACAATGTGGAAAGTAAGAATATATTGAGAGTCCTACGCATTATTCTTGTGGTATTGCCAGAACATCCGAGTGATGTGATAAATATTCACGATGAAGATGGAAATCCTTCTAGAGCCAACATCAAACAAGCTCTTGGTGGGTGACATGTGAGATCTTGCAAAAGATCAATCTTGTGACAACTGGATAGAAACGATGGGGCGATTCACTCTTGAATCAACCTTGGTCCAGGAAATGGATTGACGGATACCTTTGAAAAACCGATCGTTGTGCTTAAAAGTTCTTTTCAATAGCACATCGACTCTGTATTAATGTTTCAAAATTAAAGGGTATTTATGATTGATAATTGATTTTCCATAAAACCTTCGTTGTATTGCAAAACACTTTCTATTAAGCAATACACGATTGTTTTCAAGTCATTTTTAATCAATCAGTGAATCTCAATTCGCTGGTTCACTCACTCCGTGTTGTCTTCTTTGAGACGCCCGGTTTGAGAACGACTTGATTAGGCTGCGAAACCACTGTCAAGGAGATTCTTGAATTATACGATCACGAGCGGTGCTTATCATCAACGGGGAACCGTGGGCCGTGCACCTCAATTCAACAAAAGTGATCAAAGACACTTTTGTGCACTTTATTGCTAACTGTTTATGCGGGAACACCCGGCGGTTGCGGTGATCGAATTGAGGAGTCAATCCAAAGCCGCATGCTCACAACATCCACACTTAATAAAGAAATCATGACAAGTGCATATCTACATAATCGGCTCGATATTTTATACTATGCTTACGCTCTGTTCTTGCATATATCATGAACCGATAAAGCTTCCGCTACTCGATGGAAAGATGTCATGATCCGAGAAAGTGTGAGCATGTCGGTCTAAAAGTCACAACATC